>JANBXA010000730.1:105742500-106295000 GCA_030556225.1 Cricetiscus sungorus
CAGCACAAACAGGTGGGGCCCTGACCCTAGGAAAGCAACTGAATGCTGTCCAATGCTCATGACCCCCCACCTTCCCCGAAGCCTGCTGACCCCCAAAGTAGGATCCGTCAGTGAGGCGAGTGTCCCGGGCGCCCCGTGCCAGCACACTGAGCAGCCCATGCTGGATGAAGTACATCTTCCTGCCCACGGAGCCCTCACGCACCACCAGGTCCCCTGGCTGGAAGACCTCAAAACGGAGCTTGGTGAGTACTGCGGTGACGAAGCTGGGGTCAGCATGAGCAAACAGCGGCATGTGGGCCACCAGGCCCCGGCAGGTGAAGTTAATAATCTCCTGGACATAGGAGGGGCCTATCAGACAGGCTTTGCCCCCTGCTGGAAGATGCCCCCACCAAGCTCATCTGTCTCCAGAAACCCCACCCATCCTGTCAAGATCTGCCAATGGATGGGGATGCCACAGTGGGTCTGGGGACCTCCCTGCCTTCAGAAGCTTTCCACCGGGGCACCCTGCAGGCCCTTTTCATACAGCCTTCACTGCCGTAAGACCTTCTTCCTCAGAAAGCCATCTCCCCTCAAATTCTTGTCCTCCCACGGGGCCATCTTAGACCTCAGTCCCTACAGGAACATGATAAGCACTCCCTTGTAGCCCGGGCAGCACCTCCGGAAGCCCAGGTCCTTGAAGAGCCCTCCCCACAAGGCCCAGTGTGGCCCCACCTCCCGAAGTGGCTCGCTCAGCTCCCCCAGGATGCTCTCTTCATCAAACATCTTGCCCTGGTAGCGGTGCTCGTAGTACTCGTGGATACGCTGCCGTGTGTCAGCTGGCAGCTTGTGGAACGACATGTACTGCTCCACCTGCTTGTACTGAAGAGGGCAGCACCGGTTGCCAGTGGGAAGAGGACAAGGGGACATGGGGCCAACACAGTGGGGTGCTGGGGGGGGCATGCAAAAAGTCACAGACACAAGTTTGACCCACAGGTGATAATACGGTACACAGGAGGTGTTCACGGAAGACAGCACTTACAGAAAAACCCAAATGTGAACAGAGGAGGGGTCCAAGGACAGAGGTGTAGGGGCAGACCTCACACAGGAGTATGGGACAAATGACATGAGGTAGGAAAGGACAGAGGCCCACCAGGACACAATCCCTAGCACTTCTCCATGCCCCACCCTCCCCTCTCTTGTCCCTACTGACCTTTTCCTGGTACTGTCGCCGGGAAGAGTCCAGGGACTGGATGAGTGCAGTGGCGTGACCGATGAACATGGCATAGCACGTGGCACCCACAATCATGCTGAGCATGGTGAGCCAGACGTCAGGCATGCCTAAGGGTGCCTGCTGCCCGTAGCCAATGCACAGCATGTGACTCATGGCCTTGAACAGGGCATGAGAATACTGGCGACCCCACGAGTGGTTCTGGGGGACAGAGCATATTGCAGAACAGGGCACAGGCCCCTTGGGGTTTCATTCTCCACCTGCCTATTTCTTTTACTTCAGCCCTTCCTCTCAGCAGTTACTTGATTAGCAAAAGGGGCTTCTTCTGCGCGGGGACCTTTGCTTTTGTCTAGGTTTCCTCCTCCCGCCTATTCCTTCCAAATACGAGCACTTGTCTTTCTGGGTTTCCTGCCCTTGTCCTCCCCCAGTGCTATCTCCTCCTACCATCTTTCTGGATCATCTCCCACCTCCTGCTCCCTATGGCTATCCCTGCTGTTCAGTCAGAAGAGACCCTAAGAGACCCAGGAGAACCAGAGCTGGGGGACTTCTCACCACCATGCGGTTCATGGAGACCCAGCAGTCGGAAGGGAAGTCCTGAAGCATAGGGACCAGGAACTGCAGACAGCCATCCCAGTGACATAGCAGCAGCATCATTCCAATGAGGTTGAAGATTCGAACCACCGCACTGGCCAGGTCATAGGTCATGTGAAAGATCTGAGGAGTCCAAGGAAGCGCTGCTGTGTTTACGAACCCCTCTTTGCTTGGTTCCCCCAGTGCCAGCCCCGCAGAGTCCCCTTGAACCTTGCCTCCTGTTCTGTCTCTCTGAATTAAAAACAAAAACAAAGCTATTACCCTGGCCTGTAACCCTTGCTTCTAGAGAAACTGAGGCAGGAGGATTAGAAGTTTTAAGCCAGCCTAGGCAACTTTGTCTTCTTTCAAATTTTAAGAAAATTTTGAGCAAAGTACAGTGGTGCATACCTTTAATCCCGGCACTCAGGAGGCAGAGGCAGGTGGCTCTCTGAGTTCAAGGCCAGCATGGTCTACTGAGTGAGTCCAGGACAGGCAGGGTTACACTGTCCCAAAAAAAACAAAACAAAACAAAACAAAAAAGGTTTATGTATGTGGGTGTTTTGTCTACTTATATGTCTGTGTATCACAGGCATGCCTGTTGACCTTCAAGGCCAGAGAGTGTGTGATCCCCTTGAACAAGAGTTACAGACAATTGTGAGCCAGCATGTAAGAGGAAATTAAGATGAAATTGAACCTGGGTCCTCTGGAAGAACAGTCAGTGCTCTTAACTGCTGAGCCATCTCTCCAGCCCCCAGGCTGGGGAACTTAGTAAGATCCTATCTCAAAATAAAAAGCAAGGGCTGGAGAGATGACTCAGTAGTTAATAGCACTGGCTGCTCTTCCAGAGGATCTGGGTTTGATTTCTAGCACCCACATGGTGGCTCATAATTCCAGTCTAATTCCACAGGCACCACATAGAGACATATGTATAAATAACATAAATAATCCTAAAACAAATAAATAAAAAGCAAAGGGTCCAGGGATATGACCCAGTGGCAAAACACTGGTCTAGCATATGTGAGGCCCTAGGTCCAATCCCCAGTAAGGCATGGAAGTATGAGGGAACAATTATTTATTTGTATAGGACTTTATGACACATGGCTGCTATGGCCGTCTTTTCTGTAGAAAGACAGAAGCCAACTCTGTACCTAGAACTAAAAAGTGTTGAGACTGAGGTTCAGAGGATTGCACAAGCAGCCCAGGTGCAGCCTGGGAAAACAGGAAAGTGGTATTCCCAGCATAATGTCTTTAGGACAGGGGTTAACACCAGCATTCCTCTTCCAATAGCGTTAAAGATAATAGATACTATCTGGGCGTGGTGGTTCACACCTGAATTCCTGGCACCTAGGAACTGAGGCAGGAGGACTGTCAGAAGACCAAGGCCAGCCAGAGATTTAGTATGAGAGCCTGTCTCAAAAAGCTGAAACCAAAACAAAAAACCAGCTGCCTCCCAGGAATGCACTGTGTGCCTCTCAGTGCTTCATGCATATTGGCGCCAACCACATTACAGGCAAATATACCAACCACGGGTAGAACATCTGATACTGTCACCTTATGCAAGAGGCAATGAGATGGCACAGTACACACTGACACACTGAACTTAGTTGCCCGAAGAGGCACCTCCTTTCCATACCCAAGCCTCCACTCAAGGATCAACTCACCCCAAGAGTTTGCTCTGCTCTGGGTGTACTAAGGTGCTTCACCTCTCTGAATCCCCATCCTCACCCAGACATTCTCCCTGAATCCTCCTCCTTCTGTCCCTGCTTCTCTGCAAAGAATTCTTCTGCAAAGAATTCACCTTACTCATGTTTGGCACCCCATAGTCACCAGAACTCCACCCACCGTGCCTTCCCCTAAGAGTCTGGTAACCTCCCCGCCCACCTCCCCACCCCACCTCCTCCCATTGGTGAATGTAGCGGATGAGGCGGGAGAGGCGGAGCAGCCGCAGCAGGCTAAGGATCTTGGTGAATCTGACTATACGCAGGGCCCGAGCTGTTTTGTAGACCTCCGCATCTAGCCGTGGCTCCAACTCCACCACAAGGAAGATGTAATCCACAGGAATGGAGGAAATCAGGTCAACCAGGAACCAGGTGCGTAGGTAACGTGTGCGGATGGCCCTTGGAGCAAGCAGGATCTCAGCACCTTCCTCTACCACGATGCCAGTTCGGAAGTTGAGCACCAGATCCAGCAGGAAGAAAGTGTCAGAGAGGACATTGAAGACGATCCAGGGTGGAGAGTTCTCCTCCTTGAAGAAAGTGATGCCCACAGGCAGTACTATGAGGTTCCCCACCATCAGCAGCAGCATGATAAGGTCCCAGTAAAACCTAAAGCAGGCACAGGATGGAGAGCAAGATCCTGTCATACTGTCAGCAGCTGGATTAACAGATCGTCTGATACAGCTAAGAGTGGTCAAGAGGGGCTGCGGAGGTGACTCAGAGGTTAAGAGCACTGGCTGTTCTCCCAGAGGTCCTGAGTTAAATTCCCACCAACCACTTGGTGGCTCACAAACATCTGTAATGAGATCTGGTGCTCTCTTCTGATCTGCAGGCATGCGTGCAGGCAGAACACTGTGTACATAATAAATAGACAAATAAATCTTTAAAAGAAAAAAAAGAGTGGTCAAAAACACAAAATCACAAAATGGTCACTTAAATCCACTAAGAGTGGAAACTGGAATCACCATTTGGGCAAAGAGTGTTAGCATTATTTAGAAGAGTTAGATATTTGTTCTCCCTGCAACTCTGTTCCCTTGTGAATAAGCACCCAATAGGAACATGCTGTCTAGGAAATTTAACCAGTAATGGCTACAACAGGATTAAATTTGGGAACAACTCAAACATCTACCAGTAGAAAGTGAAGTGAGCTGGAGAGATAGTTCAGCTGCTGAGGACCTGAGTTCAATTCCCAGCAACTACATGGCAGCTTACAACCATCTGTAACTCCAGTTCCAAGTGACCCGATGCCCTCTTCCAGCTCTAAGGTCACCAGGGAAACAGAGGGTACACAGGCATACATGCAGTGAAACAAATACACACAGAAAAAATAAATGAAAATTTAAAAAATAATACATGTAGGTAAATAAGGTATCATACAGAGGTAAATATATCCACTGCCTGGAATGCTGTACAGCAGCATAGATGGGTCTCACATTTGAAAAAAAAGAAAAAGAGATTTATCTTTGTTTTGGGTGTGGGGTGTTTTGCCCTCACATATGTAAGTACACCGTGAGTGTTCAGGATTCACAGAGACCAGAAAACAGCGTCAGATCCCTGGGAAGTGGAGTTACACAAAGTTGTGAGCCACCACGTGGGGCTGGGAACTAAACCTAGAGCCTCTACAAGGGTAGACAGTACTTTTTTTTAAGAGATTTTTTTTCTTTCTTTCTTTTTTTTTTTTTTTGTACAACTTATTCTGATCATTCTGAGAAAGGGTCTCCTTCCTCAACTCCTCCCAGGTCCTCCTCTCCTCCCCACCCACCCAAATCCATACCTTTCTTTCTCTCTCTCATTAGAAAGCAACTTAAAAAAATAATCAGAACAGGAAAAAAAACAAGCAGAAAAAAATGCCAAAGAAAAAGCACATACACACATGTGAAATACATTTACACACCAAAATCCCATAAAAAAAATAAAATTAGAGACCACAATATATAAGGAAAAGACCTGTACAGTTAAAAAGAATGCCAGGGCAAAGCACTATGAGACAAAACCTATCCAAAAATACCACTGAGTTGTTTTTGTGCTGGTCATCTAAGGCTGACATGTGGTCTGCTCCTGCTCTTAAGGGTTGTAAACCCAGTGAGACACCATTGGAGAACACGCTTCCTTTTTGAGAGGTTGCTAAGTGGAGATGGCTCCTGGGTTAGGGATGGGTGCTGTATCCACTTCCCCTATCAATTCTGGGACCCCATCTGGCTTAGACCTGTGCAGGCCTCAAGCATGCTGCCAGTTTTGGTGAGTTCACATGTAAGTAAGCCCTGCGGGATCTAGAAGGCCTTGTCCCCTGTGTCTCCCAGGCCCACAGGCTCCTACACTCTTTCTACCTCCTCTTTTGCATAGTTCCGAGTCCTAAGGGAAGGGATTTGGACTGAGTATTCTGAGGGTTCTCATTCTCTACACATTGTCCAGGTGTGGTCCTCTGTGTCTGTTCCCATATACTACAGGAGAAAGCTTTTCTGATGATGGCTGATCAAGATAATGACCAATGAATGCAGTAGTTTGAATAAGAATGTCTCCCCTGGGTTCATATATTTGATCATTACTAGGGAGTAGACTGCTCTAAAGGATTAGAAAGATTAGGAGGTGTGGCTTTTTGCAGTAGGTGTAGCCTTGTTGGAGGAAGTGTGTCACTAGACGTGGGCTTTGAGGTCTCTAAAGCCCATGTTAGGGGCAGCTCTCAGCTACTGTTCCAACATGGGGCTCACTGCTGTGATGATAATGGTCTAAGCCTTGAAACTGTAAGCAAGCCCCCAGTTAAATGTTTCTTTTATAAGAGTTTCCTTAGTCATAGTATCTCTTCACAGCAATACAACAGTAACTAAGAGAATGAGTATAGCTGGATGTTGTTAAGAATCATTTTATTACTTTGTTCCTTTGGAAAAACCATAGTATTTTGTTTTCCCATAGGTTCACAGCCCATGAAGTCTCAGGTTCTTAGCCATTTAAGCAGAGTCAGGCACCAGGTTCCATCTTGATAGTGGTTGGTTAGTCTACAACTTTTGTGTTACTGTTGCATCCGAGTATCATACAGGCAGGTCACCATGTAGATCAAAGGGTTTGTAGCTGGGTTGGTGTTTACCTTTCTCATCTGGCAACATGCAAGAGTACCTTTCAGTACCAGTACTGTGAACACTAGTCAGAAGGTGTGAACAGCCAGAGCTCTTAACCAGTGAGCCATCTCTCCAGCCCTTGAATGTCTCATTTTTGAAATTGAGCAAAGGAAGCAAGAGACATAGGGTACAAATTAGATGAGTCCTTGTATACAAAGTTCCAAAACAGACAAAACTAAACTAAACTAGTATGTATTGGTTTGGGAGTCAGAGAAAAGTGGTGAAACTATTTTTTTTTTAAGCCTTTCTATTTTCCTTACGTTTCAGTTTTCAGGTTTTAGTGTATATGTGTGAGTGACACAGGGTGCATGTAGAGGTCAGAGGACAGGTTTGTGGATTTCATCCTCATCTCTGGGGGTTGAATTCAGACTACCAGATCTGTGCAGCAAGCACCTTTACAGCTTTGTCTTACTGCCTTTCTATTTTATGATGAAATTATTTCTATTGTTTAATACTATTTTCTTTATTTACAAGTTAGAATCAAGAGACAAAAACCAATGGTCCAAACGACCAAGTAGACAGATTACAACAATCCCCAAAGCTCCCAAATAGAGAGAAGAAGAAAAGGGGGGGAGGGGAACACAACAAGAAAATCCAAGTTCACATATGAAGGTCAGAGGACAGCTTGTAGAAATTAACTCTCCCCTTCCACCATGTGGGTCTCTCGGGCTGAAATTAGGTTGTCAGTCTTGTGGGCATGTGCAGTACCACAAAAATTAGAATACAGGAATAAAGATGTAATTGAGTGGTAAACTGTGTCCTTAGCATATTTCAGAATCTAGTTTTAATTCCCAGCACATTTCACTCACCTATGAAAAGCAAGACTAGAGGATTTGAGAGAAGAAGATGAGATTATATAGTGGGACTTATACTGAAATGGGGTTATGTACAACCTCTTAAGATGACACTTATGACATGAGCTTGCTTATGTTACTCACATTTATGAATATATTTACCCCTACTCTATGAAACCTCTGTGAACGGCTAGGCCTGATTGAACAGACCTATAATCCCTAACGCCAGCTACTTAGAAGTCCAAGTTCAAGGTTTATTTGGAATACAGAGAAAATTCAAGGCCAGCATGGGCAACTTAATGAGACTCTGTCTCAAAATAAAAAGAAGGCAGCAAGATGGCTCAGAAGATAAAGAAACTTGCTGCCAAAAGTTCCCAAGTCTGATAACCTGAGTTCAATCCCTCAATCCACATAGAGAAAGGGAGAATCAATTCCTAGCAATTGTACTTTGACCACAAGCAGCATGGTGTGGGAGAATGCACACACTCGTGCACACACACACACTCATTCTAAATAAATAAATGTTTTTTAAAAGTTTAAAAGTGAGCTCAGATGGAGATTGTCCTTTAAAAAAGTTAACTATCATGCATGATGCTCTAGGTTAAATCCCATATACTCCTAACTAAAACAACAATAACAGAAAACTATGCTAGGGCTGGAGAGCTGGCTTAGTCGGCACACTGTCTACTGTGCAAACACAAGTAACAGTTCCATCCCTGGCACTCACATAAAAAGAAGGTGCAATGTTGCAATGTGCTACGCCTGTAACCCAGTGTTGAGGGGTGGGACAGGTGGGTCCCCGGAACTCCCTGGCTGGCCAGACAACCTAACTGAGTCAATGAGCTCTAGGTTCTGTGAGAGACATTCTCAAGAAGAAAAACAAAATAGTGAAGAACAGTTGATAGAGAAACCCAGTGTCCACCTGTCACCTACATACACACAAAAACACATGCACACAGGTTGGAGAGCTGACTGAGTGGTTAAAGGCATTTGGTACACTTACCAAAGTTCCAAGTTCAGTTCCGAGAACCCTCATGGTAGTTCACTACCACCTGTAATTCTAATTGTGGGAGATTTTCCCTCCTCCTCTGACTGCCTCAGTCACCGACTGCACATAATACACAGATATATATGCAGGCAAAACACTCATTATATATAATAAATCTAATTTCTTTCAAAAAGTAAACATGGGCACAGCTGCACCCACCCACTTAAATAAATACACACACCACATAAAATGCACTAATATTGTTTTATAAATTCTTAAAACTAAGCACCCTATATTGGTCTCACTGGCTGTTGGGTAATTTTGCAGAGACAATGGGCATGACAATGCTGTATAAACAGTGGCTGTTGTTATGGCTCATGCACTCTTTATCTCCAGATTTCTAAAAAAGGTGGCTGCCTCTCCCATCTCCAGCTCCGTCTATTTCTAGTCTAGGCTGTCCTGCCCTTCTCAGTCTTCCCCACCCCATTCCTCTTCTCCAACACAGCTAGCACAGGGATTGTGTCTCTGTGGGTGGGGGAACTGCCATCCATGGCCAGGGTGGGACTAGGCTATCCTGCATTCATCTCAACTGGGCTTTTCAGGGGTGCCCATCCCCCTCCACAGCACTTCAGATGGCTGTGCTGGAAGAGGACTCTCTAGGAGATCCCAAGGAAGCATGGCCTGAGCTGTGCACTCCTTCCCTCCTCCCTCCTCTAGGCTGTCTGTGCATGCTGAGACTCTGGCTGAGACAGGCAAGGGCAAGCTACATTGCTTCAGAGGAAGCTGTGTAGGTAGGAGGTCAGGAGGGAAACAGGGGGCCACCTTCTCTCAGAGGAAAGCATCACTGGTGCACGCACGATGATTTCAGGTCTAGGACACATCTAATCACAGCACAAGTCCCAAGCACAGTCCCCTTTGATTCTGCCTGAAAATCCTTTCAGTCCCTGAACGACCCACCCCTGGAAGCCACTCATACTTTGTGCTTTCACTCAGCAACAAACCCGTGATGTTTCTTCCTCTCTTTCCACAGCTGCTGAGGAGAGATCTTGCACTGGGAGACAGAGAGGAGAAGGTTTGCCTTGCCATCAGAGCATCTTCACAGCCTGACTCACAGGCAGTCACAAGCCCAGCGGGTGATGTGTAGAGGATTGAGAAGCAACACAACTATGAGGGGGATATGGCTCCTGGGGATGTGTCTGAGGGTGAACTGGGGGAGGGGAGGAAATCTGCTGGGGAATAGATGGCACATGTGAGTGAAATAATAAAGAAGAAAAGTGGGAAAGGCAATGGGAACAGAAGGAGTATTTATAGAGAGTGGATATCAGAGGATGGAAGACACTGTCTGGGGTCTCCAATTGTGTTCCCAAGCTCCAGAGACACACCTCAATTCTTCATCTAAAAGCTGTCCTTTAACGTCCCCAAGGACAGAGCGGCCTTTCTCCTCTAGCGACCTTGATGTAGACGTACAGCCTGAAGGGGACTGTGAAATGGCTACACCCCACTCTCTGTCCCTTTTTCTACGGGAAACACCTGGGCGGTGGCCGAGCCCAGGCTCTCCTCCTCAATCGTTCGGAGTACCGGCCCCGCCCCGCCACATCCCGCCTTCAGCACCACGGACAGCAAACCTAGCTGCGGACCGGACTGACCCTGGTCACTCTCCAGCGTTCCCAGCTTCCCCTTATAGTTCAGTGCCCCTAATCTGTTCCGCAGAACTGGGCAAGTGCTTGGTGTGGGTAAAGCGGGGAAGAGGTCGGAGCTAGGCTTTTCCCTCAGGTCTCCCAGCTTTGGGGTATGATAAAATCCCCCACACCTTCAGAAAGCAGTACTGGAAGAGGCAAGCTTTCCAAACTCCTGCAGTCTCTGTGGTCCAGGTGGGTTCCTGCACTGGGGAAACCAAAGTCCCTGGAGATTCTCTGATGTCCCCTAACCTGACTAAACATAGAGGACCTCGGGGTAACCCGCATAGGAATTCCCAGGCTGGGCTGGAGGAGGTGACTCTGCAGCTCCACCTGGCCGATAGCACTGGTGTCCCTCGCCCTCCCGGCGGAGCCCCCCGTACCGGAAGTCGCTGTAGGGGTGGATGATCCAGGCCCCGGCGGACTTCACCCTCTCCTGCTCGATTTCCACCGCTTTGTGGCTGCCGAAGACCCGGAGAGAGAACTTGTTGACGGTCGGCTGCAGTAGCGTCCCGAGCTGCCGCCTCTTCGGCTCGGGCGCGGACTCCGGGGCCCCACCTGCGGCCGCGCGGGCCTGGGCGGGAGCCGCGGGAGGCGTCTCGCGTGCAGGGGTCGCCGTTTCGCCCGGCCCCGCCGCCGGCCGCGCCTCCTCCTCCATGACCTCCCTCACTCGAAGGACCTCCCTAACGGGTCTAAGGCCATGGCGGGCGCGCTGGTCCCTGGGAGCCCAGCCAGGCAGTCGAGCTTCCGACCGGCGTGCGCCCGGGGCGCAGGGGGCGTGTGCAGGCGACAGACGTGCGGGCGCTGCGCCCCCTGGTGAGGGCTGCGCGAGACCGGGCAGGGCGAGCCGCTGGCTCAACTGCAGCCCACACCCCCAGGGAGGGAGTGGCCTAGGGGTGCGGGGTGGAGTGGGGAGCAGGCTGGCTTCTGGAGGCGGGAAACTCAGTGGGGAAAATGCTGTCCGTGAGTCTCCCGAGGGCCAGGGACGGAATGGAAATTTGAGATTCTTCTTTCCCATCCTTCTTTCTCACCACTCTTAGGTGTCTTTCTCATCCTGAGAGCCTCTAAGCTACTTTCCGTAGTATGTTATTCTTAATTCATAAGCCAACCTTTGTTGAACGCTGCTCACTAACTGTGTGCTAAGGATGCCAAAATTGGCACAGACATGAAAATAACATACTGTGGCCATTAAGAGCCAAACATCTCCCCAGGCGGTCTCCTGTTCTACAGAGCTAGTTCCAAGACAGACTCCAAAGAAATATAGGGGAATCCTGCCTCGAAAAAAAAAACAAAACAAAAAAGAGCCAAACATCTCTGCTTCTTCCCTTTGTTTCCACTTCTTACTACCACCGCCTTAGAAAAGCCCTCAGCGTCTCCAACTAAATTATTTCAGAAAGTTTTATGTTTCGTTTTTGACGTGGGTTGTAGCTCAAGCTGGTCTTGAACTTCTGGTCTTCGTGCCTCTACCTTTCAAGAGCTGGAATTACAAGTGTGTGCCACTAATCTGGTTTTAGAAATTTTTAATCATCTTTAAAATTTGCTAGGCACAGTGGTACATGCCTTTCATTCCAGCACAGGAAGACAGAGGCAGGTGGATCTCTGTGAGTTTGAGGCCAGCCTGCGCTATATATCAAGTCCTAGTCCAGCCAGAGCTACATAGACAGGACAGTCTCCAAACCCTGGTGGTGGTAGCACATGCCTTTAATCCCTGCAGACCTGCAGAGATACTGGCTGATCTGTATGAGTTCCAGGCCAGCCTGGTCTACAGAGTAAGTGCCAGGACAGGCTCCACAGGGTTTGAAAACATGTCTTGAAAAACAAACAACAAACAAACAAAAGTCTTAAGCAAATTCAAATTCTCCCAGATCAATTCATTTTTTTCAGTCTGCAAGTAAATTTTCTGTAGTCCACATGGAACAGGGTAACTTGCTTAAAGTCCTTAAAAGGTCCTCATTTTAGAAATACATTTAAACTCCTTAGCAATATGAAATCACTAAAAATTTGGACCTAGTCTTAAGAACACCTATTTTTTAAAAAATATTAATTATTATGTATGAATGTTTTGTTCCTATGTATGTCTGTGCACCAAGTGTAAGTCTGGTGCCTGCAGAGCTAATAAATGGCTATCAGATCCCCTGAAACTGGAAGTTTCAATTGTAAGCCTCCAGATGGGTGCCAAGATTTGAACTGGGTTCATTTGGAAAAACAACCAGTGTTCTTAACCACTGAGCCATTCTCCAGCCCTTAGCAATTTTTCTTCTAGTTGTCCTCCTCCTCCTCCTCCTCCTCCTCCTCCTCCTCCTCCTCCTCCTCCTCCTCCTCCTCTTTCCAAGACAGGGTTTCTGTGTGTAACAGTCCTGTTCTGGAACTCTCTTTGTAGACCAGGCTGGCCCAGAAGTCACGGAGATCCACCTGCCTCTGCCTCCCAAGTGCTGGGATTAAAGGCATTGCCACCACGGCCTGGCAAGTAGCCCTTTTCTTAAAAGCCAGAGCAGCAGTTGATGAACTGCCTTCTTCCCCTTTAAAAATAGTTTCCTGCTTGTTATTTTCTCCCAATTCTCTTTCCAACAACTGATCCACATCACACCTCCTCTGGGAAACCTAAAAACACATTCCTAATTTTTCCCTCAGTCTAGGCTGGAGCTTTCTAAAAGCAGATAAGGCAGCACTCTATTTTTTTTTTTTTTTTTTTTTTTTTTAGATAATGCATTTATTCTTATTTTACATACATTGGTGGTTTGCCTGCTT
This sequence comes from Cricetiscus sungorus, assembly GCA_030556225.1. Classification (NCBI taxonomy): domain Eukaryota; kingdom Metazoa; phylum Chordata; class Mammalia; order Rodentia; family Cricetidae; genus Cricetiscus; species Cricetiscus sungorus. Next base: position 105,755,312 of record JANBXA010000730.1, read on the forward strand.
GTGTCTGTGTAAGGGTGTCAGACCTTGGAACTACAGACAGTTGTTAGCTGTCATGTGGATCCTCTGAAAGAGTGGTCAGTGCTCTTAACAGCTGAGCATGTCTCCCGCTCCTGGCAGCATTCTTTATACAAGCTCTTGTCACAGGTTTACCTTCGTTGCTGTTCTGATAGAGGGTCTTACTGTGAAGCCTTGGCTGTCATGGAACATAGCGTGTAGTCCAGACTGTCTGGAACTCACACATCCATCTGCCTCTGCCACCACGTTTGGACACTATTATTTGTTTACAGGTCTATGTCCTCTCACATTCAATCTTCAGACTGATGTGCTGAGGAGAAAGAAACTTGTGCTGGGTACAATACTGGGCCCACAGTAAACAGTCAGTAAATGCTTGGTGAAAATGACTTTGGAAAGTCTCCCTAAGAAGGAAATTAAATTGCTTGCCCAATTCCTTCTCACACACATAATACCTACCTTTTGAAACAGGTCTTTCTGTGTGGCCCTGCCTGTCTTCCAACTCATTATGCAGATCAGACTGGCCTTGAACTTGTGGAGATCTGCCTGCCTGTTTCTATTCTAGAGTGCTGGGATTAAATGTGTGAGCCATTAGGCCTGACTCTCTATGTAGGGAATTTCTAAAGAATTTCTGGCTAATTAGTCCAATCTCCGTTTGACTATTCTCCACCCAATTCCACTCAGATTTTCCCCAACGTTAATATATTTATTAACTGAGGGTTGTTTCCCTCCTAATTCTTCTTTATATAGTATTGGTTTCTCCTGTTTACAAAATATACATATTTTTATTTTTACATTCATAGGTATTTTGGCTTGCATGTATATCTGTATATTACATGACTACATGCACGAAGTGCCTGAAGAAGCTGGAGAACTGTTGAATGCCCTGGAACTCAAATTACAAAGCTGATATGAACCATCATGTGTGTGCTGAGAAAGGAACCCAGGTCTTTAGGAAGAGCAGCCAGTGCTCCTATCTGCTGAGCTATCTCTCCAGCTCCTCAAATGAATAAATAAATTTAAAAAAATTAAAGCTTTGTTTTTGAGACAGAGTCTTAAGTAGTTGCCATCAACTGGGCCCATCCATCAACTGGGCCACACCCTGAGCTAGTTTGTCTCTGAGATAATATCACACTGTAGCCCATGCCTCAGCCTTTTGAGAATTGAGATTATGGGCATTATCCACCATGCTTAATTTCTTGTTCTTTTTTAATATTTAGTAAACTGGGGCTGGAGAGATGGCTCAGTGGTTAGGAGTTCGAAATGCTCTTCCAGAGAACCCAGCACCAACTCTGGCAGTTCACAAATGTCTATAAATAGAGGTCCGGGAAACCGACGCCCTCTTCTGACCAATGACTTGCACATACCCTACTACAGACAAATAATTTAAGGTAAATCTAAAAACAAGGAGAGAAGATTCGATAAATTTAATAAAAATTAGCTAAAACACCATGCTTCCCAATTCTGGCCCCCTAATTCTCCCCTTCTTCCGTGGCCATGTACCTTCCCCAAACATAAATGACTTTTGTGCAGGACAAAGAGGGACTTTTCCTTGCTGGCATTGGGCAGCAGGAGGTTGTATTTTGAAGTTACGGTTTAACAATCCGACTTCACAAAGCCTCACTGGAGTCATTTGCCCAAAATTGATACAATGTAAATAACAATACTTTCCTTAAACCTCCAATATTAAATAAGCCACAGATGTCTTCAGGTGAAGAGCAATAAGGAGGCCAGAGAAAGGATAAGATGCGTAGAGGCCCAACAAACACGTGACAAGTTCCTAGTGCGGACCAGAACAAACAGGCGCACGCAGAGACTTGCAGAGCGCGAGCGCCGGCTAAGCCGAGGAGCACACCACACCGAAAGGCCCCGGTGTGCGGAGGCGGAGCCCATCAGAGTCTGGGAAGTGACGCAGGACGTGCGTGCGTACGTGCGTGCGTGCGTGCTCGCTCACGGCAGCGGCGGCGGAGCGGAGAGGCCAGAGCCGGAGACCGAGCTGGGATCGGGCCCCGGGCGGGGGCGGTGCGAGAGGCGCCGAGCGGATCCAGGGGGCGGGGACGGAGCCCGGGCGGGCGGGACTGGAGCAGAGCCCGGGAACGGGGCGGGAGGTCCCAGGGCCCCGGGTTGGGGGGTGGAACCGCACTTCGTCGCCGCGGGGGTGCCGGGACTCCGGCCGCAGTGCCGCCGCCATCACGGACTTCCTGTGGGACAAGCGCACGGGCCTCGCCGCCAGAACGGTGAGCGCGCGGGCTGACGGACCTTGGGGCCGCGGAAAGATGGCTTCCACCAGACGGGCGGCGACGGGATGAGGCGAAATTAGGAAGGAGTGTTGGGCTGTGGAAGCAGCAGAGTAGCGCGATAATAGGGAGGAGGTGGATCTGCCTCAGTGTAGCTGCGAGACCGATAGTAAACTTGGAGGGAGCCTTAGAAGTGATGAGATAGGGATAGGAACGGTTCCATACGTGCAAAAATTGGACTAAGGGTGTAATACGGACCGAGGAGTGTTACTCGAAGTGTACAGGAAGTTTGACTCTAAGGAATTATTCTCGGTTTTCTGCGTAAGAAAGGGGGAGACGAGATTTAGAAGTTGAGAAAAGTTAGACTGGATTTGCTTTGCTAAGACCTGAGTGACTTTGTTGGTAGCGTGTTCAAAGTGAAATGGCATTTATGTTAATCAGTTGATTAATCAAGATTGAGTTACCTGGGGAAGTCTCGTGCTTCATCTTTATGGTTTTCTGCCAGTCACTTTAGGTCAATGCACTGTAGGTCACCTTCCTTAATTTAAGAAGGTTGGGAGGAAGTGTCCCAGAATGGCAACCAGATGTTGGCGTTAAACCTGCAGACTTCATGTTCTCAGTCATGGACCACGGCTGTCCCTGAGACTCCTTACTCATTTTGTCCTGTGCTTTTCCTGAATTATTACAGTGATTTTGCTCTGAGTTTTTCCTTTGGCCAAAAATTACTCATAAACCTTAATCAGTCCAGTTTTATTTAATGGAGGCACAGCTGTCAGCCAAGTAAAACTGGTTAAAAACTAGTTATTAGGCTGGGGTTGTAGTTCAGTTGATACGGTGGTGTGGTGTTCACCTAGCATACATGAAGCCCTAGGCAAAGCCAGGCATGATGAGGCTGCTCTTATTTCCTCACTTGGAAGTGAAGGTGGGAGGATCAGATGTTCAAGGCCATCCTAGGTGATATATCAAAATTGAGGACAGGGCTGAAGAGATGGCTCAGTTCTGGAGGACCTGGATTCAGTTCCCAGCAACCACATGGCAGCTCACAACTGTCTGTAACTCCCGTTCCAGGTGATTCAACACTTTCACAGACACACATGCAAGCAAACCATCAATAAAGTAAATAATTTTTAAAAATTGAGACCAGCCTAGGATATGTTAAGTCATACTTCCTACAAAAAGAAAGCAAGCCAACTATAGTTGTGCAAGCCTTTCATCCCAGCACTCAGGAGGCAGAGACTAGCAAGATCTCTGAGTTCAAGTTCAGCCAGGTTTATATAGCAAGTTGCAGGCCAGCCAGGGTTACATAAAAAGACCTTGTCTCAAAAAGAAAAAAAAGAAAAAATAAAGCCAGGCTATGGTAGCACACATTTAATCTTAGCTTGGGACTCAGAGACAGGCAGATGTCTTGAGTTCAAGCCCAACCTGGCGTACATAAGAGATCTAGGACAGCCAGAGCTACAAAGAAAACCCATCCTGAAAAGCCAAAAAGAAAGGGCAAACCCCACTTATTTCCTACTTAACAACTACTTTGTGGTACCGGTTTACAACATCAGAGATTTAGCCAGATGGGTGAGAGACATTTTTAGGACCACACCCTGGTCTCTAGAACTTGCTAGTATTTGGTACCAGCTATTTGTGAGATCCTGGGAAACTGAATTCCTGCTCTTGTGGTATTCCTAATCTTGTAATGGGTGGGGGTGATAAGATTTGCTGTTAATAACTAAAACAGCCATGTAAACTGAAGCTTTATTTTGTTCGCGTGTGAAGAACTTGGGTCTGCAGAGCTGCATAGCTCAGATTGCAGCAGGGATGAACTGTGGCAATATTCTTCGGACACACTTGTCTCCTATCATGAACTGTGGCTCAGACCTGATGGTCTTTATGGAGCTATGTTTGAGGTAGAGAATTGAATCTGACGTTCTTGAGCTTTCAGCCAAAATTTGTAGGTGGCTGTATAGTCCGTAAAGGAAAAGTTGTAAACACAAAGACTGAGGAATCTGCTAAAAAGACATAGAAGGCGGCTTTGTATCTTCATAAGCGTACAGTCCCAGAGAGAGCTTCTAAAAACTCAAAGAGTGTTCCTACCATCTGCTTTTCCTTCCCTTCCAGATGCCTCATCCACGAAGGTACCATTCCTCAGAGCGTGGTAGCCGGGGGAGTTATCATGAACACTATCGGAGCCGAAAGCATAAGCGGAGAAGAAGTCGCTCCTGGTCAAGTAGCAGTGACCGGACAAGGCGGCGGAGGAGAGAGGACAGCTATCATGTTCGGTCCCGGAGGTGAGGCCTCAGGAAGATAAGTGTGTATTGGTTACATGCTGAAGCCAGTGGACTAAGCTGCTGGCTGAAGATAACATGGGGCTAAGTATGTACTTCTGTGGCAGAGACTTAACATGCATTTGGTCCTGGGTTCACTTCCTGGCATTACAAAAAAAAAAAAAAAAAAGTGTTGGTATACACCTATTACTCCCAGCACTTGAGATGAGGCAAGGAGGATTGTGAGTGCAAGGCTAGTTTGGGCCAGCCTAATCTGTACAGTGAGTCTCTCAAAGGAAAAAAAGCAGTTTTCTGGAAGGTGCTTTTGTAGAGGAAGTACTTAGGGGTGGAAACTGTACCCCCAGGCATTGATGGGATGGGTCTGAACCTGTGTAGTTAAGGGAAAACTTGATTTTTTTTCCCCCCTTAAATTGTATGTGTATGAGTGTTTTACGTACATGTCTGTCTTGCATTACATGCATCCCTAATACCCTCAGCAGTCAGAAGAGAGTATGGGATTCCCTGGAACTGGAGGTACAGATGGTTGTGAGCTGTCATGTGGGTGATAATTGAACCCAGGTCCTCTGAAAGCAGCCAGTGCTCTTAACCATTATGCTATCTCTCTTGCCCTGTTGCCCTTGCTGAGACAAGGTGTCAACTGTGTAGCCTAGAACTTTTTGTGCAGACCAGATGTGCCTGCCTCCTGTGCTGTAGCCCTGAGATTAGTGGTGGCTCCTGGCTCACAGACAGCTTTTTAAGAAAGGGATACCTGAGCTTGCCTAGTGGGACAAATCGAATCAGTGGCAGAAATGTCTTTAGGGCAGTACATGCCATGGACTGATAGCTAAAGAGCACTCATGAGCTTCATGAAAGTTAGGTCTGTGGGGTTTTAATAATTCAGTGGTATGGAGAGGAGGCTGGATTGGAGCAAGGCCGAATTTCATTTGGAAACATTAGAGAGCAAACTGGTTCTTTGTTCCTTGTGTCATTGGAGAGGAGGAGGAGGAACCCCGTTCCCCGGGAGGTCTACAGGTGCCTTTGGAGAGGTTTTAGTGATAGGCAAGTGTGGGGAAGTATCCTGTGTGCTTCCTCATCATTCCTGTGGTTCTTTTCCCTAAGTTAGGACCGAGTTGCATGGTGTGACCTGGAATGTGGCCTGGACTGACATTTGTTATGAATATTTATTATCCAACAGCAGCTATGATGATCATTCATCTGACCGGCGGGTATATGATCGTCGGTACTGTGGCAGCTACAGGCGCAATGACTATAGCCGGGACCGAGGAGAGGCCTACTATGACACTGACTTTCGACATTCCTATGAGTACCACCGGGAGAACAGCAGTTACCGAAGCCAACGCAGCAGCCGGAGGAAACACAGACGGCGGAGAAGACGTAGCCGCACATTCAGCCGCTCATCTTCAGTGAGTGCCAGCCCAGGCCTTTACTCTCCCCATTCTTCTTCAGTCCCTCAGAGACCCTGATAAATAAAACATCCCCTTGTTCTCAGTCATGCTTTGGAGCATGGACATTGGAGTGGGCACTGAGAGTGTGCCTACCCTCTTGGAAGTTCTCTGACTCTTGAGGGACCCCAGGTCTACTTCGGAGATAGAAGGGCATGGGACCTTTATGCCCTAAGTGATATGTTGGGTTTGTGTTGGGAGCAGCTACTCTGCCTATAGGCCTCTACTTTTTGATGAGGATCTTGGTTTTGAAAGGCCTGTGTCTCCCAAACCCTGGGCTCTGTGGCCCCTCAGCAGAAGAGTTTGGGTTGGGGGCAAGGGAAGACTGCGTCTGCCTAAAAGGGTGCTTTGTATAGCATGGGGTTGTGGGTAACACTGGCAACATCATCACTTTTCTGCTCTGCCCGTGCCTCTCCCTGTCCTGATTTGGGTTTGGGGACTTGGGATTATGCGCCGCTCTCTCTTCTCACACCGATCCGCCTTACCGCATCTGACGTGTTCCCTTCCACTGTCCCCCATCATCGTCTGTCCCCCCTGGCTGGGCGCCTGTGACCGGTGACCCCTCCACCACCCACCCCGTCTCCCTCCGGCCCCCGATCCGACACCTGGCTTGCTCCGACCCCCCCCACCCCCCGACAGCAGCACAGCAGCCGGAGAGCCAAGAGTGTAGAGGACGACGCTGAGGGCCACCTCATCTACCACGTCGGGGACTGGCTACAAGAGCGATGTACAAGCCAAATCGTAACAATCCTATAGCCTGTAATGGTCCCATAGCCATCCTAACGTCCCATGCCAACCCAAGTCACAGCCTCTTTTGCCTTTTCTCAGTGGTGTTGCTCATCTGGGTGGTTTGAGTTGCTGTTGAGAATTGACCTGGTGTCCACTCCCAGCTCTCATGGCCCCTGGGTTAAAGGTGGTGGGAGTCACACAGGGGTTTTCTTCCCCTGCAGCCATCTATATCTGTTCCCCTTCCTTCATCTCCTCACCCCAGGTTGCTGTGCCCTACTTTCTTCCAATTCATCTCATTCCCCACTTTTCTCCCTCCCTCTCCCCGACCCTGCTTTCTTTCATTTCAGATGAAATTGTAAGCACCTTAGGAGAAGGGACTTTCGGCCGTGTTGTGCAGTGTGTGGACCATCGAAGGTAACTGCTGGCCTGCTGCTCCCTCCACATCTGTTAGGCATGGAAGATTATGAGGGCATTAAATTTGTTTGCAGCTTAGACAGCATTTCTTAGTACTTGCACTGATTCATTCGGTCTGAGATATTCTTCAACCCAACAAAAGCCTCCCCTGTTGACCTACAGGGGCGGAGCAAGAGTTGCCCTGAAGATCATTAAGAATGTGGAGAAGTACAAGGAAGCAGCTCGACTAGAAATCAACGTGCTAGAGAAAATCAATGAGAAAGATCCTGACAACAAGAAGTAAGCAAGCAAAGGAGTGTGTGAGGAGGCTAAGGGGTTCTACCTCCAGAAGGAAGACTTCAAACTGGGGCTAGGAGGCAGGCAGGAGAATACAGAGTTTCTCATCCATTCCTTCTTTCCTTTTAAAGACATAGTTTTCCTGTGTGGTTTTTCCTGGCCTTGAAACTTTTTGTAGACCAGGCTAACCTTGAGCTCACAGAGATCCTCCTGCCTCTACCTCTGCCTCTGCCTCTGCCTCCTGAGTGCTGAGATAAAGGCCTGTGCCACCACACCCAATCCATTCTACTTTTGATCATATGAGAGTAGTAGACCATTAAGATAGGCCTCTGACATTCTTTAATCCACTCCACTTGTTTTTATGACATGTAGGTTGCTCTGCAATCTGGGAATGTGCCTGGCATTGATGAGCATCACTATTGATGATGCAAGCCTGTAATCCCAGCCACTTGAGAGAAGAGGAAAAGACAGATTGGAAGCACAAAGCCTGCCTGGGCTACAGAGCAAGCTCAAGGCGGCCTGAGCAATTTAGTAAGACCTTTTCTCACAAATGAAAAGGGTGCTGGAGATGTAACTCAGGGATGAAATGCCAGCCATCTATTTTATAGAGCGCTAAACTCAAACTCCAGTACAACATAGACATGCAATTTGTTCAGGAAGCTGAGGCAGGAGAATCACAAGTTTGAGACTAGGACTGGAGAGGTGGCTCAGCAGCTAAGTGTGTATACTACCATTAGGTAGGATCTGAGTTTAGTTTCTGGCACCCGCATAGAAGCTCACAATAGCTTTATAGGAGCTAGGCAATGGTGGCACACATCACTTGGGAGGCAGATACTGACAGTTCTCTGAGTTCAAGGTCAGGATGGTGTAAATAGTGAGTTCCAGCACAGCCAAGGCCATGCAGAGAAACATGTCTAAAAAGAACAAATAACTGTAGGCAAATCCAGCACCTCCAGCCTCCTCAGAAACCTGCAGTCATGGGCCCATAAAGCATACATATAATTAAAAACAAAATCTTTGAGTTGGGCAGTGGTGGCACACACCTTTAACCCCAACACTTAGGAGGCAGAGGCAGGCAGATCTCAGTGAGTTCAAGGCCAACCTGGTCTAAAAAGTAAGTTCCAGGACAGCCAGGAAACCCTGTCTTGAAAAACAAAAAAATCTTTAAATGAAAATGTGGGGTGGTAGTAGAACACTCGGTGGAATGTGAATGATTTGATCTAAGCATTAATGAAGAGAGTAGCAAGCTTTAGAATGTGTGGAGATTGGGTATCTATACAGTTCACACAACACATGAGCTAAAAATTGCATAAAATTGTTATGTAAAGGTTTGGTTCTTTTGGTTTTCAGGGTTTTTTTTTTGTTTTTGTTTTTTTGTGACATGGTATCTCATTGTACTTCAGGCTATCAAGCTATACAACCTCAGCCTTGTAACCAAAGGCAAGGATAACTTTGAACTCTAGGTCCTCTTGCCTTCACCTAGGATTATAGAAGTATGTCACTACACCTAGTTTAATGTGGTGGTACCAGATATTAAACTGCTGTGCATGCTAGGCAAGTGCTTTACCAATCGAGCTGTATCCCCAGCCAAAATAAGATTTAACAAAAACAGTAAGTATAAACTTAGGCTGCACAGTGGCTGGTAGTAAATTTCAGGTGATGGGGCTAGATGTAGTGGCTTATGAATTTGAGACCAGGATGGGTTACATAGGAATTTCTAGGTCAGACTGGACTACAGTCAGACCCAGACTTAATTAAAAAAAAAAAAAGGTAACATTGGTAATTGAGAATCCACGTTGTTTGGAATTTGGTGCTAATAGCTCTTCAGCAAATATTTGGGGGTGGTGTTTGAGATAGGGTCATATTACATAGTCTGAGCTACCCTCAAATTCATGGTGATCCTCCTGCCTCTAAGTTTCTGGGTGCTCTGATTGCAGGAGTCCACCACCACACTCTGCTTAACAGATTTTGTTTTCCTTGTTTTGAGATTGGGGATTGAACATGACCTCTTGCATGTCAGGCAGGTGCTGTATTCCTGAGTTACAGTCCAATCAAGTCAATAGGTTTTGAACTACTTAAACTGTTACAAAAATATGTTTGACAGTTTGGCAGGTAGTGCTTTTTGGTACTTCCAAAGGCCGTTCTCTAACTGAACTGAATTTTGGTTTTTGAGTGACAGGGTATCGTAGCCCAGGCTAACCTCAAACTCACTATGTAGTTGAGAATGACCTTGATTTTTTAATTCTACTGCCTCCACCTCCCAGGTGCTGAGATTGAAGATTCATGCCATTGTAACTGTTATATGTGATACTGCAGATTGAACCTTGGGCCTTGTGCATGCTAAGTAGACATTCTATCAAGTGCACTACATTCCTAGCCTTGATTAGTGATATTAACTGGCATGTGTTTATACAACTGTGGAATCAACAAGTGTGCAGTCCTTCCTTTTGGTGGGGTGTTGGGCTGTTGGGAGCTTATTAGACATCCACCTTCCCTGTCTTTCCCCAGCCTCTGTGTCCAGATGTTTGACTGGTTTGACTACCATGGCCACATGTGTATCTCCTTTGAGCTTCTGGGCCTTAGCACCTTCGATTTCCTCAAAGACAACAACTACCTGCCCTACCCCATCCACCAAGTGCGCCACATGGCCTTCCAGCTCTGCCAGGCTGTCAAGTGTGAGTGGGGTGGGCTGAGGCGGACTCTGGGGCAGCCTTCCTTCATCAGACCTCTTCTGGGTACTTGTGTGCTGGGCAAGCCCCTAACCAGTCAGTGTACCTGCACACCTGTGGCTGTCTTGCCATCTCTTCTGACTTCACTCCTTGACTGATGTCTTTACCATCAGTGAGCACACTTGCTCTTGCTGCCCCGCACAGCATTTAGTGTCTTTTCTTCATCCCTTCTTTCTTGGAGACGCGCTGGACAGCAAGCACAAACGCACATGCTCTTGCTGGAGTCAGGTCTGTGCAGTGAAGTGCTCTTCATTTGGGCAGAGCAGATGGGAGAACACTGGATCATTCGGTTTCAGTGGCAGCTTCAGAATTCAGAGCCCTTGTTCCTCTGCATTTTCACAGTGCTGCCATTTTAATGAATTGAGTTTGTAGAGTGTCTGGTAACTACGCAGACCCGAGTGAAGACCAGACAAAACTCACTGTGGCACACTGCTGCTTTTCTATCCCATGATTTTTTTGTTTGTTTGTTTTTTTATTGCTCACGGTAGATCTTTGACCAGGCATTTCATTTAGTTGCAGAGCAGAAAGTGGTCCCAGTAGAATCTATGTCTGCCTCCTCACCAGCTTTGTCCTTGGTACTCAGTCAGGGTTCAGCTGCTGCCAGTTAGCACTAGCCACCTGGATTAAGCCTGATCTAGCCTTCTCCCCTGCAGTCCTCCATGATAACAAGTTGACACATACGGACCTCAAACCTGAAAATATTCTGTTTGTGAATTCAGACTACGAACTCACCTACAACCTAGAGAAGGTAAGATGGACAGGAGCCAGCCTCTCTCTAAAGGGGCAGGCAACTGGGCCACTTGGCTTTTGGTTAGCTCCTTGTGTTCTTTCTCTTACTAATTTCTCCCTGTCTGCCTCCAGCTGGGTAAAGCCAGTGTGCCACAATAAGTCAAAAGGGAACAATTTAAGAAGTCTTAAGTTGAAAGACAATTTGAAAAGTTTCTAACAGGGTGAAAATCTCCACGCTACCTCTCTTAGATGTGCCTTTCTGTGTGTTAGGAAAACAGCTTGCTTGGCAGCTTGAGATCTCAGCACTAAAGATCCTCTTTACCCTTTGCTACATATTACAGATTTTCAGAACAGTAACCAGACACTTGAGTCTAGTCTTCCAGTACTTAGAGACTTTCATATTATTCAATAATCATTTCTTAGTCTTCTTTCTTTCCTACTCTTAAAGTACTACTGTAAGAGCTAGGTATGGTGGCACATGCCTGTAATCCCAGCACTTGGGAGGCTCTGAAGCAGGAGGATTGCTGTAGGTTTAAAGCCTGACTGGGGTACATAGTGAAATCCTATTTTAAACAAACAACAAAATACCAGGAACCAGATTTTCCTGGGTATATGGGAACAGGCTATATTTTTTCAGACCTTAGTCTCTGAATCTCAGTCTGACAGAGATTCATTTCCATCTGCTTTGCTCCTAGAAACGAGATGAGCGCAGTGTGAAGAGCACAGCTGTGCGGGTGGTAGACTTCGGCAGTGCCACCTTTGACCATGAACACCATAGCACTATTGTCTCCACTCGCCATTACCGAGCCCCAGAGGTCATTCTCGGTAAGGGAGCTCAGGGCTGCCCAGTGTGTAACGTGATATTAGTGTAGCATATCCTAAGCATCATAATTCCTCTTGCTCCTCACTGTGCAGAGTTGGGCTGGTCACAGCCATGTGATGTGTGGAGCATAGGCTGTATCATCTTTGAGTACTACGTTGGCTTCACTCTCTTCCAGGTAAGTGGTGGGGATATTACTGAGTCATTTGGCATTCTTCTCCTTGGTTTTCTGATCTGCTGAGGCTATACCTCCACATTGCCCATCAGCAACTAGTCCCCAGCATTCTTTCCCAGGTGCAATTCTTAGATCTATCTTTGTTTCCCAGACCCATGACAACAGAGAACATCTAGCCATGATGGAAAGGATCCTGGGTCCTATCCCTTCTCGGATGATCCGAAAGACAAGGTGAACCTTCAGCAGAAGGGGTACCCTTTTTTCTCCATGGAATTTGTCTATTGAACAACATTTTATTTTTTTCATTGATACCTCCCTAGCCCCTCCCCCACTTTCACATGGGTAAACAAGGGAAAGCATTTATAAAAGGGGAACCTTCTGATGCACCAACCTCCCCTTCCCCTCTAGAAAACAGAAATATTTTTATCGGGGTCACCTGGATTGGGATGACAACACATCAGCTGGGCGCTACGTTCGTGAAAACTGCAAACCACTACGGGTGAGCCCGGCCAGGGATATATATTTCCACAATTTAAAGGTTGCTTCCTTCTTAGGGTGGTTTGCCCTGGAATGCATTTTATAAGCAAAGGGTTAGGACAGGAGGGGAGGAAAACTAAAGATAATTTGATCTACAATGGACAGAAAAGAGAATGGTTTCACAGAGGCAAGGGGGTTAGATAGCCTAACTTAAGACAACCAGAGGTCAAAGCAATGTCCTAGATTCCTGGTTTCTTTAGGTCAGACAGAAAAAGCTACCTTTGAAGAGCTTACATTTTAATGTGGAGCCAAAGAAGATTCATGAAGTTGACAAGGATATACAAGTAAAACTTTCAAGGAGTATGAAGGAGTAACTGTGTTAGTAGGTTGAGATGTAATATCAGAAACGTTGGTCACAATGTGGTTGTAGTAAGGTAGCATTCAGATTGCATGCCAACCAAGCCTTGTCGCTTTTTTCCAAAGGGAAAGGTAGAGAGCCTTTACAGGAGGCAGAGAGCTTGGGATGGTGGCACAAGCTTGTAATCCCAGCACTTGAGGCAGGAGAATATTGAGTTCAAAGTCAGCTGCAGTACATAGTTCCAGAACAGCCTGAGCTGCATAGAGACCCTGACTTAAAAGGAGAATGAAAAGGAAAGACATAACAAGCTTGTAAGGCATCCTGCTTTACCTTATTCCTGCCCTCCACCAGCGGTATCTGACCTCAGAGGCAGAGGAACACCACCAGCTCTTCGATGTGATTGAAAGTATGCTAGAGTATGAACCTGCTAAGCGGCTGGCCTTAGGTGAAGCCCTTCACCACCCTTTCTTCGCCTGCCTTCGGACTGAGCCGCCCAACACCAAGTTGTGGGACTCCAGTCGGGATATCAGTCGGTGACAATCAGGCCTTGGACCCCCCTGCTTCTTGTGTAGCAGTGGGTGTCCAATCCAGGACACTGGTGCTTTTTTATACAAAAGAACAGAGCCAGAACTCACACCCTCTCCTGCCCCTGGCTCCTTTATACCTGTGGATATGTGAAATAGTGTATATATGACAGATCTTGTACCTATCACTACAACCCCTGCCTTGTACATAATGCTATTTACACTCTTCCAACCTCATCTGCCCCTCATGTGGAGTTGGATGGGGGGGCAGAATGAGGTAACCAGGTGGTGTCTACTCCATGTTTTATAAAGGGATTTTGTACAGTCTTTGTGAAATAAAATGACATGCTTCATCTGACCCCCATCCCTGGAATTTGAGGGTACTGGAGTAAAGGGGTAAAACTTTTGATACCTATTCTGAATTTGAGTATAAAGGCAGAGCCTCTTTACTCTGCCAAGTTAGGGCCAGACTATGAGTTTAAATTCACTTTGTGTTCAAAGATAGTGAAGATTAAAACATGCAATCAGGTAGAACTTGTGTGATCTGGAGTAGTTGGAAAATAGCTTTGATCCTGTAAATTACTGGATGTGTGACGGTAGCCATGAGGCTGTCCCACCCCTCACCCCCAATACAGCCTGAAACCCCTTATATAGAAAACTCCCGCCACAAGCCAGTGCAAAAATTCCCTATCTGTTCTGCCTTACTTGAGTCTACCTGGGATAAGTAGCTCTTTCCTGCCAGGAGGTCACGTGGAGGAAGTGTGGCTGTAAACTACGGAGACTGGTTCGTGTTTGTCATGTGAGGTACTTCCCGCTTTAGTTTTTTTTTTTTTTTTTTTTTTTTAAACTAAGGCGCAGACGCAGTTCGCTGCTACTGCGGGAATCTTGGTGACTCTTCCGGTTGGTCCAGCCAATCGGAACACACAGAAGCGGGTGGACCGAGCCCACCGGAGGGAGTTCTCAGGGCCGCCGCCGCCTTACTGCCGCGGCAGGGCCGTGGAGGGCAGGGGCGGCTGGGCTCAATTGCAAACATGGCTCAGAGCAGAGACGGCGGGAACCCATTCCCCAACTCCGGCGAGCTTGACAATCCCTTCCAGGTGACTTGCGCCGGTCTGTTTTGGGCAGTCTTTTCCCCAATTCTAAGGTATCGGGCTACTATTCCCATTCGTGACATTTGACCCAGGGAAGGAGTGTGTCACTACGTAGAGGTGATGGTAGCTCCAGACCATTAAGCATTGGGAGACTAATGGGAAGCGGGCTTTGCCCCTCTAATAAGTTGGTTCTAGCAATGTAAGGTGATGGACGACTATAAGGCAAATGTTGGAGACAACGGCATGGCGCCGAGGTCTCAGGTACTTGGAGTCACGAGTTTTGGGAAGTTCCTAGGAATTCCCTTGACCCCAGTGCCCGCTGAGCCAAGTCTCTGCTCTCAGGACCCAGCTGTGATCCAGCACCGACCCAGCCAGCAGTATGCCACGCTTGATGTCTACAACCCTTTTGAGAACCGAGAGGTGAGCAATTAAAAGCACAGAATTGCAGGAAAGAGGGAGTGTGCCATCCTTGGTCTGTGCGTCTTGGGGGACTTTGTTTATTGTTTTGTTAGTTTGTTTAGTTCATAGAGAGGAAAAATGAAGGCTGTGGGGTTTTTTGTTTTTGTTTGTTTTTGTTGGGTTTTTTTGTTTTGTTTTGTTTTGTTTTTAGCTCTCTGAGAGATGCCATACAGTCAGGACTAGTCTATGGGAAGACTTACTTGAAGAGAACCAAGGTTGGGGCTAGTCAGTGTTGAGAAACCAACCGGATTAGGTGTGCGATCAGAGGGCAAACAACGAAGAAGCGTAGAAAAATAGTGAGTAGGAGTTAAAGAGGGAAGTCCCACTGGCAAAGGGCTTGCTATCAAGTGCACTACATAAACGGAGGATGGCAGGTAATACGGGTGTGTAATCCTAGCACTTGAGAGGTACAGGCAGGAGTATTATCCTTAGGAGGCCAGAGTATGATGTGTTCAGTCCCCCAAAAACACAAGTTGTCCTCTGACCTCCACATTCACACCATGTTTCAAGAGAGTACATACAGGAACTGGACGATGAATAAATAAATGCAATTTAAAAAATTTTAAAAAGTTAAAGAGGTGATACATGGGTAGATGCTTTAAGTGTTGCTGAAGCACCGGACATATCAGGCTGCGGCCAGAACTGTTACAGGTCCTGAAAAAGTTATCTAACTTAAATTCACACAAGAAGTAGCTTTCTGTTTAGGCACATGACACAGGGTTGTCAGTGCTTAGACTGAGGCAGGAGAATTGCAAGTTCTAGACCAGCCCAAATGCCTGTTGCCTCAAAAACAAAATAAACAACAAGGAGGCCCCTAACTTGTAGGGAGAAGAGCTGCTGATGTGGCTGATGAGTTCTGGTTGCAGACTAGGGGGTTAGCTGATCTCTGAGGCTTGTTTCCAGCAGCCTCCACCAGCCTATGAGCCTCCTGCCCCAGCTCCAGCCCCTGCCCCAGCCCAGTTGCCGCCTCCTGCAGCTCCTTCTGTACAGTCCTCAAGGAAGCTCAGCCCCACAGAGCCCAAGAACTATGGCTCCTACAGCACTCAGGTAAGCAGGGTGTGCAGGCGGTAAGGACAGGGGCAGTGCTGGGGCTGGGACTCACATCTGCCTCTGCTCATGCCCTGTAGGCTTCTGCTGTTGCAGCCACTGCTGAGCTGCTTAGGAAGCAGGAGGAGCTCAACCGGAAGGCAGAGGAGTTGGACCGCCGGGAGCGAGAACTGCAGCATGTTGCCCTGGGTGGCACAGGTAGTAAGTGGTCCCTGATTAGGGTGAGAAAGAGTGCTTGACAGTTTGGAAGGAGCTTCAAAACATGGGTCATCAGTCAGTGTTAAAGCTGACTTATTAGTATAGTTGGCGCTGCTTCTCAGCCATGGGTTCTTAAGCAGTTACATAATGGGCTTTTTCCTTAAAGATTTACTTATATTTTCATTTTACACATATGAGGGTTTTGCCTGCGTGTATATAAAGGAATCCATATGTGTGCAGTGTCCATGGAGACCAGAAGAGGGCAACTGACCCCGACTGCCCCTCCCTTGTTGTAAACCCTAATGTGGGTGCTGGGAACCCAACTCTGCATATCTGCCAGAGCAGCCTGTGCTCTTAACCACAGAGCCATCTTTCCAGCACTTGGGTGCTAATCTTAGACATCTCACCACTGAGCTACACCCCAACCATTTGGTACTTTACATTGAACACTTCAGCTTCCTGTTTTCTAAAACATTCTTCACATTTTACAAAGTAGGAAATTGTGAAGGTTGAATAAAATCACCTATGTAGAGCTCTCGGCATGAGCCTCAGATACTTCAAATAACTGTTTGCTTACCGTTCTTTTTCTGTTCTTCTTTGTTCTGTGTTGCTGTGTAGACCAGGCTTAGCTGGGACTCTGTCCCCGTCAGCCTTCTCGGTGTGGGGTTACAGGCACTGTAATCTATGCCTAATCTTTTCTACCTTTTGTTTCTTTGGACCCATACTTGAGAAGACTTAGAATGGAGGGAGAGGGGAGTGTGTCCCTTACTGATTTACACTCAGTTTTGAGGCATTCTCCTGCCTTTTGCCTTACAGCTCGACAGAACAACTGGCCTCCCCTACCGTCTTTTTGCCCAGTTCAGCCTTGCTTTTTCCAGGACATCTCCATGGAGATTCCTCAAGAATTTCAGAAGACAGTGTCCACCATGTACTACCTCTGGATGTGTGAGTGTGAGAGGTCTTTTTGGGAGATGATACAGATAAATCTGTTAAATGCCCTCGAACACACTTTGAGAACAAGACACTTAATGTTTCTTCAAGAACCTTTAGGGTTGCTCGTGTGTGTGTGTGTGTGTGTGTGTGTGTGTGTGTGTGTGTGAGAGAGAGAGAGAGAGAGAGAGAGAGAGAGAGAGAGAGAGAGAGAGAGAGAGAGAGAAGACCATCCATAAATGAATTCTGAATTCTTGCAAATTTTTTTCAAGAAGGTCATACCAGATCTGTGGGGTTGATTCTCCAGGGCATGGGCCCCATCCTTTCATGCGGCTGCCACATTGGCAGGCATTTGTGACAAGCCTCATTGCGTTCCAGAAAGCGCCTTCATCTTGTCCCTCTGCCCACAGGCAGCACTTTGGCTCTTCTCCTGAACTTCCTCGCCTGCCTGGCCAAGTTCTGTGTGGAAACCAGCAGTGGCTCAGACTTTGGGCTGTCTATACTTTGGCTCCTCCTTTTCACCCCCTGCTCCTTTGTCTGCTGGTATCGCCCCATGTATAAGGCTTTCCGGTAAGTGCGGGAGGGGTGGTGGAGGGTCTGCACTGAATCCCATAGCTGTTCCTCCAACCCTAATTTTCTAATTCCCCCACACTTTTTTTTTCTCTTTGCAGGAGTGATAGTTCATTCAATTTCTTCGTTTTTTTCTTCATTTTCTTCGCCCAGGATGTGTTCTTTGTCCTCCAGGCCATTGGCATCCCAGGGTGGGGTTTCAGGTGTGTGAGTTGCCATTTATCCTCCCTCCCACTCTAGGCAATTCCGTTAGGAGGTAGAATTGTTCAGCAAAAGGACATGTGTGCTTTTTCTGGAGAGGCTAATTTAACAAGAAGTCAAGATGCTTGGCCAGAGAGCCCAGAGAGCTCTAGGCAGGCAGCAGCTGGAAAGAAGTCTTCCTGAGGAAGGCCATGTCACCATGGTTGAAAGAAGGGAGCATCCTCGAGTGAGAAGATTCAGTTCTGACTGAGGATGGTAGGAGAGTTAGAAGCTAATGCTTCAGAAATGAGTCACAAGTGTAAAGAGACCAGATCTAGAGGGATTGGTTCATGGAAAGCCACCATATTGGCAGAGGAGTGACCACTGCTGGGCATAGAGCATGTTTACTGCATGCCCGGTGAACACTGGGAAAACTGGGAAAACAGCCAAGCACAGCCCCCCACCCTCACCAGCACCTCTTCCCCACAGTGGCTGGGTCTCTGCAATTGTGACGGTGAGAACCAACACAGCCGTAGCCGTGCTCATGCTACTGGCTGCCCTGCTCTTCACTGGTGTCGCTGTGCTGGGGATTGTGATGCTGAAGCGGGTGAGGCCTGGGTGGGAGTGGCCGGGAGTTGAGATCCTGAGTCCCCACGGGGTGCAGAGCAGAACATTCAAAAGGAGCCGGGGCAGGCCAAGCAGAGGGCCGGGTTCTCAACTAATGGACTTTCCTGGGTGGGTGAATTGTGTGTTTGGAGGGAGTGCCGTCTCAGAAGGAAAAGCAAGAACAGCGTGCCGCTGAGAGGCGGCGTCAGCTTGGGTGAGGTGGGAGGGACGTGCCTGCGTTGTAATATCTCTGCCATCTTCTTGCAGATCCACTCCTTGTACCGCCGAACAGGTGCCAGCTTTCAGAAGGCCCAGCAAGAATTTGCTGCTGGTGTCTTCTCCAACCCTGCAGTTCGAACTGCTGCCGCCAATGCTGCCGCAGGGGCTGCTGAAAATGCTTTCAGGGCCCCATGACCCCCACTGGCATGTCCTGACCCTGCCACCTGTGGGAACTAAGATAGCCCCTATCCCTGAAGTCTCAGGGATTCAGGGAGACATCACTACTTACTGACTTCTATAGGGCTCTTAATTCCACAGCCGAGACTCTAAAGCTGACTTGGAGGTGTGGGGAGCCCACTGTGACTCAGTCATTACTTGCCTTTATGCCCGATCAGGCCACACTGCTGCCACCTCTCACATATCCCAAACCCAGTTTCCCTCTGCTGTGCCAAGAATGTCTCTTCCGTTATTTAAATTAAAAAAGGAAAACAGTATAACTGAAACTCACCCACTTCCTTGATCTTTACTGTATATTAGGCTTTTTGAGAGTGTTGGGAGGGGGCTGGAGTGGAAGCACATGTTTGCAGGAGAGGTTGCACTTGACACACTGGGGTGGCAGAAGGACCGTGACACGGGAACTTCCGACCAGTCTGTTTGCCATCCCTTTCCATTAATGATGGTTAGTCAGCCTCCTCTGCTGAGAACTCTGCATCCTGGGGACCTGAAGCGTTGAGTAGGGCGGAAAATGGGCACAGAAATGATACCTAACCAGCCAGGCTTCAGGGCGAGGCCGGTGTTGGAGAAGGGCCTCGCCCTAACTCCTCCCCTCCCCAGGGTTGCTTTCGGACTACAGCTCCCGGGATGCACTGCACCAGCCACCACACCCCTCCGCACCACACACCATCCCCCACCCTCACCCCCCCCCTCTAGAGCCTGACCTGCTGCGGCTGGAGGAGCTAAGGGAGCAGAGCGTGGTGGGGAGGGGAGCGGGGGTACTCCCCCGCTACCCTGGAGACAGTTTCCCGGCCTCTCCCCACCAGGCGGCCCTGGATCACCAAAGGCACCTCTAGTCCCTGCATGCAGCTCTTTCTCCTCTTCTGTAGACTTCTTTGCATCCCTCTCGCCTTTGCCCTACCCACCCTTCCCTGGGCTCCGGAACGCTATTCTATCTTCAGTCTAGGATCAGCCCTTCTCGGCACCCCTCTTCGTTAAGGAAATGCAATGAGCCGGTGCCTTCGCGTCCTCATCGCTGCCGCGGGCACGGTACCCGTCTGGTGGTGGGGAGGGAGCCCCCCACTGTCCCTTCCTGTCATCCCTCCTTTGGGCCTCCCTCCAGCTAGCGTCCCTGGGCGATGCCCCAGAGGACCTAGCCAGGAGGTGGGCTTCACAGTGGGGGCGCTGGAAAGGATAAAGAACGGGGCCTTGGGCACCTCTGAGATGCTCCCAAGTATCAAGGGGGACCGAGAGAGGTATGGGCAACCGGACAGCAGGCATGATGCCCTCGCCTAGTGACTCCAGCCGCTCGCTGACCAGCCGGCCCAGTACCCGGGGCCTTACCCACCTCCGCCTCCACCGACCCTGGCTGCAGGCCCTGCTCACGTTGGGGCTAGCCCAGGTGCTCTTGGGCATCCTGGTGGTAACCTTCAGCATGGTGGCCTCCTCTGTCACCACCACCGAGAGCATCAAGAGGTCCTGCCCGTCTTGGGCTGGGTTCTCGGTGAGTTGGGTAAAGAGTGCACAGTAATAGGGTGGGAGAAGCTTCTCAGGCCCCACCCCTCCTCACCTGCAAGCCCACATGCTTGTCTTTCCCTCCTCTCCCAGTCCTCTCCCTCCTTGCAGGGCTGGGTGCATCCTGTGGCGAGGGGCTCACTCAGGTGCTTCCCCTGCCAGGCTGAGCCTGTGCCCACTCTGTCCCTAGCTGGCGTTCTCCGGGTTGGTTGGCATTGTGTCCTGGAAGCGTCCATTCACTCTAGTGGTAGGTGCCAAGGCCCAATGCCCACTGGGAGGCAGGTGCCCAACACCAGAGGGGATATACCCTTTATACCCTCAGGAAGGGACTTGGCTTTCCAGTTGGTACCAGGTTGGCAGAAAGTGTCTGTTAGGGAAAGAGGGTGGCGCATTCTGTGGAAGAGGAGTACCCGTGATGGCCGGGCCCTGAGATGGCATCCTGTTTCCCCCAGATCTCCTTCTTCTCCTTGCTTTCGGTGCTCTGTGTCATGCTCAGCATGGCTGGCTCTGTTCTCTCCTGTAAGAATGCTCAGCTGGCTCAGGATTTCCGAGAATGCTCCATGGTGAGATTTGAGGTGGGAGACCTAAAGAGCTGGTTAGGGGAGGTGTGAGGGACCCCCGAGTTGGCTCTAAGCCAGATGCCTTGCCCACACAGGAAGGGAAGGTCTGTGTGTGCTGCCCCCCGATTCCTCTACACAGACCCTGTCCAGAGTGGGGCCAGGAGCTGACAGTTGCCCTTAACTCCACCTGCGATGAAGCCCGGGGGGCCCTCAAGGTGAACATGCCTTCCCCAAGCCCTTCCTCCTAGACTATCACCCTGGTTCTCCCCCTTGCCTCCTCTCCTGGGGTTCCCAAAGGTTCACATATGTGGGGTCTGCCCCTTCAGGCCATGTTCTCCTCTCCTTTATCTTTCCTTCCAGAACCTGCTCTTCAGTGTCTGTGGGCTTACCATTTGTGCTGCAATAATCTGTACCCTCTCTGCTGTTGTCTGCTGTGTCCAGATCTTCTCCCTGGATCTGGTGCATATGGTGAGAAGGGAGGCAAGACCCAAGCAGACAGGTCTTGTGGGAGCATGCAGTGTGTGCTGGGATTGAACTTGCAAATAGTAGCTACAGGTCTGGAATTTGAGCTTGGGGTTCTGAGTCACCTGAGGATATTTATTAGAGAGATGTTGAGGGCCCAAGGGAGTGAGGAAGACTTGATGGGGTGAAATCAGGAGGGTCCTAGAGAGATGTAGGGGTAAAGGATGGGTAGTCCTGTGGTGGTGACTGGGAACAGGTGATAATTATGGTCAGATATGAAACTAAAACGGAGATTTACAGGTGGGCAAAGGTCAGAGCTAGAGGTACTGAGTAGGTACAGGTTGATGAAGGAACTGGGTGTGGTTCAGAAGGGTTGGAACTGGATCTTCTTGGAGGAGGTAGGACCATAAAAATAGCAGAAAGGAAAGAAATTTGAAACGAGGCTTGCTTTCTAGCAGCTGGCCCCTGAACGCTCAGCCTCAGGCCCCCTAGGGCCCCTGGCTTGTACATCATCACCTCCAGCTCCTCTCCTCCACACCATGCTGGACTTGGAGGAATTTGTCCCACCTGTGCCCCCACCTCCCTACTATCCTCCAGAGTATACCTGCAGTTCAGAGACAGACGCACAAAGGTAAGGCTGGGGCCTGAGGGAGAAGATGGGGCTGGGCCTGGATTGGTGGGGATGCACAGTTGTAGGGGAGGAGCTATTTTCCGGGTCCTGATCTTCTCCCTCATCCTGCCAGCATCACATACAATGGCTCCATGGATAGCCCAGTGCCCTTGTACCCTACTGATTGCCCTCCTTCTTACGAGGCCGTCATGGGGCTACGAAGAGACAGCCAGGTGAGGAGAAGGCTTGGTGCAGCTGGGAGCAGTGGATAGAGCCTGGAAAGCTGCTTGATAAGGATACCAACCGTTCTCATGGTCTCTATAACACACCCACTGTCATCTTTGATCTGCCCTAGAGCTGCTGAGGTGGGTGGGAGATGAAGATGAACTAGTATTTCTCTATTGAAGATGTGCTGCTGGCTGTAATGGTTCACTCCCGTAATCCCAGCACTGGAAGGCAGAACTAGCCAGTGCTACAAGAGTGAGGGCCACCTGGTCTACATAGAGAGTCCTAGGGCTTCAGTGACCTTGTCTCAAACATAAAGATGCAGAAACTGGCACCCTCATAAGTGACATATACAAAGCCAACTGTAGTTGTTGTATGCCTATAAAACACAGCACTTGGGAAGTAGAGGCAGCAGGATTAGGAATTCAAAGGCTAGCCTGTCTCAAACAAACAAATAAAAAACAGATAACTCATACAGAGTGACAAAGCTGCCCTGCAATCTAGTCCCAGTGCATAGGAATGGATGGATGGTCATGCCAGTGTGAAGGGCCGAACTTTTGATCCTGTGTCTTCTGCAGGCCACTCTGTTTGATCCTCAGCTTCATGATGGCTCCTGTGTCTGTGAGCGGGTGGCCTCCATTGTAGATGGTGAGCACAGTGGGGTCAGAGCGGATCAGCGCAGGGTGGGGCCGTAAGGAGGGAAAAACAAGGCTGAATTCAGCTGATGGTTTGGAGTTGAGGACTGTGGCTTCTTAGAACCCTGGGCCTATCTGTCTCCTTGAGATAAAGCTGGAGTCAAGAGGGGCTCAGAAAGAGCGGCTGCCCTCCTGCAATTCTACTTAGCGCTCCCTTGCCACCCACAGTGTCCATGGACAGCGGGTCCCTGGTGTTGTCAGCCATCGGCGACCTCCCTGGGGGCTCTAGTCCTTCAGAAGACTCTTGCCTGCTGGAACTCCAGGGCTCTGTGCGCTCTGTCGATTATGTGCTCTTCCGGTCCATCCAGCGCAGCCGAGCAGGCTACTGCCTTAGCCTGGACTGCGGCCTGCGGGGCCCCTTTGAAGACAGTCCCTTGCCACGGCGACCCCCGCGGGCTGCCCGCTCCTATTCCTGCTCAGCCCCTGAAGCCCCACCCCCACTGGGTGCCCCCACAGCTGCTCGCAGTTGCCATCGGTTGGAGGGCTGGCCGCCCTGGGTAGGACCTTGCTTCCCTGAGCTGAGGCGGCGGGTCCCCAGAGGAGGCAGCCGCTCAGCTGCACCCCAGCCTGCCCGAGCCCCAACTCGACGCTTCAGTGATAGCTCAGGGTCTCTCACCCCACCCGGTCACCGGCCTCCTCACCGGACACCCCCTCCACCACTGCTGCTGCCGAGGTCTCACAGCGACCCAGGCATCACCACCTCCAGCGACACTGGTGAGCCACACCCTCCTCTGGTTCGGGGACGGGTGGGTAACCACTGGCATTGGGACTCTGTGTGGTTGGTTCCTGAGTGGGAAGAAGGCGAAGTTAGTTACTCCAGAAGTGCCCTTGAGTACTCCTCACCTCTGAGGGACAGAGGCTTCAGGGCTAACCAGGAGGACTTGGTTCTGGATGCGTGGGCTACATAACCACCCAGTTATACAAACAGATCAACCAGAAGTCTGCGAGTTAGAGAAAAGATACAAAGCAAGATAGTTCACAGCCACACAGGAAGTGCCCGGAGTCCCAATGGGGACAGAGCTGGGAGGCTACAGCAGTGGACATCCATCTTCCTACATTATACCATGTAGATGTGGGCAGAGATGATGGCCCCTTGAATGCGGATGAGGTGGGAGAAGCAAGAAAATCCGCTGAGCTTGGGCTCTGGCAGGATGGTAGACAGTGGGAGGAGAGGCGTGCTCACATTGCACTCACGCTGTCATTTTTTATTTCCCCAGCTGACTTCAGGGACCTTTATACCAAAGTGCTTGAGGAAGAAGCTGCCTCTATCTCCTCTGCAGACACAGGTGAGGCGTGTGGTAGACAGCTGCAGGGTGTGGGGCCACTATGTGGCCTACACACATTCCCCCACTTGCCCTTTCTCTGCAGGGCTCTGCTCTGAAGCCTGCCTTTTCCGCCTAGCCCGCTGCCCTTCGCCCAAGTTGCTGCGTGCCCGCTCAGCTGAGAAACGCCGCCCAGTGCCCACCTTCCAGAAGGTTCCCCTGCCTTCAGGTCCTGCACCTGCCCACTCTCTAGGGGACCTGAAAGGAAGCTGGCCAGGCCGAGGCCTGGTCACTCGTTTCTTCCAGTTGTCCAGGAAGTCCCCAGATCCCGCAGGGACTGCAGCCCATGGACATAAGCAGGTAAGCATTAGGAGCGCCTGGACGCATCACTGGCAAAGGTTGGCCCATACCAATGTCGTCTCCTGTGTCCCCTTCCAGGTGCGCAGGAGCCCATGGGGACGACCAGGTCGGGAGAGCCTCCACCTTCGCAGCTGTGGCGATTTGAGTTCTGGCTCCTCCCTAAGGCGACTTCTGTCTAGCCGCAGGTTGGAGCATGGTGTACGCCCACACAGCCTCAGCCTCAACGGAGGCAGCCGGGAGACTGGGCTCTGACTGGCCTTGTACCAATGAAAAGATCCAGATGAACGCTGGAGCCACAGGCATCAGCTGGTTGGGACCCACAGCCCTGTGTACTGGCTGGCTCAAAAGAAACCCGCTGTGTACCCTCCCAAGGCGTTCCTTTCCTGCCTGCCTTTTGGGGCTCCTGCTGCTTGCCTCTCTCCCTCTGGAAGGCAGAGCTTCTGTCCTGTGCTGCATGGGTGTTCAAGTTGTGGGAGGAGACGCCCCTGCTTACAGCATTGATGGAGGAAAATTAGTAAACTCCCCCCAGCATGAGAATGCCTCTTTCTGATATTTAATGGCACTGTATGGGGGCAAAGGGCTGAGTATTTGAGAACAGGTTGATTTGTACCTTGCCATGTGGTGTTGAGGCAGGCAAGAAGAGACACGAATCTAGGTGGCTTCTTCAGCTCTGCCACCTCTAGCTGCATGACCTCGGGCAAGTTATTTAACCTTAATTGCCTGACCTGTGAAACATTGTGAACACGAATGTTTGTAACACTGAGTAAGCCTTCAATAAATTTCAGTTTCTCCCTTCTCTTTTGGACTGTTCTGTTGGTATTTAAGCAGAGCTGGAGCTTATTAAAGACAGTTTTTGTTTTTTGTTTTTTGTTTTTTTTTTTAACAGTTTATTGTTTGTTTATTGCTTGTTTTGGGCAGGGTTTCTCTATGTAGCCCTGGCTGTCCTGAAACTCACTGTGTAGACCTGGCTGACCTCACTAAGATTGGCTTGCCTTCCAAATGCTGGGATTAAAGGCATGTGCCATCATGACTAGCTTTTGAATATAGATCTTAAGCACAGAAGTTAATACAGGGATGTTCAGGGGAGTGAGGTAGGGGCTGGAGAGACTGCTCAGTGCTTAAGAGCACTGGCTGTTTCTGTAACAGACTAGGATTCCTAGCACCTACAATTATCAGCTACTAACCTTCTGCAGCTCTATTCTTAGGGGATCTCATGCCCTCTCTAGTTTCCTTGGATATCAAACATGGTACAAATACTTACATGAAAGCAAAATACTCATAAACATAGTTTCTTTAAAGAGCCAGGCAGTGGTAGTGCATGCCTTTAATCACAGTACTTGGGAAGTGGAGGCAGGCAGAACTCACTGAGTTTGAGGCCAGCATGTCTACAAAGGGAGTTCTAGGACCAACAGAACTGTTACACAGAGAAATCCTGTCTTGAAAAACCAAACCAAAACAACAACAACAAAAAAGATATTCCTATGTGTGGTGTGGGTTTCTCAGGAGAATACTCTTGGGCTGTTTTACTTTTCATGCCCAATGATATCTATGCTACATTTAAGAACACTCAAGGCATATTTGGAGAAATCATATTGTTCCTTTGTGGGTTTTTGTTTTTTGAGGGGGTGTTGGTTGTTTTGAGAAACAAGGTCTCATGTCGCCCCTAAGATTCTCAAAGTTACTGTGTGGCTAAGGATGATTTTAAAGTTTGTTTTTGTTTTGTAGAATTGTGTGTGTGTGCACGCATGCACAAGGTTTATGGGCATGTACACCACAGCATATATGTGGAAGTCAGAGAACAATTTTGTGAAGTCAGTTGTTTCCTTCCACTTTTATATGGGTGGGTTCTGGGAACCCTAACTCAGGCCACCAGGCATGCACAGCAACTTGGCTCACTGAGCTGTCTTCCCAGCACTGTGAACTTCCAATGTGTTTGTTCTGGTAAGTGTGAGACTGCACATGTGTGGAAGTTAGAGGATTATGTCAGGCCTTTGCCTTCCACCTTGTTTGAGACAGGGTCTCTTGTTTCTCCACTGCATATGCAAGGCTAGTTAGTCCTCAGCTTCTGGGATTCTCCTGTCTCCTATCTCCTCATTCTACCACAGAAGCAACCAGGATTATTGTCCTGGCTTTATGTGGGTTGGAGGCAAGTGAACTTGGGTCCTCGTGCTGAAGGCAAGCACTTTGCCCACCATTTTCCTAACCCCAACCTTAAACTATATAAAAGCTATTTATTTACTTAATGTTTTGCCAGTTCTTCCTCCCTCTCTCCTTTCTTCCCACTCCTCCCAATCCCCACTTCCCATCTGCTTCTCAGAGAGGGTAAGGCCTCCCCTAGAAAGTCTACTAAATCTGTCCCATCATCTCTTTGAAGCAAGGCACCTTTCCACCCCACCCCCACAGTGTCTAGGCTGAGCAAAGTATCTCTCCATATAGAATGGGCTCCACTAAGTCAGTCTGTGCATTAGAGTTAGATCTTGGACCTACTGCCAGTGGCCTCATATGTTGCCACAGCTGCACCATTGTCACCTATATTAAGGGAGTCTAGTTTGGTCTTATGCAGGTTCCCCATTTGTCAGACCTGAGTCAGTGATCTCTCACTAGCTTGGGTCAGCTGATTCTGTGAGTTTCCCCATCATGGTCTTGACTCCTTTGTTCATATTTTTGCTCCTCCCTCACTTTGATTGTACTCCAGGAGCTTAGCCCAATGGTTAGTTGTAGTTTCTGCATCTGCTTCAATCTGTTTCTGGAAGAGGGTTCTAGCTTTCCCTGGGGTTGTGGATTGTAGGCTGGGTATATTTTGCTTTATGTCTGATATCCACTTATGAGTAAGTACATACTATATTTGTCTTTCTGGGTCTGGGTTAGCTCACTCAGGATGTTTTTTTTTTTTTTCTAGTTCTGTTCATTTGCCTGCAAATTTTAGGATGTCTTTGTTTCTTATGGCTGAGTAGTACTCCATTGTGCAAATGTATCACATTTTCTTTATTCATTCTTTTGTTGAGGGACATCTAGGTTGTTTGCAAGATCTGGCTATTATGAATAATGTTGCTATGAACATAGTTGAACAAATGACCTTGTGGTGTGAACATGCCTCCTTTGGGTATGTGCCCAAAAGTGGTATTGCAGGGTCTTGAGGTAGATTGATTCCTAATTTTCTGAGAAATCATCATACTGATTTCCACAGCAGCTATACAAGTTTACACTCCCACCAGCAATGGAGGAGTGTTCCCCTTTCTCCAAATCATCTCCACCATAAGCTGTCGTTGTTGTTTTTTATCTTAGCCATTCTGATTAGTGTGAGATGGAATCTCAGAGTTGTTTTGATTTACATTTCCCTGATGGCTAAAGATGTTTAGCATTTCCTTAAGTGTCTTTCCACCATATGAGATTGTTCTGTTGACCTTCTTACTTTTTAAGACTGTGCAATATACATACATACATATATATGTTTTTCTCTGTGTTGCCCTGGCTGTCCTGGAACTCACTCTGCACACAGGGCTGGCCTCGAACTCACAGAGATCTATCTGCCTCTGCTCCAGAGTGCTGGGATCAAAGGTGTGCACCACCACTACCTGACTGAATCATAGCATTTTACCTTCTATGTGTAGTAAGTACACTCCACTCATGCCTGGTGCCCACAGAAGCCAGAAGAGGGTGCTGAAGCTGAGCCCCCCAGAACTAGAGCTTCTATTGGTTGTAAGCTGCCAAGTGAGTGCTAAGATCCTAACACAGGTTCTCTGCAAGTGCAAGTGCCTCGTCTCTCCAGCACCAAAATGCATTTGTGTGTATGTGTGTTTGTGTGTATGTGTATGTGTGTAGGGGAACATTTTTGACACAGTTTACATGTGGAGGTCAGAAGACAATCTGTGGGAGTTTGCTCTCATTTTTTACCATGTGGGTCCAGGATAGCCAGGGCTGAGGAACCCTCTCTGGAAAACAAAGAAAAAGAAACCATTCTTCTTCCTTCCTTCTCTTCTTTCTTTCTTTTTTTCTTCCTTTCTTTCTTCTCTCTTTTTTCCTTTCTTTCCTTCCTGCCTTTCTTTCTTTTATAGGACTAATGTCCACTATGTAGCCCTACTTACTATGTAAACCAGGCTGGTCTTTAACTCAGACATCCTGCCTCCTTCTGCTTCTCAATTAAAGGCATATGTCACCAAGACAACTGTGTTTATATGTATAATTTTAAAAATATATGGGTACTTTGCCTGCATGTGTGTCTGTGTGCCACTTGTGTGCCTAGTGCACTTAGAGGCCAGAAGAGGGCATCAGACTCTTTGGAACTGGGGTTATGGAGGTTTATGAACTACCCTGTGTTGCTGAGACTAGAACCTAGGTCTTGTAGGAAGGTGGCCAGTACTCCTAACCATGGGGCCATTTCTCTAGACCCCCTGTGTTTTCTTTCATTTCTATTCCATTATGGTGATATATATCATTTAATAAAGATTGCCTGAAGTATCAGAATGCAAAGTTAGCCACGCTAGTTAGCTATAGAAGCTGGGAGATGGTAGTACACACCTTTAATTCCAGGAGACAGAGAGACTTGGTGGAGAGCAGTGCAGTCTGGATTGCACTCCAAGGACTCATGGAGACAGGATCACCCATTTTAGTCTGAGGTAGAGATAAGACCTACTGGCTTGGCTGCTTTACTTCTCTGATCTTCAGCCTGAACCCCAGTATCTGTTTCTCATCCCTCCTCTGGTGTGTGTGAGTGTGTGTGTATGCGTGTGCGACCACAGTGCATGTATAAGTAAAGGTGAGAGGACACACTTCACAGTGGTCTGTCATCTCCTTCCCTAATTAAGGTCAGTAGGCTTTGCAGTCTTGACCCCCTGAACTATCTCCTCTGGATGTAACCCAGTGGTCATAGGTTTAAGAGATCTGGTGTTAGCCAGGCAGCAGTGTCACACACCTTTAATCCTGGGAGTTTGAAGCCAGCCTGGTCTACAGAGCAAATTCCAGGACAGCCAGAGCTACACAGAGAAATGGGAGGCCTATCTGTTTCTGAACAGAGCTGGAGGAGGAGAGGAAAGGGAGGAAGGTAAATTGAGGGGGAAAACGGGTGATGGGGGGGTTGGGAGGTGGGGGGGGATGGGGGGGAACTGGAGGAGAGGAGGGAGGGGAAACTGTGGTTGGTATGTAAAATAAATGGGAAACAGTGTTACTTACATAAAATAAAATTTAAGAAAATCCCTCCTTGGAGATTGGCTAAGAACACTAGTTGCTCACAACAGTCAGTAACTACAGTTCCAGGGGAATCTGATGCCTTCCTCTGGTGTACAAACGAACATAATAAATAAATAAATAAAAACAAAAAACAAACACTGTGTTTCCAACATCCACCAGAGAGCCAACAAACACCTGTATTTCCAGTTCCAGGAGGTCTGATGCATCCTGCTCTTTGCAGGCTCCTGTATGATTGTGGTGCACACAAATACATTCAGGCAAATACACACACAAAAATAAACAAATCTTTTTTTCCCTTTAATTATTTAAGCCTATGGATGTAGGTCACTGTTGGAGTGCTTGCCACACTTTGCGGCCCTGAGTTCAATCCCCTGCGGAGCAAATAAAACAAACAAACTACCCCCCCCAACTTTTAAAAACTTTTTATTGACAGAGTCTCTCTACATAGACATAGCTGTCCTGGAACTCACTAAATAGGCCAGACTGGCCTCAAACGTACAGAGATCCGTCTATTTCTGCTGAGATTGAAAGTGTGAGCCACCATGCCCAGCTTTAAGATGTTTTTGTTTTGCTTTTTTGAGACAGGGTTTCTCCTGTAGCCCTGGCTGTCCTGGAACATTCTGCAGATCAGGTTGGCCTCTAACTCACAAGAGATAAGCTTGCCTCTACCTCCTGAGAGCTGGGATTAAAGTTATTCACCACCAATACCCGGCTAAAATGTATTATTATGTGTATATTCACCTGAGTGCTAGTATCCCCTGAAGCCAGAGTATAGGCAGTTGTAAGACACAGGATGTAGATACTACAGACTCTACCAGTTCCTCTAGAAGAACAGGGAGTATTCTTAACCACTGAGCCATCTTTCCAGACCTTTTTTTTAATTTAATACACCGTTTCATACCATAGAATATAAGCTTCAGATCAGGGATTTGCTCATTGAATCTAACACAGCGTATCTGTCTTCAAATAACACTAGTATGCCAGTCGTGGTGGCTCACACCTGTAATCTCACAGCATTTGAGAGGCTGAGGCAGGAGGATTGCCACGGGTTCAAGGCCAGGTTAGAGTACAGACATTCTGTCTCAAACTTAACCCCCCCCCCAAAAAAGCAACCCTTTTCATTACCAAAGTGGCAGCGAAAGTCCAGTGTAAACAGTTTTAAGCTCCTACTACTGTGGGAGCATTAAGATGCCCTCCAGGAACAGGAAAAGAAGAGGCTCTGCCCAGAGATGGCGTCAGGCTGCAAGGCCTCTTGAATAATTCACAATCATAACAGTGTAGCCTCAGGAAGAGTTGGGACGCAGCCAGGACAACAAAAAGAAGTAGGAGGTGCATATTGCCCCACAGGGGCAGTTTTTGGAGACAAGATATGTCCTATTCTAAGGTTCTTTAGGGAATAAACTCAGGAATCTTGATCTGCTTCCGTGGGATGAGCTCCGTGTGCATACCCAAATACCCTCCCCACTGGGCAAACCCTGGCAACAGAAAGTGGCCCTACGGACACAGTGGCGCATGCGCGCGCAATCCTAGCAGCAATGTAGAGTCTTCACTGTAGACCAAGAACAAATTTAGGACGCACGTGAGCTACGCAATTTAGACAGACAACTGCCCCAAGAGAACCAATGAAAAGTAAGAGAAGGCCTGGGATCCAACTTTCTAACAAACCTAAATCTCCTTTTCTAAACCGAAGTCATCGCCTCTAGTCTCGCGACTGCGCATTTTGGCACTGCAGGTCTTGCCGCGCAGGCTCTAAGGGGCACACCCCTCGTGCCCCGCCCACCTCACGCTCTGCCCCTCATCGACTCTCAGGCCTCACTCCACCTCTGGTCTCCTGACCGTCCTCACTCCACCCGTCCATTTCCCCGCCCCCTCGGCTCAGGCCCTTCCCCCCCTGGTGCCATCCCCATCACATCCTCGCCCCGCCTTCCACCCCGCTCTGCCTCCCTTATCATGGCCCGCCCACTCGCCTTTTGGTGGCTGGGATTTCCTTTAGCCTCCTGTTGGTGCTGCTGTTTCTCTGATTAGACGTCAGGCCGAATTGATCCTGATGGTGCTGCCCCTGCACAGGTGGTCCTAGATATAAGAAAGCAGGCGGAGCAAGCTATGGAGAACTAGCCATCTGTCCTCCGTGGCCTCTGATTAAGTTTCTGCCTTAAGTTCCTGTCCTGACTTCCGTCGGTGGTGGCAAGAACCGTTTCCTACCTAAATCGTTTTAGTTATGTTGTGTAACACAGAAGCAAACTGGAATAGTTGTAAAAATACTTGTGTTTTACTAACAAAAAAAGGTAAAATCTCAGTGAGTTCACTGTTGTAGAGTAGCCAGACAACTTAAGTCTGGTCCCTGGTGTCCATATGATGGAAAGGAGAGAACCTAGTTCCTCACACTTTCTCTGACATCCACACAGAATACCCAGGCAAATGCACAGTGCATATAATAAATGAGTAAATACAACAAAATAAGTTTAATTTTTTAAAAAAGGGGTAAAAGATAGGACATATGGCTCAACCATTACTGGAACCCACGTAAACTTGGAAAAAGAAAACTAACTCTACAAAGTTGTCTTCTGATCTCCACAGATCTCCACACACGTCATCACCCTCCCCGCCCATCCCCTACCTGAACTATATACACAATGAACAATTTGAAAAGAGCTGATCTAGCCAGGCGGTGGTAGTGCATGCCTTTAATCCCAGCACGTAGAGGCAGGCAGATCTTAGTGAGCTCAAGGCCAGCCTGGAATACAAAACAAGTTCCAGAACAGTCAAGGATACACAGAGAAACCCTGTCTCAATGATGGGATTAAAGGTGTGTGCCACTACTACCTGGTGGTTGTGTAAATTTTTAATTCCAGTATTTGAGAGGCAGAGGCAGGAAGATCTCTGAGTCAGCGGCTAGGTTGGTCTACATAGTGCTGGAATTAAAGGCCTGTGCAACTACCACCCAGCCAACAATCAAGTTCTTATTCAAACAAAATTAAGCCCCTGGTGGTGGTAGCACACAGCTTTAATTCCAGCATTTGGGAGGCAGAGCCAGGTGGATCTCTGTGCATTCCAGGCTAGCTTGATCTACATATCAAGTTCCAGAACAAAACAAAACAAAACAAAACAAACAAACAAAAAAAAAACCAGAAAAAAGAAAGATTAAAAAGAAACCAGCTCTGGCTGGGGATGATAGCAAGCTTGATTGGTAAGGCCACAAACACAAAACTCTGGAATCATGGGTGGGCCCCATGGAGAACAGGTCCTAGGCAACACCTCCTGGAATTCAGGAAGCCTAAAAAGGGCGGGTACAGACAGCCAGAGCCATACAGCAGTTCGATAAATACAATTTGCCACCACCTATCCCTGTGACATAGTAGATGTCACAATGGCTTTGAGGCTGCCTGAAACAAGTAAAACAGTGCCTTGGAGGTTCCCCACATAAACACTGCTTAGTTGCAACATTCGTGTAGCGCTGCTCTAAACACACTCATCTCAAAATAGCCCTGTGAGGTGGCAAGATCACTCCTCTGACATAGATAAGAAGCAGGTTTAGAGGAATTAATTTACTGATCTCAACATGACAACCAAACAGTACATGATTGTGAGTTGCCAGGATTCAAACACTATGAATCTCCCAGAAGCTATACTTACATAAAGTCCAAATCTAAGATAAAGTAATCAATGTTTTTAGAGGGTATGTGGCAAAGACTTCACTGTTATAATCATAAAAACATAAGAGTCTCAGTCAACAAGCATAAAGCTCCCGATGCCTATTAAGTGCCCCACTTGGCTTATCTTTCTGACTCCAGTAATGCCTCTGTGAGATTGTGCTATTATCTGTTTTGTAAGTGAGGAGTTAGTCAGATCATATTGTATGTGTCACTGCCAATAAGTCTTACTTGATGTGGTTCACAAGGAATCCTCATGGACAGCCCTCTTCTGTGTCCACCAGAGATGTAGAACTCTGTACAGCACTTTCCAGTTCTGAACCACTTCACCAACCTCCCAGGCTTATGTGGAATGATGAACAGCTTTCTAGCCAGCATCTGATGATGAAATGAGGGAATCCAGGAGGAGCCAGTGGGGACCACTCCCTTTCTCAGTCCTGCCACCCAGTGCCAGACTGTAACTCCCTCCAGCTTCTCTGTCAAATCTTTATGGGGAAGTCTTCAATCACAAAGGGTCCCTCTTCCTCTCAGGAAGTCCTCTATGCACACCTGTCAACATTTGTCTTCATCTGTAACTGTAACTGTCTAACTTTTGTGCCTCACCAGTCTAACTTTTGTGCCTCACCAGTCTCCTTAGGGCAAAGATTGTGTGTGTGTGTGTGTTTGGTTTTTTAATTATGTTATGTGTCCATATGTGTATGGGAGTGCAGGGACCCTTGGAGGCTAGAAGTCCCTTCTGTCTCGGAAATAGAAGTCTCTACTCAGCTCTTCACAGATCTTTGTTCTGGCCTCTTCCTAAAGCTGTCAACCACATAGGCTTCCCAGAGTTTCATAGGGTACGCAAGGAATGAACAGACTGGAAGAACCCAGCTGCCCACTACAAATATGGCTTCGATTGCTTCACTTCCTTATCACGTGACCATTTTAGTCATCACATGACTTTGACCTCCCCTTTAAGGCGGAATTAACTTGCTGTACTAGTCCGGAGACTGTAGCTATGATACCTATGTATATCCCTGCTTTTATTTCATAGGTCTTCTATCTCTCCAAGACTCTGGAACTGCTACAATCTTCTCATTCATTGACCCTGAAGGGATAAAGTCTTCACGACCTTCTAGAAAGGTAAGCAGGCAGGATTGCAATTTGCCTTGTCAACAACCTTGCTTCTGGAATTCAACGAATGGCAGATTCTTTTTTTTTTTTTTTTTTAAATTCAGGCCATCATGGCTCTTTGAGAAAGGCACAGATGGCGAGAGGGCTGAAGGTTGAAATCGATAGGATGAGCAGAAAACTCACTAGCAGAGTGGCTGCAAAGAGAAACACATCCAGTGTCTATCTATGGGCATTGTCTAATCACTAATAAAGATAGGAGACTATGCTGTGGGCATCCATAGGCAGCTAAACCCTGGCCAGGAGAATGGTTAGGGGATAGAAAGGGGCTTACCTTCTAATCATTCCTCATTCTGTTCTCAGGAGTGTCTCAAACACCTGGGTGGGGTAGGTGTCATGGCTGCCAGGCTCATAGGATTCTTCCTACTTCAGGCAGTATCATGGGCATATGGTAAGTGAATCAAGGCGGGGGGGGGGTGGCAGCATGGGCATTTCCTCTGACCCACAGTCCTTTGGAAACCTTCCACTATTGTGGTGAACTTTCAGCAGAGGCTCTATAACTCTTATAGAGTACCTGAGACAACTAAGGGCTGGGAGTACAGTGGAGATTTTTTTTTTTAATGTTGTTCGGTCTCCTTGACTATCATACCTGCTCCCCTCGACCACCCACGTTGATGCTTGCCTCCGTTTGTGCCCCTGCCTTCTAGGTGCTCAACCCTGCATCCCTAAAAGTTTTGGCTACAGCTCGGTGGTCTGTGTCTGCAATGCCACATACTGTGACTCTCTTGACCCCCTGACCTTACCTGCTGCTGGTACCTTCAGCCGCTATGAGAGTACTCGGAGTGGACGTCGAATGGAGCTGAGTGTTGGGTCCATCCAGGCCAATCGCACTGGCACAGGTGGGCACTTTACCTCTCACTCTAAGCCCGTCTGGGCCCCCTGGCTCAAAGTCACACCACTTACCAGTATGTTCTGTTCCATACACTGACTGTGCCCCTCCTTTCCCCATGGTGTCCCCAGGGCTACTCCTGACCTTGCAGCCAGAAGAGAGGTTCCAGAAAGTGAAAGGATTTGGAGGAGCAATGACAGATGCTACTGCTCTCAACATACTTGCCTTGTCACCCTCTACCCAGAATCTGCTGCTCAAATCATACTTCTCTAGTGAAGGTGAGAAGGGCAGGACAAGGTTACACAGTATAATTGATATCCTTTTTATACCCTGGCTTTATTTTTTTTAATGTTACATTTTATTATTTATTGTATGTGCATGGGTATGGCGGCCAGAGAACAATTTTCAGGGTTCATTGCCTCCTTCCACCATGTGGATCATGGGGGTTGAGTCAGGTCGTCAGGCTTGGCACCAGGCACTCTACCCACTGTACCATCCTGACGCCTTTTTAACTCTGATTTTCGTGTTCTTCGCTGACATTTGCCTCCTCTCTTCTTTCTCTTCTTCCCTCTCCTCTCTATCCTTCTCTGAGCGGGCCTCATGTATTCCAGACTCAAATTCACTGTGTAGTCCCTGATGACTTTGAACTCCTGACCCTTCTGAATGCTGGACTACAGACTGTGCCATCATGCCGTTTATTCAGAGCTGGAGCTCAATCTTGGGGAACTTTCTGCCACCTGAGCTACATCCCCATCCTGCCCCTCTCTTTAAGAGCTGGGGTCACAAGCCCCCAAGTGTTTGCGCCTCAGTGCCACTGAAACCAGATGGCTTCTTAATACTCTGCTAAGTACTTAAGGGGACGTGAAAACTGCTCAGGAGGGGCTTGTTCTTCACTCAGGTCCCTACAATTCCATACCACATTCCCTTTGGAGAAGGGACTGTATTAAATGAGACCCCAATGAAGACTAACACTCGATTAAAGCCAATTTCCATAGTTGCCTTCTCTCTCTCTCTCTCTCTCTCTCTCTCTCTCTCTCTCTCTCTCTCTCTCTCTCTCTCTCTCTCTCTCTCTCTTTCTCTCGTAGCCCTGGCTGACATACTCACAGATCTGGCAGCCTTTGCCTCATGTGCCACCTCACTGAGCTCCATAATCTATTGATACAGATTTCCCTATCTTGGCCAGGAATTGAATATAATATCATCCGGGTACCCATGGCTAGTTGTGACTTCTCCATCCGTATCTACACCTATGCTGACACCCCTAATGACTTCCAGTTATCCAACTTCAGCCTCCCAGAAGAAGACACCAAGCTCAAGGTGGGCCTTCTGGTTGCTTCAGCCCTCTTGGTATTGCTGTCTGGGGACTGGAAAGGTCCAGGCTAGAGCTTTCTGCAGATTCAGGTAGAACCTTCTCCTGCAGCCTGTCTGACCTCGGGGTAGGAGGGTGGGGGCTAGTGGTTGGGCCCGATGCACTGGTTGGGCTAGTTTGTGTTTCAGTTCTGGGTGTCTCTCTCTTCATGTCATCTGTCTCCAGATACCCCTGATTCACCAAGCTCTGAAGATGTCCCCACGCCCCATCTCACTCTTAGCCAGTCCCTGGACCTCTCCCACTTGGCTCAAGACCAATGGAGCAGTGAATGGGAAAGGGTCACTCAAGGGTCAGCCAGGGGATATCTATCACCGGACCTGGGCCAATTACTTTGTCAAGTAAGGGATCATCAGGGCCATGGGGTCTGCACCAACCTCTCCTTCGTACCCTTTGACCTGTTCCACTTCCAGATTGTCAGTCTTACCTATTCCCAAGGTCTTGGCCATTTTCATGGCCTTGATCACTCATGTCATTTCTCTCTTGCCAGGTTTCTGGATGCTTATGCTACGTACAAGATAAAATTCTGGGCAGTGACAGTGGAGAATGAGCCTTCTGCAGGGCTCATAACTGGGTACCCCTTCCAATGCCTGGGCTTCACTCCTGAACATCAGAGAGACTTCATTGCCCGTGACCTAGGGCCAGCGCTTACCAACAGTTCTCATGATGTCCAGCTATTCATGCTAGATGATCAGCGTTTGCTGCTGCCCCGCTGGGCACAGGTGGTAAGGTCTAGTGGACCCCAAGTTACCACCCGAGTTACAAGTTTAGGTACTTTTCCTGTGCCAGGTTTAGGTCTTGCTATATACACCAGGCTGGTATTGAAGTTGTGGTCACCCTCCTACCTTTAAATGCTGGGATTATAGGCATGAGCCACCACACCTGACTTCCCCCACGTTTATTTATTTACTTACTTAATTTAAAACAGGATCACACTATGTAGTTCTGATTGACCTGGAACTATGTAGATCAGGCTGGGCTTGAACTCATAGAGATCTACTTGCTTCTGTCTCCCAAGTGCTGGGATTAAAGGCCCACACCACCATACCTGTCCTCTCAACTCCCATTTAATGTACATACAGGTGTGGGCCTTAGATGACAATTTAAGAGCTGCTGAGTTTGGTTTTTTTGAAACTGAGTTCCTCACTGATTAGCCTAGGTTTGCTAGCCCCTGAGCCCCAGGGATCCACCTGACCCTTACCTGCCCAGGTCCTCAGCTGCATGGCAAGCACTTTACCAGCTCCCAAAAGACTCTGGAAACACCCTGGGCTGGATCTGGTTGCCTCATCACTTCAACTTCAGGTTTTTTCAGCTGCTACCCACCTCTCAGCATGTGTACCTTCTTTCAGACCCCTCATGAGGCTTCCATTTCTCTGTGCAGGTGCTATCAGACCCAGAGGCAGCTAAGTACGTTCATGGAATCGCTGTACACTGGTACATGGATTTCCTGGCTCCAGCCAAACCCACTTTAGGGGAGACACATCGCTTGTTCCCCAACACAACACTCTTTGCTTCAGAGGCCTGTGTGGGCTCCAAGTTCTGGGAACAGAGTGTCCGTTTGGGCTCCTGGGGTCGAGGGATGCAATACAGCCACAGCATCATCACGGTGAGCCGTCTGTTTCCCTTTCCTAAGACAGACTCCCAAGACCCCTATCTAATCTCAAAAAGGCACACAGGCCTTCCTTCTCGGCTGGCTGGGCAGCTCGCTCTTTGGGGGCAACTGTGGGATGCCCTGCTTCTCGTTTACTTCACAGGTATGCATACCCTATTACTCTTTTTCTTCATGTTTGGGCCCAGGCAGCCATTCCTGCCTTAGATGTCTCAGCTCCAGGGATGCCACCATCTTCACAATCCTCCTCTCAGATATTGAGACAGAACACTCCTTCAAAGAGCAAGCCACCCCTAGCCCTAAGTCCCTATGTGATTCTTACCTATCTTCTCCAGGTATCTCACCCATCTTTAACTTTCACCCTTGCTTCTACTCTAGAACCTCCTTTACCACGTAGCTGGATGGACTGACTGGAACCTTGCCCTGAATCCTGAAGGAGGGCCCAACTGGGTCCGAAACTTTGTTGATAGTCCCATTATTGTAGACATCCCCAAAGACACATTTTACAAACAGCCCATGTTCTACCATCTTGGCCACTTCAGGTGAGTACAGAGTGGGCATTCCCATTCCATACCCGGCCTATCGTCTGTATCAGGCTTACATCATCCTATTCCATGAGGGAGCAGGAAGGTGTTCAGGGTGGAAACCCTGGGAGGGGCACACTCCTCAGTTGCACCATGTAGGCAGGAAGTGACTAGGTGGCATCAGAGCTACAGATAATCCCTGGATGACTGATGCTAGAGTTGTGATGCATGAGGACAGGGCCAAGGCCCAGCAGCACAGCTGGGGCTGAGAATTAAGTCTGGCTGTGTTGCCCAGGAAAACCTGTTATTTCCTATTTCCCTGTCCAGGTCTCCCACACAGCTGGGATTATAGTTGTACATCCCCAGGTAGCTTTGGTAGGTCCCATGAGCAGAGATGATGCTGAGAACTTGATGGGACAGTGCCCTCAGGGCTAGAGTCCCTGATGATGTCTGTCTTCACATTCAGCAAATTCATTCCTGAGGGATCCCAGAGAGTGGGGTTGGTGGCCAGTGAGAAGAATGACTTGGACACGGTGGCACTGATACGCCCTGATGGCTCTGCCATTGTGGTCGTGTTAAACCGGTAAGCTGGGTACAGGGCAGGTCTGGGCCTGAGCAGTGTTGGCGGTCGGCCTCTGCGGGCTGACTCTCAGCTTTTCTTCTCCCCAGCTCCTCTAAGGATGTCCCTCTTACCATCAGTGATCCTGGCCTGGGCTTCCTGGAGACCATCTCACCTGCCTACTCCATCCACACTTACCTGTGGCGTCGCCAGTGATGAAACAGATACCCAAGCAGGCACTAGGTCTCAGCATGGACATTAAAGGGAGAGAGTTAGCTTATGTGCTGTCTGTGACTACAGAAGGCACGGCAGGGCCTGAGTGACCTTGCTGACACAGGCACAGGAGTGAAGGTCTGGGTGTCTTATTCTCCCTTCTAGTATATACTAGAGGTGGGAAGCCCTAGTTTCCTCCACATCCCCCATGCTTCTAAAGTGTGTGCCATGTACTAGTTGCCTGTGGAAACTGGGCCTAAGTCCAGGGTGAGTTCACTGTCTGTAAAACATAAGATAGGCTTGGAGATGACTTGAGAAGTTGGACCTATGCAGAGAAGCAATTTAAGACAATATAAGAGCTGAAGCAGTTTTGGAACCCAACTATCGGTGGGTAGGCCTACACCTATGCATTCTTAACGCAGCAGCCAGGAAAATGGGAGTACCATAAAGAAGAAAATGTTTGATCTCAATGTAAATAGCTTTATTCTAGGGATAGCACCCCATGTTTGGCTGCTCCAACAATGGGAAGACAAAGGGGCATCTGGAATGCATGACAGTAGAAAAATCAGTCTTAAGAGCATGAAGACATCATTCCTCTTCATCCTCCTCAGCCATGCCCAAGGCCCGGGTGCTTGGGGTCCGAGCAGGGGCTGCCCGGTGGATAGAAACAATGCCACTGAGCAAGGCATAGCCTACCATGGCTGCTAGCCCTGCCAGCACAGATAGAATCTGGCTCCGGCGCCGGTATGGCTCCTCCTCAGTCTCAGGGCCTGCTGGTGTCTGCTGTGGAGGTGGTACCTCAGCTAGGGGGCAAGGAAGGAAAGTGAACAAGGGGGCTAGTCCTTGGAGCCCAGCCCATTCTCCCCATCTGCTCCTTACCTCCATCCCGGGGAAAGTAGAGGCTAAGGATGTGGGTACAGTACACACAGAGGTTGTGCAGCCCACGAAGGTGGGCCTGAAGCTTCCCACTGGGCAGCTTTGCCTGCAGCAGCAGGACCAAATGGCTAAAAACAAAGGCATCCAGGGAGGCAGGACTGGGGAGACAGAAAAGGTGGATGGAAGTGAACAACTGTGCAGAGGGGCCAATGTGAAGCAAGAGGAAAAGTCTGCTCTAGAGGAGCAGGCTCTGGGCAGCAAGGAGTCACCCGGGGGAGAGCAAGACACCTAGCTCTGGATTTGGTAAGGGGGGTTCCCCAGGTGGCGCCAGCCTGGCCCTGAATGAAGCTCTATCCCAGGGCTGCATAAAGGACACATTGAGTGCCCCACAGCCCAACAGTCTTCTCCTGTGCCTGGCTGCTCTCCCATCCCACCCTGCTGCACCACCAAGGAGGTTGTAGTCCCACAGCCAGCCCCCTGTCACCAGAGTCAGTGTCTGTCCTAACAACTTCTTGTTCACACCCCAGCTCAGCCTTTGACACCTGAACCTGTATTCCCTTCAAACATCCATCTGTTCCCCTCGGTATTAGACTCACGCATCGCCAAAGAAGAACTTCTGAGAACCCAGACGCTGAGAGAGAAGGGTCAGACACTCCCGAGCCTCTTGATACAGCTGCAGAAAAGGACACGAGAAATGTGGTTGGGGGAGCTGAGACACTTCCTATTGTGGACACTCTCCTTCTTAACCATTATCTCTGGGGTTCGTCTGGTCTGTTCCGATGCTACCTCTTTCTCGAGTTCTTCCTCATTCTCTGGTCTGTGTTCGCCACACAGCAGCTGCAGCCGCTCCATGTACTGGCGTTGCATGCGGCCAGGCAGGAAGAAGTTGAGGGGAAAGGGCATAGCCTCTGCATACCACTTTCGGGTCACTTCTACATAGTTCTTGGCATCTATCCAAAAAGTATGTATCTGGATTGGGCAGAGAAAAAGGAAGGGACAAGCTGAGCCAGTGCACCTCCTGATCAGAGTGAGATTCTATGTCCCATGCTGGTCTGATGCATGTGTGTCTCTGGACCCTATCTCACAGGCTGTGGACACGGGGTCTGGGAGTACTCACTATCACGGGGAGTAGTTTCTCTTCCAGCAGAGACATGAAGGCTAGGGTATCTGCTCCTTGCCGGGCTGACAGATCATAATCAGCATTATACTTCTGTGGAAGAAATGTTCGCTAGATGAAGACCGGAGGGCTGCAGAGTCCTCCTTTCTCAGTAGGAAGGAACGGTACCCCCCACTAGCCTCTGAGTAGAGTGGAGGTACAATAGGGAGCTTTTCCTGCTGAGGTCTCCTTGCCTCAGCCCAGCCAGTAGCCTGTTGCTGTTGGCAGAAAGCCTGGGCTTTGGAGCCCACTGGCTGTCAAAGTCCTGCACCCACTGGGGGGAGGGAAGAAGGCCTGGCCACAAAGTGGGAGCAGCTCCCAGAGTTTCCACGGAAAGCTGGCCATGTGCCCGCTGACAGCAACTTTCTAACAGTAACTTCCTGATCCAGACTCCACACAGCTGGCAAAGTGGAGCTCAACCTTGGGCTGGGCCTCAGTCCACGACTAAGAAATTAGGGGGCACCATCTTTACCCTCCTTGAACTCAGGAAATTTATGCCCAGCTCCCCCACCTCCAGCTTGCCTGTCATGACTGAACTCTTGGCTATCTCTTCTTCTTCACTCCAAAGTCTAGATGCCATCACTGCACACATAGCCCACCAGCAGCCTCGTCTTTCAGTGTGGCCCACTGTTCCAGGCTTCTGTCCCTTAGTACCTCCCTACACATACTAAGAAAGCTTTGTCCCCACATAACCTCTTCAGCATGACTCTTAAATTTCCCCAAACCTCAGTTTCTCCTTTATGGAATAAGACAGTAATCTTTTTCTCTCAATGTGGCTGGGTTTGGAAATAATTTAGGAAAAAACATGCTGGAAACTGAAAAGGCTGTGTTTACATGCAAGGAATCAAGAAAGTAACCTAGATCCTGCCAGGAACTTTAGCTTTTATCTGGATTCTATTTCTCTGAGCCTCTAAGCTTCCAATACTTTCCCTGCCTCCTGGAAAGTAAAAATGAGAAAGAGGATCCTATTTCTGACTGTATGTTTCCTGTTGGAACAACACCACAGATGCCAGACCTCGTAAATGTTGGCTAAGCCCCCTAGTTTTACAAGTGAAGAGTTTTGGTCAGTGAGACGAACCGTTCAGCAGGTAAATGTACTTACTGTCAGAGTCCACACAATAATAGGAATCATCCTATTAAGCTGCCCTCTGACCTCCCCAGTCATGCCACAGCATGTGTGCACTCCCTCCCCATCCCCCCACAAGATAAATAAATGTTTAAAAACACAAACAAGACTTTATCACTTTGTTTGAGACAGGATTTCTCTTTGTAACAGCTCTGGCTGTCCTTGAACTCACAGAGACTCACCTGCCTCTGCCTCCTGAGTGCTGGGATTAAAGGCCACCACTTCCTTTACTGCTTTGGAAAGTTAAGTTACACTTGTCCCACATCACAGTCAATGGCCTTCCACTCTCTTGTAATTCTCTCCCTAAATCCTCAGTTTAGCACTAAGCTTTGCCTACCTCCCTCCAGCATAACTTGGTCCCTGAAAAATGATATAATCCTTATGGGGGCTGGAGAGATGACTCAGTGGATGATAGCACATATACAATTCCCAGCACCCACCTGGCAGCTCACAACTGTCTGGACCTCAGTTCAGAGGGTCCGATACCCTCACACCAACACACATAAAATAAAGTGGAAACAAAACAAAAACAATATAATTCTTAGAAATCCCTTCTTTCCTTTCTCTTTCTCCCTCCCTCCCCTGACTCTCTTCTTTCTTTGACAGGGTCTCACCATCTAGTTCTGACTGGCCTGAATCTCTCACTATGTACATCAAGCTGATCTTCAATTCACAGAGATTTGCCTGCCTCTGCTTTTCAAGTGCTGGGATTAAAGGTATCCACTCCTGACTATTTTCTCTTTTGGCAGAACGTCTCATGTACTCTAGGCTGCCCAAAAATACATTATACAGCCAAAGATAACTGTAAATTTCTGATCATCCTGCCTCTACCAAATGTTGGGATTATAAACATGCACCACATGCCTATTTTTATTGAGAGTTCCTTTCCAGTTCCTTTTTCAGGGCCTCTCCAAAGCCAACTGCTGTCCTCTACTCTTCTTTATTTCCCATGTGTCATCAGCCTATAATTTTTCCTCCCTCCTTGCCCAGCATTCAGAAGAAATTTGATTTCTTGGTCTGTCCTGCCCACCAGCTCT
The DNA here is from genome assembly GCA_030556225.1 of Cricetiscus sungorus. NCBI lineage: Eukaryota > Metazoa > Chordata > Mammalia > Rodentia > Cricetidae > Cricetiscus > Cricetiscus sungorus. The sequence continues at coordinate 105,799,014 of JANBXA010000730.1, forward strand.
CCAAGTTTAATATTTGGCCAACTGCTTATTTTGCTTAGCATGTGTTTGGTGTTCAATAAACGTTACATTGAATGGGCTGGATTTCTTTCATTGTCAGCCCCTATTCAAGCCACCTACCTCTTTACGAAGATGGGTGATGATCTTGTGTGGTACTGAGATCACCTCTCCATTACTGGTTCGAAGGGCAGGCAGAGTTCCTGATATAGAGAAAGAAGTAAGTCAACAAGATCCTAGCTAGCCCGCACATGCTTGTTTGCATCACACTCTTGTCTCCTGTTCCTCCCCTTGCAGTCCCTTTCTTACAGGGACACTATATACCTGAAGGGCTCTGCCAAGGATTGCTGATCTTGTGTACCTTCAGTGGAGCACCTGTAAATCTGGTATAGGTCTGCAGAGAAGGAAGCAAAAGGTAGAGAGGACAGGTTTGGCTTCACAAAATAACTAAGAAAAGAAATATTTAATCAGTACATATGTGCCATGAGCTATATTTAGCACTTTTACACCAAGAGGAAAGGTGGAAGGAGGGAGCCATTCTCATTTAGAAATAGGCAAACAGGACTCAGAGATTATGGACGTGTTCATATATATGTCCATATCCAGAATTACACATTAGGAAAATCTCCCCTTCTGCCGTCTACATGGTAAAACCTACTCTCAAAAGCTTTTCCTAACGAATATCCCTTCTTCTGGAAGTGATGACTTACTTTAGCAGCCTCTGTTCCTACTTTTAAATCGTATACCTGAGCATTTTATTATCTGCTTATATGTTTGCGTCTCTGTAAACAACTTCGATTTGGGGGGGTCAAGATCTTACTGCAAGAAGTACGTTTAAAATCTGGAAGAGGTGGAGTGAAATGAAGCAAATCTGTCTAGTTCCAAAGCCCTTCCTAAAGTCCGGCTGTGGGCTGTCTGGTCTACGAAAACTAGACTCAACAAATTCTTAGCGAAAAAGAGGGTGAAGGGGGCTGGGAGGGCAGAAACTCAACATCTAAGGTTACTAAGATCGTCTAAAAGGGATCACCCCAAGGTCATACAGCCAATAAATGGATAGGCGAGGTCTAAAACCCATCTTCTGAAACTCTGGTCAGTCCTACTTCCACTGCCACACGAGTTTATCCTAGGAAACCATAGCGTAAGGCACCGGGCTCACGTCGGCCTTTGATTGCCTCAGTTTCTCTCAATATGCTCGAGTTTGGGCTCCCGGCAAAGTTCGGGCCCCCTCCCCGGCCCTCCAGGGCGTAGCAGAGGACGCCTCCATTATCCCTCACCAGCACGGCCAGACTGTCCAGGTCCACAGACGGCAGCCCCCAGCCCCCTGCCCAGCAGAATAGCTCCATGGGCGCCGCCATCTTGCACGCTCTCTGACCCGGAAGCACCTCCTCATGAGTGCCCGCCTTCCCTGGCCAGGGACCGCCCCCGGCCTCTGCCTGTCTGGCCACTGGGGGTTGGGGGTCTGGGGAGGCCCCTGGGGAGGCGCGGGTTTTCGCGGCCTGCGAGGCCGCTGGCCCGTAGGTGGGGCCTCGGATTTCCGTGGCGCGTGGCCGCGGGCTCATCCTGAGGCGGGTCCGACAGGGGGGCAGGGCCGCCATCCAGACGCGCCAGGGAGAGTCGCGGCGCCTGTGCCCAGAGCAGCAGCGCACCGCCGAAGACGCGGAGGGCTTGGGAGAGGGGCATCGGGCGCGGCTTGTCGGGCTCTGGGGACTCTTGCCAAAATGCACGTGGCCCCGACAGCCCCGGGCCCCCTCAAGTCTCTGCCCCGAGCGGGGTTTGCGGGGGGGTCCCCCGAGCCGCATGTTTTCCACAGCGCGTTATGTTTGGAGCGGACCTCGCGCTGCCTGTCGCCATGGAAACAAAACAGGGGCGGTGGCGGCGCCGGAGCTGAGGCCGGGCTGGGGCCTGAGTGGGGGAAGGGGAGGTGCGGCTCGCGGGCTGGTTCACCCGGGGCTCCCCTCCGGCTCATCCCGGACGAGGCCCGCCCGCGGTACCCACTGTTCACCAGTACCATCCTCGCCCCTGCCCTCATAGTTTTCTGCTCCAGCCTCTGGTGATATCTTTCCCTTTCCTGATTTCTTCATTTTGACCTCATTGACCAGTTTAGACAACATCGTCCAGTTACTGTCGGAAGCTTCCAGACTTCCATTTTTCCCAAGAACGAGAGGAAATGGAGGAATGGGCACATGTCAGGGACCCAACACACCGTAATAAAAGTATTTGCCATGCCGCAGCAATAAGCCTCGTGTCGTTGGCATCCTCTAGATACTTTAGCAGGCCGGTTTCGGCCAAGTCCCTTGCTATCCTTTTCCGTCAACTGCCTAGAAACCCCATGGCAGGAGTTTCAGACTTCTCCAACCGCGGCTTCCAGAGAACAGTAGCATTTGGTAGCGCTTTAAGTTGAAAGCCCCCAAGAACCAGATGTCAGAGTAAAGGGAGGCGAGGACCTTTATGGAGGAGAGGAGGCAAGGAAGGTTCTAGGACTCTTTCCCAGTACTCCTGGTTCCTGGAGCTGGTGATGCCTCCAAGGTGATTGGCAGTTCTTTGTTTCAGCCCCCCCCAACCCGCCTGCTGCCCCCCCCCAGCTCGCTTCTCAGTCCCTCCGCCCCCCTCCCGCTCCTGCTCTCCGCCTAGTCTTTTTCCCTCCCAGTCTCCTGCCTGCCAGGGGTAGTGAACCGGCTAAGCGGCATGGAGAAGCTGGAACTTTGGGGGGCCCTGGCTCTTCTCCTCCTTTGCTCTTACGCATGTGCTAGTCAGGACCTTCAGGGTAAGCCTGCATCCATCCTCTTTGACACCCCTTTGTCTTGCTTCCTTTGCCCTCAGCCAAATAACATACCACATGGGGGTTTGAGGAGACAGGGAGGAGTCCTGAAATTGGGTTGGAGGGAAAAGTTACACTCCGAGGAGTGAAGAGTTGGTGATAATGTGGGAGGAGTGGGCACCAGAGTGGTGGGTGAGTGCAAACTGGCCCAGTGTCAGGCGCTGAGACCAGGATGGACTCAGGATCTGAATGCCAGGACTGCATGACTGAGTTTGTGTCCATGCATCAGCGGGACGGTCTGGGAAAGCAGCCTGATCGGTGATGGTTGCAGTATGTGGGACCCTGAGTTTGGTCCCTCGTTTATCCTGGTTCTTGGCCACTAAAAGGTAGGGTGGGGGTGGGGATTGAGCGGCTTGAGCTCTCCCGGAGGTCTGGTGGTGGGATGGCCCATGGGTGGTGTAGGAGAGGTAGTTGGAGCAGATGACACAAGCAAATATTCTTTACTGGCTGGAGGGGAAACCACAGATTGGCCAGGAGGCAGAGGCAAAGGCGCTGGGTCCTACATACCCGGGGGAAATGTGTGTGTGGGTGCTAAACAGTGGTGGGAGGGCCAGAGTCCTTTGTGGACAGATGTTCTTATCTAGACACATGTGATGAGCCCCAAGGATGGGAGGAATGGCACCAGGGTTTGAAGTGAGCTAAACCCAGCAGCGGAGAGAAGCTACGGCTGGTTTCTGAGCTGTAGGCACCAGGTGCCACTCCAGGCTCTGATCTGCAATGTCTCCCTTGCGCCACCTGGTGGGACAAAAGAAGTTTGTGGCGTGGCTTTGGTATTTCTAAGCGGTCTCTAAGCCTATAGGTTCCCAAGACTTTGGAAGCAGCAGAAGGTGCTGGGAGGGGAGAGTTGCCTCTGTTCCCTGTTAACAAAAAGGGTTGAGGTTTTGGTTCTTATAGATGGGGTCTTGTAGCCTGGTCTGTGTAGCTGAGGCTGGCTGTAATCTCGTCAGCCTGAGATTACAGGCATGTACCACCATCCCTAGTGAGTTTTGAGAAGGTGATTCATGCTGTCCAGAGGCAAGTGGAGGATAATTTGGGATGCTCATCTCTGAGGGCTCAGGAGAGAGGGGAGGCCCTAACACTACCTCCTTTCTCTGACTTTGATAATCCCTACCTGGCCAGTAATTGACCTGCTGACTGTGGGCGAGTCTCGGCAGATGGTAGCTGTGGCAGAGAAGATCCGGACAGCTTTACTCACTGCCGGGGATATCTACCTCTTATCCACATTTCGCCTCCCCCCAAAGCAAGGTGGTGTCCTGTTCGGTCTCTACTCTCGGCAAGACAACACACGGTGGCTAGAGGCCTCTGTTGTGGGCAAGATCAACAAAGGTGACTTGTGGGCATGTCCCCTCCTGAGTCAATGACCCCTTGAGCAGTCTCCCTTATCCCCACTCCCAGGTGCCTCTGTATTCTCCTTGACTTCTAGTAGGGACACTGGTATGGAGGTACCCAGACAGTTGGGTAAGCCCTGGTATTTATAGGGATGGGTGGCAGGTCGAATGCTGGGACACTCAGAGGGAGGGTGAGGCATCTCTGTGTCCCAACAGTAAGTAGTAGAGCCACTTAGGTTTTTGCTGAAGTTTAATGGGCACAGCTCTAGCTGTCACCTTGGGAGAGGATCGTCATCTGAGGCAATGAGAACTAATAATGTCCTCATCTCAGGCCAATTTGAAGAACGTTTACTGTGCAGCTGTTACGTACAAGGTGTCAAGAGATACATATACAAATTAGGGATTAGCCTTAAGAAATGAGCTATCAGCCAGGTGTTGGTGCACACCTTTAATCCCAGCACTCCAGGAGGCAGAGGGAGTCAGCCTGCTCTACAAAGCAAGTTCCAGGACAGCCAGAGCTACACACACACACAGCAGAGAGGTGGTATCTAGCTGAGCTGTGCTGGTGCACACCTTTAGTCCTAGCACTTGGGAGGCAGAGCAGGTGGATCTTTGAGTCTAGTGTAGAGTAACTAACTGCCAGGGCTATACAAAGAAACCCTGTCTTGAAAAACAAAACAAAACCAAACAAACCAGAGACAGATGGCCAGCAGGTGGGGGAAGTGTTATCTATAAGTGGTATCTATAAATGGTCCAAGTCAATCGGGACAGGGGATGGGGGCTGGTGCACATACTGACCTCCACTCCCGGGCAGTACTGGTGCGGTACCAACGGGAAGATGGCAAAGTCCATGCAGTGAACCTACAGCAAGCAGGCCTGGCTGATGGGCGCACACACACGGCTCTCCTCCGGCTCCGAGGACCATCTCGACCCAGCCCTGGCCTGCAGCTGTATGTGGACTGTAAACTGGGCGACCAACATGCTGGCCTTCCAGCACTGGCCCCAATTCCTCCAGCGGAGGTCAGTGGCCTGGAGATTAGAACTGGACAGAAGGCCTATCTGAGGATGCAGGTGAGAGGGAGGAGCCTCTGGTTTGGAAAAATGGTTTGCAGCACCATTTTCCCAAACTGCTGCTAGACCCTCCTACCCTACTTGCTGACCCCTAGGGCTTTGTGGAATCGATGAAAATTATTATAGGTGGATCCATGGCACGGGTCGGAGCCCTGAGTGAATGTCCATTCCAAGGAGATGAAACCATTCATAGTGCAGGTAACAGACTCCTATCCTCTCCACTTCCCATCCACTTACTGCCCATTCCTTTAGCTCACCCATTTCTGAGGCATTTGACCCTACAACTCCAAATCTTCCATCCCTGACTTTATGACCTCATGTAGGAGGTGTGGGTCAGAAAAATAAAGTCATCTAGCAGGACTGTGACCCTAAGATGCTAGTCTCAAGGTTTTTGTAATCCCTCTTGGCAGCTGTTACCTAGCAGTGGGCAGCACCTCCAGCCAAGGCCTCTCACCCCAGTCTGACAAGGATGCTCAGAGCCTCTTACCTGAGCAAACACCCACTTCTGCCAGAGACTTCAAAGGGTTCTTTAAGTGGCAGTTTGGGAAAGGAGTTTGAAATGGAATGTACTAGAGTCCTGGCCCTGCTTTGGGTGGCCTCTCACTTGGAGTCCCCCTGGTACTACCATGCCTGAGATCCAAGATTTGGGTTCTTTTGTTTTTGTTTTTTTAATTCCTTTGAGGCAAATGCCTAGAGGGCCTTTAGCCCAGTGGAAATGGCTGCTGAGTATAGGGCTGTGGTTAGAGTGCAAGAGGCCGTGTAGTGTAGAATCTCTGCCCTGCCACTCTGGAGTACTTCATCTTCGTTAAGGTTCCCATCCTGTCCCTGTCCCAGACCCTTCCTTTCCCCTCCTCTTCAGCAGCCCACCCCCTGACTGCTATCACTTCTCCTCTAGTGACCAGTGCGCTGCAATCTGTTTTAGGTGAGTCAGCCACGGGGAGGTGGTTGAGGTGAGGGTGGTGGTCTGTCGTGGGTGGGTTTTGAAGGTGTGGTGTGGACTTTGGGGCACCAGCTTGCTTACAATCCAAAGAGGGCCCACAGTGGCTCCCCGGTTCTGAGTTTCTCCGTACCCTGGACCTTGACAGGGGAGCAGACCAAGGCACTGGTCACCCAGCTCACCCTCTTCAACCAGATCCTCTTGGAGCTTCGGGATGACATCCGAGACCAGGTTTGGGTGGGCCAGCCGAGGAAGCTACTGATTCTGGGGTGGGGTGGCAGGCGCGGGGAGCTGACTACTCCTCATTCGTCAGGTGAAGGAAATGTCCCTCATCCGGAACACCATCATGGAGTGTCAGGTGTGCGGTGAGTGGGAGAGAAGAGGAGGGCACCAGACGGCGTTGCTATGCTTTCCGCTGTGGCTTCAGCTTCTCCTTCCTGGGAATCTGAATAGTGACCCTAGACGGTGGCTCTGACTGTCCACCTCCCAGGTTTCCACGAGCAGCGTTCCCACTGTAACCCCAACCCCTGCTTCAGAGGCGTGGACTGCATGGAAGTGTACGAGTACCCAGGCTATCGCTGTGGGCCCTGCCCCCCTGGCCTGCAGGGCAATGGCACCCACTGTGACGACATCAATGAGGTGAGGAATGGTGGAGCCCCCAAGGGTAAAAAAAGTTGGGTAAAAGCTGTGGAAAGGCAAAGGAATTTAGGGGAGGTCAGAGAGCAGCCAAGCCAGGCTGGAGGAAGAGCAAATAGGATAGACTGGAAGGTTACACAGTGAAGGAGCCGGTGGAGAGGTAGGGAAGTTTGAGATGGCCAGCCAGGGGAAAAGGAGCACCAAGAGGTTGGGCTGGGAGAGCTGCAATAGGGATACCAGGAGCAATGCCTCACTTTCCCAGGAAAATGCCTGACTTCTGCCTTCTCATTTGGTCCCCAGTGTGCTCACTCTGACCCCTGTTTCCCGGGTTCCAGCTGCATCAACACCATGCCTGGTTTCCACTGTGAGGCCTGCCCTCAAGGGTACAAGGGTACTCGAGTGTCTGGTGTAGGCATTGACTATGCTCGGGCCAGTAAACAGGTCAGATTGTGTAGTCTGTGATGAGACGAGGCTGTCCTGTCCCGAGTCACCTCTGGCTTTGGGTCTGAACAGGCCCCACCATTACTGACTTCTGTGCTGTGAGACCTGCCTTAACTCTGTCCTTTTAGGTCTGCAATGACATTGATGAATGCAATGATGGCAACAATGGAGGCTGTGACCCAAATTCCATCTGCACCAACACGTTGGTGAGCTGAACGTCGTGCGTGCCCTGTGCATGACTGGGGATGGGGAGCTGTGTAACTAACTTGCTTCTTGCTCCCCTTGAATGTTCCCATGATCCTGGCTGAGATTTCCAGGTTCTAACTTTTACCAGCTGTGACCTTTGGCAAATTATTCGATCTTTTGAACCTCAGCTTTCTCATTTGCCTACCTTATCTCATTTGTCTCTCTTATCTACCTTAAAAGAGAACCTAAAGGAGATAAATACAATTGGTCTGGTTCTAAGTGCCTGTCTTAAACTCCACAGTTAGTCCAGGGCTCCTGCTGAGTTCGTCCTTTCTTCCTAACTCTACCTTCCTACTCTTAGGGGTCTTTCAAATGTGGTCCCTGCCGCCTGGGTTTCCTGGGAAACCAGAGCCAGGGCTGCCTCCCAGCAAGAACCTGCCACAGCCCAGCCCACAGCCCCTGCCATGTCCACGCTCACTGTCTCTTTGAACGTAATGGTGCAGTCTCTTGCCAGGTAACCTAGACCTAGGACAGGAGGAAAAAGGGAGGGATGTGGAGAAATGTGTAAGTCTAGTGAAATTTAGGGATTGACCTGAGTTCCTTCATGGGGAAAAGGAGGCGACCTGTGTCTGAGAACAGAGCCCAGAGCAGGGAGAAGTGTAGGGCAGGGCACAGGAGTGCCAAGCCAAACTGCTAATGCCTTCTGTACCTTCTTCCCTAGTGTAATGTGGGCTGGGCAGGGAATGGGAACGTATGTGGGCCTGACACAGACATCGACGGCTATCCAGACCAGGCGCTTCCCTGCATGGATAACAACAAGCACTGCAAACAGGTGCAGGGCCAAAGACTGCCTGGAGGCGGGGGGTGGGGGTGGGGGAATGGTGCAGGCTGGCTCACACTGCAGCTTACCCACCCTTTCCCTCACTCTGAACCTCAGGACAATTGCCTTTTGACACCCAACTCTGGGCAAGAAGATGCTGATAATGATGGTGTAGGAGACCAGTGTGATGATGATGCTGACGGGGATGGCATCAAGAATGTTGAGGTACGGAGGATGGAGAGATAGCTCAGTGGTTAAGAACATTTGTTGCTTTTGCAGAGTACTCAGGATCAGTTCCCAGCGCCCACATAGTGGCTCACAACCATCTGTAACTTTAGTTCCTCTTCTGGCCTCCATAGGCACTGCACATATGTGACGCACAGACATGCATTCAGGCAAAACACCCATATACAGAACATAAAATAAAAAAAGAATTTTGTGGTCAACTTGCAATGGTGGCATGTGTCTGTAATCCCAGCACTTAAGATATGGAGGCAGGAGGATCACTACAAGATGGAGGTCAGCCTGGGCTAGAGAATGAGACCCTGTCTCTAAAACCAAACAAGCCCAGTGTGATGGTTCAGCAGGTAAAGGCACCTGCCACCATGCCTGGTGACCTGAGTTCATCCCTGGAACCCACACGGTGGGAAGAGGATCTATGCTATAAGTTGTCCTCTGCCTTTCCATTTAGGCACAGTGGCACTGGTGTGCCCACGTAATACACTAAATAAAGAAGTACATGTAAGGAAAAAGAGGTGAAGTGAAGGCAAAACAAGAACCAGGCCAGGCATGGTGGTACACACCTTTAATTCCAGTACTCAAGAGGTGGAGACAGGTGGGCACCTGTGAGTTCAAAGTCAACTTGGTTTATATAGGTGAGCTCCGGGCCAATAAGGGATACATAGTGAGGCCTTGTCTCAAAACAAACTAAAAACAGAACAAAAGGACTGGAGAGATGACTCATGGTTAAGAGAGCACTGACTGCTCTTCAGAAGGACTAGGGTTCAATTCCCAGCATCCTCATGGCAGCTCACAACTGTCTAACTCTAGTTCCAGGAGATCTCACATCCATGGTAAAACACCAATTTAAAAAAGGCTGGGCAGTGGTGGCGCACACCTTTGATCCCAGCCCTTGGGAGGCAGATGGATCTCTGTGAGTTCAAGACCAGCCTAGTCTACAAGAGCTAGTTCCAGGACAGGCTCCAAAAGCCACAGAGAAGCCCTGTCTCAAAAAACCAAAACCAAAACAACAACAAAAAACAAAAAACACCATCAAACAACAAAAGCCCTAGCAAACACCAGAAACCTCTACAGTCAAAGGATGCTCTGCCCCTCTCAGCTCCTGTGCTGAATACCATTATCCTGCCTCTCCTTGACCCTAGGCAATTGATTCCCCAGTAAAGTTCTTATGACTTTGTGGGAATCTGTACCTGGTGTCTAAATAAGATAGACTATATAGAGGTTGTGTGAGTGGGACAGCAGCACCGAGCAGCGTATCATTACAGGGTATTATCTTTGACAAGGACAGGAACAAAGTAAGTATGGGGACTTTTGACCTTTCTCCTCTTCTCCTTTTGCCCAGGACAATTGCCGACTGTTCCCCAACAAGGACCAGCAGAATTCAGACACAGATTCATTTGGTGATGCCTGTGACAACTGTCCCAATGTTCCCAACAATGACCAGAAGGACACAGATGGCAATGGAGAAGGAGATGCCTGTGACAACGATGTGGATGGGGATGGTGCAAGCCTGGGGCCGAGGGGGTGGCTGGGAGATCTATAGGGATGAGGAAGGAGGTTGGAAGTCAGTGGCAACTGGGGAAGTAGGCTTAGAGACACTGGGCTAAGAACATGAAGCGGTTAAAGAAGATGTGACAGCAAGTTTCCAGATCAAGCTCAGTTCACAGCAGCCTTGTTTCTCATATCTACTAGGCATCCCCAATGGACTAGACAATTGCCCTAAAGTACCCAACCCACTGCAGACAGACCGGGATGAAGACGGAGTGGGGGATGCTTGCGACAGCTGCCCTGAAATGAGCAATCCTACCCAGGTACAGGGGAATGTGAGGGTGGGGGAGGGTGGGGGTTTGGTGGGTGAGGCCCTGTCCTTTAAATAAGAACTGAGATCACCCTCTCCAGAGTTATCAGGAGATGGTGAGATCAGACCTCTTTCTCAGACAGATGCAGACAGCGACCTGGTGGGGGATGTCTGTGACACCAATGAAGACAGGTAGGGTCTAGGCCAAGAGATCCAAGGTCTATTAGGGAGTATTTTCCTTCACCACACTCTCAGTTACCTCTGTGATGTAGCCTTAATTCACCATTCTCACAATCCACCCTCCATTCCTACTGCTGGATTTCCATCTCATCTGGATGATGGCAAGGGGACCAGGTTGGAGGGTAGACAAGCCCCAGAAAGCCCCCAGAAGATAAGGAGAAGATGAAAGCTACATAGGTGTTATTTGTTGCCTTTTCTTCTGAGCAGTGATGGAGATGGGCATCAGGACACCAAGGACAACTGTCCTCAGCTGCCAAATAGCTCTCAGCTGGACTCAGACAACGATGGACTTGGAGATGAGTGTGATGGGGATGATGACAATGATGGTGTCCCAGATTATGTTCCTCCTGGGCCTGATAACTGTCGTCTGGTACCCAATCCTAATCAGAAAGACTCAGATGGTGAGGTTGGGATCCCAGAGATCGGTCAAGAGGCAGGCCTACTGAAGGGAGTGAGGGATGGAAGGTTGGGAGGGATCTGGAATGGAAAATCCCAGTGGTGACAGTTGGCAGGGCCTGAGTATCCAGCCTCATTCTATCCAGGCAACGGTGTTGGTGATGTGTGTGAGGATGACTTTGACAATGATGCAGTGGTTGATCCTCTGGATGTGTGTCCGGAAAGTGCAGAAGTTACCCTCACAGATTTTCGGGCCTATCAGACTGTGGTTCTGGATCCTGAGGGTGATGCTCAGATTGATCCAAACTGGGTAGTGCTCAATCAGGTACGCAGGGAGGTGGGCTGGGCAGGTGCTGGCAGACCAGACCACTGTTGGTACCAGGTGGCAGCATGCACCTGGATCAGGGCTTTTTTCTTTCTTTCCTTAACAACCTCAGGGCATGGAAATTGTTCAGACTATGAACAGTGACCCAGGTCTTGCAGTTGGTATGTAAGGGATACCCAGCTCAGTAATTTCCAAAGGGAAGGCTCCTATAGAGGGTAGGGAAAGGACCAGATGGGGAGGATGGGCGGGGCTTATCGCAAGACTAGGGCCCTGTATACAACAGGCACCTCTGGCTCCATACTCACCCCACCACAGGCTACCAAGCAGCTCTAATGCTCACATTTATCCCACTCCCTCCCCAGGATACACGGCCTTCAATGGTGTAGATTTTGAAGGCACCTTCCATGTGAACACGGTCACTGACGATGACTACGCGGGCTTCCTCTTCAGTTACCAGGACAGTGGCCGCTTCTATGTGGTCATGTGGAAGCAAACAGAGCAGACCTACTGGCAGGCCACGCCTTTCCGAGCAGTGGCCCAGCCAGGGCTGCAGCTCAAGGTATCCCAGCTGCCCAGTTTCCCCAACTCAGTAACTTTACTAAAGCTGTTTCTATCAAACCTCGGGGGCCCCACTGCCTGACTAGGAGCCTCCTTACCCAGACATCTGGTCTGGACATCAGCTGTATAGGATTCCAGAGAACTTCTGATCCGCTTGACTCTGGAGCTTTCTCACCAGCTCTTACCATCTTCTGTCTCCCTTCACCCTGGCCCCGTGGTTGATACACTGTCTTTGTCAACAACTCCTAGGCAGTGACATCAGTATCTGGCCCAGGTGAGCACCTCCGAAATGCTCTGTGGCATACAGGCCACACCCCTGATCAGGTACGACTGCTGTGGACTGATCCACGAAATGTGGGTTGGCGTGACAAGACATCCTATAGATGGCAGCTGCTGCACCGGCCCCAAGTTGGCTACATTCGGTAAGGAAAGGGTTTGAGCCCTGGGGGAAGGGGTGGGGGTGGGGCAAGACTCAGCCTCCTTTGCCCTCTAGCCAGCAGGGGCTCAGTAACTGACCTTCCCTCTGCTCAGTTTCTTGGTGTCATGGGTAGGGTGTGCAGACAGTTCTTTCCATCTCCCATGTCAACACAGAAGAGGTGGTATTAGGCACACCATTCATTTGCACCAAGTTCCCCCTCTAAATCCAGGGTGTTGAGCTGACGCCTTCGGGTTCTCCAGGCCCGGGGCAGTCCCCTTAAGTGTCCAGAACTTGCTCCAGCAGCATCTGACTTTGGAAAAGGACCGTGATTTACAGAAGAGCACATTGAAGCCCATAGCTCACAGGCATTTCAGTTTGGCATTTTCTTCACCACATTGATTTTTCCCTCCAAGTGTCCCTAGGTGGTGGGAATGGCTTGAGAGGGGAAGGGAAAAGGGTCTGCTTAGAAGCTGGACTTCCTGTGGCCAAGAGCCTAGAATCCTTGGAGTTGAGTTGGTTTCTCTTTAAGGTATCCGAGAGCCAGTGGGGAGCCAGGGCAGAGGATAAAGGGGGGGTGTGGACTGGAGCCTGGGAAGCGGGTGACTTCACCCCCAGCCCTTTGTGCTCATTGTCATAGCAACCCAATCCTTGCTAGGAATGTGCTGGTGCTTTGAGATGCAAAAGGGGTAGACAAAGAGCCAGGGGCCCAAGGCCTGAGAAAAAGCCCCCCTCCCTCCCCTTTCCAGCCTTCCCTCCCTTCCCTCAGGACTAGTGAGCAGAAGGGGAGGGGGCGCCCACAAAATCCCAGGACTTGGTGGCACAGGGCCCCTGGCACCTTAGCACCAATGATACCTCTATCCTGGACAGGGTGAAGCTCTATGAGGGTCCCCAGCTAGTGGCGGATTCTGGGGTGATTATTGACACGTCCATGCGAGGGGGGCGTCTCGGTGTATTCTGCTTCTCCCAAGAAAACATCATTTGGTCCAATCTCCAGTACCGATGCAATGGTGAGGTTCTAGACTGAGGTCAGCTTGACCCGTGCCCTGGGAAACCTCACCCTCTGATGTAACTTATCTCCCCTCTTCAGACACAGTGCCTGAAGATTTTGAGCCATTCCGGAGGCAACTGCTCCAGGGAAGGGTGTGAGGAGGTGCCACCGGATTCAGAACCATGATTGCAGACCTTTGACCTTGGGCTCTGTTCTGGAGACCCTGGGGTCAACCTACAGCCCCTCAACCTAACTGATGGTTCTCTGGCACCCATCAGGGAGCTCAGCCCCAGAGGGGTAGTGACCCCATTGTGCAGGGGTTGGGGGACTTTCAAGGGGTATTACTCAGGTACTAACCCCAGGAAAGACATCATCAGCATGTTGCCATAAAGTTTCAGTTATTTTCTAAGTCAGTGCAATCACTTATTTTAGGCCTTTTCTAGGACAGAAAGGAGCCCAAGGGGTTAGAAAGGCTGGTAGCTACAGGTTAGAGAGCTAGGGAAAGTTTGACTGAGTTGGGGTTTGGATGGGAAAAGTACCAAATGAAGAATGAGGTTGGAAGATGGCTAAAGTCCTTCCAGCCCCACTTACTCACCGAGGCAGCGGCGACACTTCTGTCTAAGCTCCGCAGGGATCGAAAGCCCAGGGCCGGGGCTCCCCCGCTCTGGGTGAGGGGGCGCCGGGGGGGCCGAGGGGGCCGGAGGCCGGGACGAGTGCAATATTGGCGGGGGAAAGAACAACACTGCACCGCGTCCCGTCCCTCCCGCCCGCCCGGGGCCCCGGAATCCCGCTCCCTACCACCTGGGCCTTTGGAGCCCCGGGACTGGGGGCGCTCTGGAGAGTTGGGGTCACCTTAGAGGTACACCAGAACCTGGGCGCCCGGAAGGGTGAAAGGGAGGGCAGAAGGGAAAGGGTGAGAAGAGAAGGGGAAGCCCCGGTGACCGGGAAAACCACTTTCCGATGCCGATGCAGTGCGCGCGCTTGCTCTTTAAATACTCAGACTGTGAGGCGCGGAGCTATTGCCATGGTGACTCGTATCCCAGCAACCAAATTGAATGGCTGTTGCCTGGCAATCCTAGGAGTTGGGGTTTGGGGCCCGCCTACCTAAATTCTTGTGGGCGCGCTGACGTAGAGCGTCCTCACTCCGCCCAGGGCCGGCCTCAGAAAACCGCTCAGAGGCGCGGTTTACAGCGGGAGCGTGGGTCCCACGCCTCCGTTTATGCACCCTCCGGAAGGTTTCTAAAGTATCAGCTTCCGTTTTGTATTCGTTGGGACTAAGAATTGTTTGCCTACTGCAGTTGTAACTGCTCCTGCAGGTTTACACAGCAACCTACACCAGCGGGATCTGGCCTGGTACTCTTCCCACAGTCCGCATGCTGCTGTGAACCCAAAGCCCTCCCCGTCCCCAACTATTTCTGCTCTTCAGAATACCTCTCCGTTCTCCCTAAATGCACACACATGGGTTTTCCCTGAACCACGTGCCTGTCTGCCTCTTCCAAATACAGCTCTCAGCTCCCAAATTCTACCTATTCTGTGCCTCCTAAATACCTGGCTGCCTGCACATAACCCAGTCCCACTCCTCCTCCCACAATCCGATGTCCTCATCACTAAACTTGATGCCTCTTTCTACATACCTTGGGTCCCCCCTCTCCTGCACACTTAGCTTCACCGCCCCCAACAAAACACCGTCCCCAGAAGTCTGAGTAACCCAAGCACTGACCCTTGCTCCTTCACCGCACTGTGCATTCTTTCCTATCTGTTCTAGGCATCGATTCTTTTCGTCAAGGCCCAACCAACTTCCCTAAGATCTTTGTCTCAACTTCTCAACTTGGGGTGTGCTGTCAAACTCCCCACAGGGTCTTTCAACTCCTTGGGTCACTCAGCCCGTGCGGGTCGGCCGCGCGAGGATCCCAGTGGCCACTAGAGGGCAGGCGTTCAGGGCCAGAAGGACCGGCCCGCCTGCCACTCAAGGTGGAGAGTTGGGTAGGAAGGACCTTAGGCTTCGGTAGAGCCCCAGTTTCGTCCTTTTTAAGTGGAAATTTCCCCCCACCGCCTTTCTCGGGAGCAAGCCAAAGAGGGACCCAGGCTACTGGAAAGCCTGGCAGGGGCGGAGACTGTGGTTTTCAGAGTACAGGGAGCGGTTAGAAGGGTGGAGCTATTCCGGGAAGTGGTGGGGGGAGGGAGTCTTAAACTAGCGACCTGTCCACTATTATCCAGCCCCCTTGTGTCCTCTCAACCTATGGAAAGCTGTTTTCAAGGATCTGCAGAGAGAATAGGAAATGGGATTGGGGGACGTAGGGATGGGGATGGGTTTCCCTGGGCTAGATGTCCATGGCCTTTCTGTGCTCCCTTTTCTCATCTTCACGTCACTCCGGGGCCAAAACCAGAGCCAGGGGGTCCCAGGTTTCCTCCACATACACACCTGGGGACGGGGAAGTCAAGGAGTGGTTGGTAAAAAGGGGAGGCCAACTGGAGGATAAACAGGTAGCCATAAGGTTGAGTGATTGGAGCCCAAGTACCCTACACAGGAATGGTTGGGGAGGAGGAGGAAAAGATAGGGGAGGGGGCGGAGTTTTGTCACCTGTCACCTGCTCTGGCTGTGCCTAGGGCGGGAGGGGTACTGGTATAAAGCAGCGGGCTCCAGAGCTGCTCCACCGCACACGCCGCAGCGCCTGCCTAGAGTCTGTTTCTGCCCCCTTCCCGCCTGTTCACCACCACCATGACCCCAGGCATCTGGTCTCCTTTCTTCCTGACGCTATTTCTAGCGCTTGTAACAGGTGAGAGACACGAGGGGGGGGGGGCTGCGTTTTTCAGGTGGGACTCCTCGCCTTTCCTTTGGTGTCACTGTTAAATGGCACTTCAAGAGTCATAAAGGGCAGACAAGGATGATCCAGTAAGCCCGGTATGTAAAAAAAAAAAAAAAAAGAAAGAAAAAAAAAAAGAAAAAAAGAGGCTAAGGACACAGGCTGAGAAGACGTGACTCCCAAGAGAGTAGGCACCATAGTAGGCAATGCTCTCTGAAGTTTGTGGGGTGTGGAGATGGTGGGCTATGTCACAGGAGATAATGGTAGTGGAAGAATGGGGCCATGTTCACTGGTTAGGATAAGGCCAGCCTACAGTATGAATCCTTGACTCAAAAAGTAGTGGAGGAATGAATTAGCCAGAAGCAGAGGCTACTCTTTTAGGGAGGAAGAGAGTAGCCAGGGAGGTTGTCAGCAAGGAAGAAGGCAAACAGGGGCTGCCTGATGCTAACCTGGGGTTACTTTGGTTTTGGAGTTTATGTTTTTTTCCTGTACTCTTGATTTTATTCACCAACCCAACAGTTTTGTTGTTGTTGGTTTTTTTTTTTTTTTTTTTTTTTAAACAAGTTCTGGCTCTAGCCAGAGCCAAAAAATCATGCAAGTTACCCAAAGCTACCTAGTACTCATCTCTGTCTAGAGGTGTGTGAGCATAAAAATGATCTACTCCCCACCTTCAACTCTGGTTCAGGCTTTCTTGCCCTTCCAGATCAAAACAATGTCGCCTTATCTCAGACTAGCAAAAGTTCCTCAACCTTGAATACCATTCCAGTCCACAGTGGCTCCTCAGCCACAGCCACCAGCTCTACAGTGGACTCGGCCACCACTCCAGTCCACAGTGGTTCCTCAGCTCTAGCCACCAGCTCTACAGTGGACTCGGCCACCATTCCAGTCCACAGTGGCTCCTCAGCCACAGCCACCAGCTCTACAGTGGACTCGGCCACCACTCCAGTCCACAGTGGTTCCTCAGCTCTAGCCACCAGCTCTACAGTGGACTCGGCCACCACTCCAGTCCACAGTGGTTCCTCAGCTCTAGCCACCAGCTCTACAGTGTACTCGGCCACCACTACAGTCCACAGTGGTTCCTCAGCCCCAGCCACCAGCTCTACAGTGGACTCGGCCACCACTACAGTCCACAGTGGTTCCTCAGCCCCAGCCACCAGCTCTACAGTGGACTCGGCCACCACTACAGTCCACAGTGGTTCCTCAGCCCCAGCCACCAGCTCTACAGTGGACTCGGCCACCACTACAGTCCACACTGGCTCCTCAGCCCCAGCCACCAGCTCTACAGTGGACTCGGCCACCACTACAGTCCACAGTGGCTCCTCAGCCCCAGCCACCAGCTCTACAGTGGACTCGGCCACCACTACAGTCCACAGTGGCTCCTCAGCCACAGCCACCAGCTCTACAGTGGACTCGGCCACCACTACAGTCCACAGTGGCTCCTCAGCCCCAGCCACCAGCTCTACAGTGTACTCGGCCACCACTCCAGTCCACAGTGGCTCCTCAGCCACAGCCACCAGCTCTACAGTGGACTCGGCCACCACTACAGTCCACAGTGGCTCCTCAGCCACAGCCACCAGCTCTACAGTGGACTCGGCCACCACTACAGTCCACAGTGGCTCCTCAGCCACAGCCACCAGCTCTACAGTGGACTCGACCACCACTACAGTCCACAGTGGCTCCTCAGCCACAGCCACCAGCTCTACAGTGGACTCGGCCACCACTACAGTCCACAGTGGCTCCTCCATCCAAACCACCAAGGCTATGTCAGGCTCAGCTAACACTCCAATTCATAGTAACATCTCTACAATGGCTACTACAACTCCAGATGTCAATGGTACTCAATCTTCAATCCCAAGCCAGTACCCTGTTAATCCCATCACGCCTGCCATCTCCAGCAATAGCACTATTGCCCACAGCACTTACTATAGCACAGCATTTCCCCCCACCGTCTCCAGTGTTAGCTCACCCCAGGTGTCTGCTGGAGTCTCCTTCTTCTTGTTGTCTTTTCACATTTGGAACCACCAGTTTAATTCTTCCCTGGAAGATCCCAGCTCCAACTACTACCAAGAACTGAAGAGGAACATTTCTGGATTGGTGGGTATCAGCTGGCCTCTGCTGTGCTCTTCTGGGGCAGCTCTGGGGGACTGCATGTACCCTTTGCATCAAATCTGAGTCTTCTCCTCTTATCCCAGTTTCTGCAGATTTTTAATCAAGCTTTTCTGGGGATCTCTACTATCAAGTTCAGGTACCGTCTGGTTATGACTCAACGGCAGGAGGGACACTCGTGACTTTGTGATGTGGGTGTGGGGTGGGGGTAATGCTGAGCAGATACCTGTGGTTGAGCTGCCCATTTCCTGTGACCAGGTCAGGTTCGGTGGTGGTAGACTCGACTGTGATTTTCCGGGAGGGTGCTGTCAGTGCCTCTGAGGTGAAGTCACAGCTTTTACAGCATGGAAAGGAGGCAGAAGACTATAATCTGGCTATTTCAAAAATCAATGGTGAGGCCATATCCCCAATCCTAGTGCCTGCCTGCTTTTGGTGAGAGCAGGGAGAAGTCCTCCTCCTTTGGAGAATTTCCCTGACCACTGTTCTCCTTTTAGTGAATGAGATGACGTTTCCTTCCTCGGCCCAGTCTTGGCCTGGGGTACCAGGCTGGGGCATTGCCCTCCTGGTGCTGGTCTGTATTTTGGTTGCTTTGGCCATCATCTATCTCATTGCATTGGTAAGTCTCAGGCCTTCACCAGTGTGCCCTGGTAAATGGAATCCAATGAGCCAGCATAATCTCCTGTCTCCCCAGGCAGTGTGTCAGTGCCGCCGAAGGAACTATGGGCAGCTGGACATCTTCCCAACCCAGGACACCTACCATCCCATGAGTGAATATCCCACCTACCACACTCATGGACGCTATGTGCCCCCTGGCAGTACCAAACGTAGCCCCTATGAGGAGGTAAATCTTTGTCCCACAGGTTGGGGCAGGGGCCCAGGCTTGGTGAGGGTCTCTGAAGAGTTGCTTGGGAAATCCAAGGAGCTTCAGAGAAGCAAGCAGCGGAGGGGCTCGCAAGGCGGGGGATGGAGGGAGAGTTCTGGAGTGTCTTGGGAGATTACAGAAGAAAGGAAGTGTCTGCACAGAAACCCTTGCTGTCTGCTGCTGACTGAGCTCTGAACTGTGTTCATTAGGCTGCCCCAAGGTGAAGTGAGGGGAACCGTGCCTGAAGGAGTGAGCATTCATGCCCCACTCACCTCCTAGATACAGACAGCTGTGGTGGAAAAGAAGTCTAGTGAGGAGCGTGCTGAAAGGGTTCCTGGGAGTTTTAGGAAAGCAAGGGCTCCGCCCTCTGTCCTCACTGGGTTTCTCTACAGGATCTAGTAAATAATTACTGTGACGACCAGCTGAGGCTGAAAGGCCAGTGGGTGGGAGAAAGAGACAAGAGCTTCCATTTCTTGCCCTGTTTTCCTCCTCCTAGGGACACACATACACACACACACACACACACACACACACACACACACACACACACACACACACAGCCCCCTTTGGGTCCGAGAATCAAAAACTAAAAGGAGAAAGAGACGGGAGGGGCCTACAAGAGGGCTGGGGACTTACAGCCAAGCCAGGAGGAGTTGTGTGTTTACAGTCACCTGGCTGCTCTGAGGTCCAGCAGGTGCACACTCTGAATTAACTCCTTGAGAGCTCGCCAGGCCCATAGCCAGGGGTGCCATGGGAGGGGGGGGTTCTGCCTGATAGACTTTTTCACCCTAATTTTACTTTCCTTCCGCTAGGTTTCTGCAGGTAATGGCGGTGGCAGCCTCTCTTACACCAACCCAGTAGTGACAACCGCTTCAGCCAATTTGTAGGGGCAAGTCACCAGCTCAGGGGGCAGCTGTGCAGTCTGCTTCCTTCACTGCCAGACCCCTCCCTGCCTGCACTCTGATCTGGGCTGGTGAGCCAGAGTTCTGACAGGCTGCTCACAGCCTTCCTGAGACTCTTGTCAAGTGTCTGTCTCAACCATCATAGCCTGGTGAAGCCCAGCCCTGCCCTGGGGGACACACTGGGGCAGTGGGGGCTCTCAGAAGGACTGGCCTAGAAAGGCTGGAGATGGGGACGGAAACCCAAACCTGGCTGAATAAAAGGTGGTCTCCTGTTAGCTGTGCCAACTGTGATTCTTCATCTGAAACTCGTGGGTCAGAGTTTATCTGTGAGGGGCCTGGTGGGGGTCTCTGGATAAAGACTCCTGAAAGCAAGGAAACAGGGAGGGGTGGGTACATCTGGAAAAAAAATGGGGATATGGGGAAAGGTGACACTGGGACACAGAGGTGGCCTGAGAAAGAACCCAGAAATCACCTCCCTCCCATGCCTGGCGGCCCTGAAGGAAGGAGGAAACGAAACCTAGGCTGGCTGCAGTGGGCCTGCCCCTGCCCCGGCCTCAGCCTCACAGTGACTGTCTCTTCCAGGACCAGCCCATGCCCCTCTGTCTGGCACGGTGCCCCTAGGGCAGCTCTATTCTTAGTTGTCCAGGTGTGAAGCAAATCCTTGGGCCACAGATAACAGTGGAAGAGTCAACACAGCCATGATAAGCCAGGGCTGGGACAGATCCGGGTGCTGCTGGCACCAGGCCCTGGCTCTCTGCCATCCTACCCACCACCGCCTCTGGGTGGGCTCTCTGGCACCCTGGGAATGAGGAAGTGGTTCTAGTTCCCTGACCCCTTTGGGCCCTGACACCATACCATGCCCTCAGCCACATCCCCGCAGGGTCCACTGCTGTGGTTCAGATATCCAAGTAGGACATGATGCTAGCAGTCAGTGCTGTGCCCCACCCTGGCAATGAGTGTCAGCTGGGACCCAGATCTAGTATAGCAGGATCCTAGGTATAGCTGTGCACACCTAACTTAGGGACCTCCATCTCCTGGATGTCATCACCACGTCAATCAGACCAGAAACTATCAGAAACAGTCATACTCTGGGAAAACAGAAATGTGCCTGGTGTCACAGTTTATTGTTTATAAACCATGAAAATCACAGCTGTTGCTCAGCACAGGCCTAGCAATGCCCACTGCAAGGAGGTAGTAGCAGGCATCAGAGGCCTAGCTTGGCCCAACCCAGTGGGGACACCAGCCTCAGCTGAGTTCCCAAGGGAGACTTGGCACGTTGGCGTGGGTACAGGATAGGTAAAGCATGCAAGAGGGAGAAGAGGGACAGAAGGGACATGCGGTTGGGGGTACAGGGACCCAAGTAAAACAGTAGGTTCTCCTCCCTCTCACTTGGGGAGGCTCAAAGCCTGGCTGCCAAGGCTGTAATTCAGCATCATTGGAGCAGGGAGCGTGGCAAGGCAAAGGGCAGAGCTGTCAATCACACCCACTGTTCTAGGTGCCCTCCCTCCCAGTAAGCCTTGGGGGGCACAGGACAGGGATGGGATAGGGGCTTTCTATGCCTTGGTTAAGACACCAAGGGCAGGGTCTGGGGCAGAGACTTGGTGAGCCAGGGGGCCTAGGCCAATAGGTAACACAGAGAATGGAGGACATCCAGAGGTAAGCTGGGGAGAGAGCCCCTCAGTCAAGGGATGCCCTGGCAAGGTACAGGGCAGGACCACATAGTTAGGAAAGGTCTGGGGGAAAGCTGCTGGGTAAACAACCCGCTGCCTGGAGGCTGGGGGCAGAGCTTAGGTCTGGAAAGGGGGCTGAAAGGCTCAGTCCAGCTTGGCAAAGCCCCCGATGGTGACTTTCCTCTCAGGCTTGGTGCCCACAGGCTCCTGAAGCTGAACAGCGCCACCACCAATGAAGCAGAAGGCAGGGCACACAGGCCCTGAGCAGTCCAGGGGACACTCGAGGAGCCCACGGAAGGACACAGCATCCAGGAAGGAGACTCGCCCCCGCTCGTAGTCCAGGCAGATGCCCAGGCGGGGCGGCAGGGGCACTGTGCAGCTGGCCGCCGGGCCATCCCTCCCTGTCAGCCCAGCGTTAGAACTTGCTCCGGAGCCCAGCAGGATCTTGCCCATGCCAATGGTGAGGAAAGCAAAGGGTGGCAAGGCCTCCACTGTGGCATCTTCGGCGCCGCTGTCGTGCCCGCTGTCTGGGTCGTATCTGTAGGAGTGGGAATTGGGAAGGAGGATGTTGGGAGGCAGAGGAAGGGAAAGGGGGAGAGACCAGGGAGCTGGAATGTTGGGAGGATGGAATGTTGGGGAACAAGAGGTTGCAGGTATTAAGGTGAACACATGTTAAGGCGGCAAGGGGCAGAGTGTAAGGCTTGAGGTTGCAGTCTGCGTAAGAAAGGAGTAAGGAAAGAGAAGCGTATGAGAGGGGAAGTTGCTCTGGGGAAGGAGAGGTGGGCTGTCGCTACAGCACACTGAAGAAATATGGGGCTTGTCAGGATAGAAGGTGCAGAGAAAAATGATGCTAGGGAAATCAGGTTAGTGAAACCCTGTTGATAGTTGGGGATGTTGGAAGGATGACAGCACAGTGACTGGGAGGGGCAGGAGCAGAGCAAAGGTGTAAGGAAGGTGGCCTTGGGAGAGAGATGAAGATGGACTAGCGTCAGGGCTCTAGAGGGAATCTGAAATGGGGACAACAGAATTCTGACGGGATATTGGGCTGGAGAGAAGGCATTTGAAGAAATGGAAGGTTGAAGGTGGGCTCCAGAGAGAGGGTTCTGGAGGGAAATGTGGGAAGAGGTATTAATGAGGCACAGGAGGCAAGCAGGGCTGTGGAGATATGTTTAAGGGAAGACTGAGATGTTGAGAAAGAAGTAGGTGACGGAGGTCTTGGAGAAACAACTTTTCATAGAAATACACTGCTGGGGGAAGGACCTGGGAGCTTAGGCAGGTGCTGTACTGGTCCTGAGTGACGGATGGAAGGAAGAGGTAATGGCTCTGCCTTCTATCAACCTTCCCCCAGCTATGCACTCGGAAAACCAGTCCTCAAAAGACCCATCTCTTCCATCTCTAAGCCCCCAGTCTGGCTTTCATGCTCTTACTGCCCCCCACCCCCACCCCAGCCAGTCTGTGTTCCCCTACCACCCTTGCCAACCCCAGCTCCTTCCCCAGGGCTTCATCCCACCCCTTGCAGAAGGGCCTGACCTGGGGCTGATCACATCCGGGGCACCCTGGAAGCTTTCCTGAAGTTTGCTCTCCAGCCCGACGCCCACCTTGACCAAGTAGGAGGCAGGATCTACTGCACAGGCCCAGTAACTGCGGCCCTGGGTCACAGCCACATCACCCAGGACCACGTCCACACTCAGGTGGCAGCCTGTGAGCAGCCGCTCGGCAGCCAGCAGCAAGGGAAGCCCTGGAATGCTCCGCACTGCTCGCTGGTCCTTGCTGATAGCTAGCCGCTCTCGGCTCGCACCCCAGCGGCCATCAAGGAAGAAGTGCAGGACTAGAAGGAGGAGGAGTTTAAGACAGAAGGAGAGGTTTCAGGGACACACTGGCACTGGGGGTCAGGGGGTGTCAGCACAAACACTGGGGATTTGGGGCACAGGGAATAAGTTGTTAAGAGGCTCAGTCACCAGGGACCGGAAGGGGCCCAAAGGAATAAGGTGTGGGGAACCGAAAGAGGGACCTAGGGAAGAAAGGCGTAGGCATGGGACTCCAGGAAGAGCTGCAGGGATGACTAGTGGGCACAGAAAACAATGTCCCGTCTCTAGTTGACTCAGGGTTTCTGCAACCCATTTTCCATGGTTGGCCCTGTGGACCATCTCCACTGTCGTCCTGTTCCATCTGGTCACGTTCCTGACACCACTGACCTGGACCTTCGATCCCATGCTCTGGTGCTCATACCTGACCCCTATACACAACTTTGTCTCTTTTGCCCTTTACCCCAGTGGTGAGCACACTTGCAAGCCACTTTTTTTTTTTTAAACATTGACTGAGCCCTCACTATGAGTCAGAAGCTAAGTCTTTATATGTACCATCTTACAATGTGTTAATTACCAAATCCTCCTTTAAGTATTATTATCACCTCCATAGAAGATCCTAAAAGCTCAGAGAAGGAAAAAGTTGTGGCTAAGGACACACGGTTGTCAAGGGGCAAAGGTGGGTTTTGAACCTGGGCAGCTTAGCTCCAGAGGAAACAAGTGTAACCCATACATTAAATTGTATGAATTACATAAATTAAGTTGTATTTAATTGCTCTTCCCGTGCCCATTGGGAATCAGCTGAGTACCTGAGCCATCCTGTACCCTCTGTGTGAGCTTCTAAGTCCCCCACATGACACCACTCTGTCTACTCACCAGGTGCTGGAGGTGTGTGCAGGTGCACGTCCTCACTATACTCTCCATAGCCAGCCTTGTTGCAGCCGCGAACACGCAGCACATACACAGAGCCTGTGTCGGGGTTCTCAAGAAGGGCACTGGTGCCCCTCACCTCCTCCCGTCGCTGCCAGCGTGCAGGGCCAGGCTGGGCAGGGACATCTGTGCGCCGGAATTCGACAGTGTAATGCCAGGCAGGTGGTGAGTGCGGGGGCAGCCGCCAGCATAGGAAGATTTGGTCATAGGCAAAGGTGCGCTGGGTGTCAATGACAGGAGCCTCAGGCACTGTTGGAAGAGATGACAGGGGTCAATCAGGGTCTGGCCACTGGCCTGGCATGGACAGTGGGGCAGGCAGGAAAGAGGAAGCAGCGGGAGCCGGGGGGTGAGTGTAGGTGAGGGAGCTGGGGGAAGGAACCTGGGTGGGCAGGACAGGGCCCAAAGGAGACAGAGTGAGTAAGTGCTGGGCAGGAGGCAGGGGCCTGAACTCTGGTCCTAGCTTGCCACCACCCTACTTTGGCCTGAAGTAAGCCACTTTCCCTCTCTGGGCCTCAGTTTCCTCAAATGACAGCATCAGACCAACTGAGTTCTGAGGACCCTTACGGCTTAGTCTTTGAGCTAAGAGGAGCCCCAGAACGAGGCAGGCAAAGGCCACTGGAACCCAGGCAAGAGAGCCCTGAGCAGGAAGGGAGGCAGAAGGGTCGGAAGGGAGGTGCTAGCCTCAGCAAGGCAGAAGACAGGAAGGAAGCGGAGGGGAGCAGGCTTGCTAGCAGGGGAGTGCATGTAGGTCAAGAGGAGGAGCATGAAAGTCCAGAAGGCAAGGACCAAGATAAGGGAAGGTCAAAGGACCAGGGTTATGCAATAGCCTAAAGAAGGTGGAAGAGACAGGGCACTTGTCAAGTGGGAGGACCAAGAATTCAGAGTACATTAGGAGAGAAGGAAGCAAGATGTGGGTGGCCAAGCTGTGTGGGAGCATAGGGAAGGGAGTAGGGAGGGGGCCCAGCGGGTGGCAGGGCCCCCAGGGCAGGGCTGCTGACTTGCCTGGGGTGTTCCGGAGCAGAGTCCGCGGTGGCCACAGCCTACAAAGAGAGAGGGAGAAGCAGCGCTGAGCGCGGTATGTGTGGCAGGGTTGGCTGGGTGGGAGTGGCTGGCCAGGCCAGGCAGGAGGCCGGGAGGTCCCTGGTGGGCACTGCCCCCCGGGTCCGCTGCTGGGGGTGGGAGGGAAGAAGGCTCTGGCTGGACTCGGGCCTGGCTAGCTCCTTACCTCTCAGGAAGTTAAGCTCTGTCAGCAGCTTCATCTCACGGCCCACATCCAGCTGGCAATGGCGGAAGGAGGAGCTGGCAGCCGGCCGGAATGTCTGGAGGGCTTCAGTGGCTCGGGCGATCCTAGAATGGACAGACAAGGGTCAGGCACTGCCAGGAGGGCCGCAACCTCTCCTCAGGATCTTGCCCTGCCTACCCCTAGGGCCCCACCTTCTGCTTCAGGTCTCTACCTCACTCCTCAGAAGCAGCTAGCATCACTTTGACCGCATGGAACTTCTTGGGGCCCCGACGCTCCACCTGGGTATTCTAGCTGTTGTCCCAGGCACTAGCTACTCCCAGGATGCCCACCTCCCTGGAGCCTGCACCCTTGGGCCATGTCCTTCAGTACCTGTTATGCAGCTGTTTGGCTGCTTGCACAAAGCAAGGCTGGTCTGTTTCCTTAAGGACTTCCTGGGCATAACCCACCAAACCCGAGCCGTCCAGCAGGCTCTGGTGCTCGTGGATCTGGGCGCTGAGCCGGGATAACCGCTCTTGCTGGCACTCTTCGATGGCCTGAAGCAGTGAGGACCGCTTCTCTTCCAGCACAGCCCCCAGCCCCCGAACCAGCTGGGACACTTCCTCCTTCGCCTGCTGACCACTCACCTGTCCAGGGACCAACACCCAAGGGATGAATGACTTAACTATCTTCCTGGAGGCAGTGTTTGTACCTAAGATGCCACACCATACTGTCCTAGGGAAATTGGGTATATTTAACCTATCTCAATTGGGCCAGGCACCTACACCACAGATGCGATCACCTCCTATTTGTGCTAACTTTCCTGAATGCTCACATCATAACTGTAGGCTAGAGATAGGCCCCTTCTATTTCCCAGATTTTTGGTTTGGTCTAGAAAACCAAATTAATACAGGAGAAAAGTACAAAAGCCATATTAATCTGATACGTACTTGGGAATCTTTTAAAAAGTATCTTTTTTTATTTTACGTGTATGGGTGTTTTGCATGTATGTGTGTGTGTGTGTGTATGTATGTATGTATGTATGTATGTATGTATGTATGTATATCAAGTGTGTACCTGGTACCTGTGGAGACCAGAAAGAGCATCAGATACCCTGGAACTACAGATAGATGAGAGGCACCATGTGGATGCTGGGAATTAAATCTGGGTTCTCTAGAAGAACAGCAGTGTTCTTAACCATTGAACCATCTTTCCAGCCTTCACTTGGGAATCTCTATGAGACACAGGATTTCACGTAGCCCAGGATGACCTTGAACTTGCTGTGTACTGGAGAGAGATCCCCTTGTTTCAATTTCCCCAGTCCTCAGATCACAGTGTAAGCCACCATGACCAAAAGTTTAACTTTTATTTTTTAAAGAATAATTCAAGCCATATTGTGGTGGTGCACACCTTTAATCCCAGTACTCAGGAGACAGAGGTAGGTGGATCTCTGAGTTCAAGGCCAGCCTGGTGTAATGAGTGAGGTAAATCCTGTCTTGAAAAACCATAATAATAAAAATAAATAGTAATAATAATTCAGGTGCTGGAGAGATGGCTCAGTGGTTAAGATCAAGTGTTGCTCCTTCAGAGGACCTTATTTCAATTCCTAGCATCCATGTAAGGTAGCTGAGCCTCCTGTGTCTACAGCTCCAGTGACCCCAATGCCTCTGGACTCCATGGGCACCCCACACACAGAGCATACAATCACAGTAACACACATGCCTGACACATGATTAAAATTAAAATAAAAATTAAAGCTAGCAGTGGTGGTGCACACCTTTCATCCCAACACTTGGGAGACAGAGGTAGGCGGGCCTCTGTGAGTTCAAGGCCCACCTGATCTAGTCTACAGAGCTAGTTCCAGAACAGCTGCTGTTATACAGAGAAATAATCCTGTCTCAACAAAACCCAATAGTGATAATAGTAATAATAATAATGAATGCAGTTACATTTTTAACTTAAAATTTTTTTTCATTTAATTTTGTGTTTTATGTTTTATTATTTTGGTGATTTAGGGCCTTGACTGTGTATTAATGCAGCAGATATTCCCAGTCTTTCAACATATTTTATATTACAAAATATTTATCTTACTTATTTGTGAGTGTGCCTGTGTGAGGTTTTATGCACACCTGTGTGCAGAAGCCTGTGAAGGCCAGAAGAGGGCAGCAGACCTCCTGGAACTGGAGAGGCTATATGCTGGCATGTGGTGCTGGGAACTGAACCTGGGTCCTCTGCAAGAGCAGTAAGTGTTCTTAGCCGCTGGGTGGGGTTACCTCTCGGCCCTCTTTGCCCTTTGCACATGTTCTGCCACTGGGCTTCACTGTCAACTCCAAAGCAATGTGCTTGTGAAGAAATGATTTGCTAAGTGGATATATAAGTTGGCTTAGCCATGCTGCTGAGAGACAGATGGGGAAAGCTAAAAGCCAGTGGAAAGGAAGATCTCTTTTCAATAGCTGGTTATTTGGGTACATTGCAGCCTCAATACCAGTGTCTGGCAAACAAGATTGTTTGGTCTTAGTGTGTGAAGGAGAGCCTTCTTGCTGTGTGTCTGAGAATACAGTGAGTAGCCCTTTCTGAGTCTAGAGCTCTTCAAGTGATGCCACCTGAAATCACCATTATGCTAACTGGCATATTTTGCCTTAGCCCTTAACCTCTTAATGTCTCGCCTCAATAAGAAAGGTCACAGTTGCTCTGATGTCCACTTTTGGATTGGACTAGCTATGGCACACTGCTGGCTATGCCATTGTTATCACCCATTCCCACCTCAGTTCATTCAGACGGCCTTGTGGAAGCTGTTTGTGCCTCACCTCAGCCCTAGCTTCAGGGCTGTGTCCATGCTGAGCTGAACCTACAGGCATCTGTGCTCCTTAGTCCCCAGCTGTAGCCCTCCTACCCCCACTGCAGTTCTAGCCAGAGCCTAAGCCGGGGAACTGGTGTTCTTGCCAGTGAAGTTTATCCAGAGCCTCCACCCACACACACCCTCCTCCTGTAGGCTCAGAATGGGCAGCAAGGCAATGGGGACATGCACATGTCCACGCCCTTCCTCACCTCAGTGTGCCTGATGGTCTCTTCCAGCTCACAGATCTGGGTCTGTACAGTGTCCTGGTTTCCCAAGATGTATGCCAGGCTCTTTGTCAGCTTATCCTAAGGGCAAAGAGAGAGGTGGGCATCATCCTGGCTCTGCAGAGGCCAGTGATTAGGAGGTGTATACCAGTGTGTGTTAATGCTGGGGCTGAGTGAGTGAGTAGGGGTCTTTACCTTGAGGGCCTGGTAGGCACTGAGCACTGGAGTGATCTTGTGCCCACTGTGGGTGCGCCGTACCCTGCAGAGTTGACACACCAGCCGTTGGCATGTCTTACAGTAGTGGGTCACCTCTTCCTTGTGGTCTGGACACATCAGACCCTAGGGATACAAAGGATAGTGAAACAGTCAGTCAATGGTGTGAATGAGGGTGCTGACCTACCAGCAATTGGTTGCCCTCACTCCAGCGTCAGGGAGTGGAAACAGTTGTGATGCTTCATAGCGCCATCTGATGGTGAACACTGGCATTAAAGCACTTCTGAACTGGCCAAGCAATGTCCATTGCACTAGCATTGCTCCTCCCTGCATCTGTTTCACACAGATATATATGCAGTAGTAACAATGATGATGATTAATATAACCCTATAGTTCATCTTTGTTCACCATTGTACTCATGTCTAGAATAGCAGCATCCTGCATATAAACAACTTTCTGTTGTTGTTTTTCTGAGACAGGCTTTCTCTGTGTAACAGTCCTGGATTGCTTGGAACCCAATTTATAGACCAGACTGGCCTCAGATTTACAGAGATCCACCTGCGTCTGCCTCCCAAGTGCAGGGACTAAAGAAGTGCGCCACCACTGCCCAGCTATAAGCAACTTTTTTGAGACAGAGTTCCAGGTGTAACAGGCTGGCCTTCAACTTCTAAGTCTCTTGATTCAACCTTCCAAGTGCTGGGACCTCAGGCATGTGCCATCGTGCTTGGGCAGATAACAATTTTTAAGGAAACAGACATCTCCTGTGATCCTATTAACAGCTCTTCAGCTATAGATATTGTAGAGTAGATTTTCTCATCTCTATGTAGCAGATGAGATGAGAAACCCATAGATACTGAATCATTTCTCCAGTGAATGCTAGAGACAGGGGTTGCTTGGCAGCCAGATGTGATGATGTGTGTCTGTAATTCTAGTACTCAGAAAACTGAGGCAAGGGGATTGCTATGAGTTTAAGGCTAGCATGGGCTATGTGGCAAGACTCTGTCTTTTTTTTTCCTTAATATTTTATTTTGAATTATGTGTATATTGTACAAATATGCACATGAGTGTAAGTGCCTGAAGAGGCCAGAGGTGTTACCCCAAGAGCTGGAAT
This sequence comes from Cricetiscus sungorus, assembly GCA_030556225.1. NCBI lineage: Eukaryota > Metazoa > Chordata > Mammalia > Rodentia > Cricetidae > Cricetiscus > Cricetiscus sungorus. The sequence goes on from JANBXA010000730.1 coordinate 105,828,893, forward strand.
TACAGGGAAGCAAATGGGAATTCTCTAGAAGAGCTCTCAATCACAGAGCTGGAGCATCTCTCCAGCTCCAAGACCTTGTCTCTCTCTCTATCCACACACACACACACACACACACACACACACACACACACACACACACACACATACAGACAAAAACTCAACCTGGCCCACCACTCTTTGGAAGCCCAAATGCCAGCCACCCCAGCCACTGGTTCAGCACTACCACAAACTCCCTCCACCTCAGAACTGGCTCACCTTGGGGCGGAATGAGAGGGTGGGTAGAGTGGGCTCATGCTGGGCCTTCTGAGTGCCCCAGGGGTGGAAGAGTTTGAAGCATTCATTGCAGAAGGTAGCTCGGCACTCTGTACAGCCCTTGGTGGCCTCTAGTGGTGGGGGCTTGCACAACTGGCACAGGATGGCTCCTCCCACACTCACACTCTGCCGGTACCTCTCCACAACGCGCTCTAGGGTCAGGTTTCGGAAAAGCCCAGATAGGCCCCGCTCCCCCAACTCCACATCGCCCTGGCAGGCTGGGCACGGGAATATGATCGTCTGAGGGTGCAAGGCGCCCCGCTTCCGCCCAGGGTATGTCCCAAAGCCTGTGGAAGGACGCAGGAGGTAGAGATGAGAATTACAGCTGCCTGGGGGTGGGTAACATCTGTTCAATTAAAAAGTGGATTTCTATTACTTCAGAGCTCAGTTCTCGCTAGAATCCAGATGAGCAGTAAGTAGTTCTGCCCCAGAATGACAGACAGATGCCCCTGACCCTCTTCCATCTTTCTGCATTCCCACCCCATCCCACAAACCCCATGCCCACCTGACTTAAGGAGCCGGTCCAAGCGATCTGGCTTGGGGAGCGTTCTCCGAGAGAGGCGGGGGCTGCGGGTGGAAGGGGTGGAGGCAGGAGACGTGGGCTCCGAACTGGGGTCCCCAGCATGGCCTATGTACCCCTGCTGGCCCAAAACCTCCCGAGCACAGGCCTGGCACACGTTGTGGGTACAAGGCAGCACTAGTGGCTGCTTGTACATCTCTTGGCACACTGGGCACAGCAGTTCCTTCTCCATGTTCTTCATGCTTGTCTGTGGAGGGACCAGGAGGTTGTTTGAGAGCTCGGACACTTGGGCGTATCTTAGCCGGTCCCTTGGCTGCCAGGAAAGGCAGCACAAGCTACCTACTGCTTTGGCCCAGTACCTGCCTTGGTTGGTTCACATATCTTCCCAGCTCAGTCTCCTGCTTCTGTTTCTCCCTTGGAGAGCTTAAGGCCCAACCAGAAGGTATGGTTGGAGCTCTGGCCTCCCCCAGCATCACGCCCCACCCCCATCACTCCTGATGCAGCAGAGCTGGAAGACAGCCCTCCCTCCTCACCTGTCTCCATCCCTCCATCTCTGGGTAAGGGGCCTGCTCCTGAAATTTATTTCAAGGGCACCACCCATTCTACTTCTGGGTGCTGCCCCCGCCCCTTTTTCTAGCAACATATGACTGTTCCCCGCGGCCAGGGTGCGCTAGCTCTCCGAACCCGCTGGGCACCGGCCCGTGGCCGCCCCAGCTCCCATCCTCCATCCTTCATTTCTATTTCTTCCAGGCTCCCAAAATCAAGCTATTCCTCTTCGCCTCCTATACTCGAGCTCTCCGGCCCAGTCTGGTGGAGAAACTCGGCCTGCTGCAACCCTTTGCCCAATCTGGGGGAAAGGGGAGCGCCCCGCCTACTTGCCCCCTCCCCACCGGAAGTATCCCTCCCCCTTTTGGTGAGGGGTCTTCAGGCTATTCCCCACCCCCACACCTCACCTTGGTCCCTCTCTTCGCAGCCATCCCGGTCAGGGGCGCAGCTGACACAAAGGAGGGAGGGACAGGGAGGGAGGGGGAAGGAAGTGGTGGGGGGGAGCAGGGTTGGCACCGCCTCTGGGAGAGACGGGCACGGGTTGCCATGGCAACCTCAGGCTGCACGGCAGCTCGCAGGGGGTGGGGGTGATGGGGTAGGGGGGTCGGGAGGGGTCCAAATTGGGAACTGCACCTAGGGACAGCTTTTTCATCCTCCTCCCACGACCTGTCTTGGAAAACATCCAAGCTCAAACATGCCCCTTCTCATAACCCTGGTGCTCTGCTGGCCGCTACCCCAAGCCTACCCGCTGTGTCCCGGCAGCTTCTGCTGCCTACACCCCAACAGACCAGAATCTTTAGGGCACTCACTACACGGTTGTCCCCAGGATCCCTGCACACCTGCGTCTTCGCCCTCCCCGCCATTTCTGTCTTAACTAGTCCCTTCTCTGCATTCCAGAATCTTCCTGGACCCCCACCTGTTCAAGGATTTGGCTTGCCCCGACCCCTCTACAGCCCCTCCCTTCCCCTCGACCCCACCTTAACTCACACTGATGCGGACTAGTGCATCCATGATGGAAGTGAAGGTCTGCATATCCTCACCCTCAGCCATGGCCCTACTGTGCCCGCCCGCCCCCGGGTGCCCGATCCTGGCTGCTGCTGCGAACCCGGGGCTTAATGCAGGAACCGGGTGGGGTGTAGGGAGGGGTGGGGAGAGTGAGATATCACTGCGCATGCTCCAGAGACCTGCCTCGAACTGCGCCCGTCGAGGTAGGGGGTGGGAAATACTTCTTCCCACGTGGCTCTCCAAAGGCGGTCTAGTGGGTGGATAACATGGAAGGATATTTGAGAGAGGAACCATTTCGTCGATTAGACTCTTTCACTGATCCCTAGTCATACTACTCACATAAAGCGAGAGGCGGTTTTCAGGAAGATGAACTCCTGGTTGAGAGCGCTACATTTTGGGTGGGGCATGTCTTCGGGAGACGTTGAGGCAATCAGAGTGGGCAGAAGGGTCTGAAGAACTTGTACTAGAGATGACATAAATAGCAAAGAAGACATAGGTGACTCTAGGCCATGGGGTCATGACTGAAAGACGCGAGTGCAGCTTGTCCTGAGAGACAGCAGATGCCCTAGGTGCAGAAGGCTGGAGACCGACCAAGCAGGGCGGTGGCCTAGAATGCTCTTCGAAGCATTATTTCCTCCTTGCCGCAAGAGGGCGCTGCGTCCAAGGCGCCTAGAGGAAGAAGTAAAGCAAGTCCACGCTGGGCCCGACGCCTGCGTACAGACACCGGCGCCGTCTTTGGCTCCCCTCTTTCTCTGCCAGAGGCACAGATTGGACCCACGGGCGGGGCGTGATGGGTAACCGGACCGGCGGGATGCCCGGCTGCTCTAGCGGGGGTGGGCGCTGGGGTGGCCGTCTTTTCCCGGTAGCCTCGGTAAAGCTGACGTGTCCTGGTTTCCAGGGAGCTAGCATTTCCTCGGGACAGGCGGGAACTTGGTTGTGCGGAGCCGGGGGCCAGGGGTTCCTGGAGGTCGCCGTGGGATGGGGATGGGGGTGGGGGAAGTGTGGCTGCAGTACCGGAGCGCTTGGAAGGGGTTGGCAGGCCGATCCCCGGAGTGAATCTGCCTGAAACTTAGCTTGACTCTTTTTCTCATCTTCAGTTGTCGGTACCGGAACCTCCTTGGCGCTGTCCTCCCTCCTGTCCCTGCTGCTCTTCGCTGGCATGCAGATATACAGCCGCCAGCTGGCCTCCACCGAGTGGCTCACTATTCAGGGGGGCCTGCTGGGCTCCGGCCTTTTCGTCTTCTCCCTGACTGTATCCTCCCCTTGCTGGATAAGGGCAGCGCGGGGGTGAGGATAGGGGATAGGGGGGCAGGTTTGAACATAATATGTGTTTCTCCTACTCCCCAGCCCTGTCTTGTTGCAGAAGCTTCTCCTTAATTCCCTCAACCCAGGCCTTCAATAATCTGGAGAATCTGGTCTTTGGTAAAGGTTTCCAAGCAAAGATCTTCCCTGAAAGTAAGTAAAACGCGGTAGTTGACTTAACTCTTTTAACTTGCCCCCAAAGATGCTGCTGAATTTTCCTGTGCTTAGATGCTAAAGGAGAAATACGTTTGCTAAAGCTGTCTTGAAGACAGAGGATGCCTTTGGATCAAGCATTTTGTCCAGCTCCTGGCATTGGAGCTGAAAGAGAAGCACAAAAACAAGGAAAAGAAGGAAGAAAAAGGAAAATGTGGCCTGCTCCCGGGAAAGGTTTCAAGCAGTTAAGCTTGAGGTGATGTTTGACAGGCATCCTCGGGAAGATGTTCTTTGCCCCTATGAGAAAAGAAAGCAAGACAAGTTCACCGAGGGATTCCGATGTGAAATTGAGCCTGCTCTAGAGTTCTCCTGAGGGGACTGTGAAGTCTCTGCTCATTGGGATGTTACTGATAGCAGGACTCTAGACCAAAGGAGAATAGAGATCACAGTTAGATCCCTCTCTTGTCTCTCCCTCCCTTTGTTCCCCCCCCCCCCGTAGTTCAGACTGGCCTTGAACTTACTATGTAGCGGAGGATGACTTTGAACCCTTGAACTGCTGATCCTCCTGCCTCCACCTCCCAAGTGCTGGAATTAGCACCACCTTGTGTAGTTCATGTGGAGCTGGGTATGGGACTTGAGGCTTTGAGCATGATAGGCAAACCCTCCACCAACTGGCCCACCTCTCCAGCCCTGATAGACCAGTTTTTCATAATCCTTTTTAAATGGTTCCTGTAGAGATCTGATGCTTTAATTATTCATGGAGAATTGAATTCACAAAACAAAGTCAGCATCAGGACCAAATCACAGAAGGAAAGCCACATGCTCAAAAACTACACAGCAGTTGTAGTCTTGTGAAAGCCTCACCTGGTAACACCAAAACCTGTCATTGTCACCCACATGTCCTTGCCCCCTCTGGGTTTTGCTGTCTTCTTTACAGCCCTGTTGCAGGGTTCCAGAACTTCCATCCAGCACTCTCAGAACTTCTGCTTCTTTAAGGTCATTCCATATGTACGGTCTTTGGTATTTTCTGAAAGCAACCATTGTTGGGTGACAGAATCCTTGCCTTTTCTTGCCTTTTCTGCTGTTTCCAGCTGGGCAAGTGCAGCCCCTTTGCCTTCTCTGCCCTCTCACCCCTCTCCTATCCTGTCAGGCCTTAGTCTTCTTCCTAAACAATGGGAACAAACCTTATTTTTATTCTCCAAGCCCTGCTAGTAAATTTTATTTATTGATTTACGTTTGAGGTAGGATCTCATGGTGTTGCCCAGGCTGGTCTTGTCTTGAATTACTAGGTCTAAGTGGTCCTGCCTCATCTGTATAGGCACATGCCACTGCATTCAGCTTTCTTTTTTTTTTTTTTTTTTTAGGGGATTTTTGTTGTTGTTTGTTTTGTTGTGTTTTGTTTTTGAGAAGGCCAGGAAGTTAAATGAGATGTAGAGCAAAGCTAGTAAAACAAAAACTAAACAAAACTCCATCTATCTGTCTTACCTCTGTGCTCTGAACACTGTTAAGGCTGTCTGAACTCTTAACTTTTATCAGGGCATATCTTCCCTTTACTTGTTTTTGTTTGTTTGGTACAGGGTTTCTCTGTGTAAACCAGGCTGGTCTAGAACTCACAGAGATCTGCCTGCCTCTGCCTCCCGAGTGCTGGGGTTAAAGGACCAGGACATACCTTCCAAGCAGCTCCCTCAGAAAGGCTCTGCATGCTTCTGGCTCTGTATTTCTCTTTGGAACCCCTCTGACCCTCCTTGTTTTTGCCTCCCCAGTTCTCCTCTGCTTGCTGTTGGCACTCTTTGCATCTGGCCTCATCCACCGAGTCTGTGTCACCACCTGGTATGTATCTGACGGTTGGGCAAGGGGTACAGCCTTGTCTTTGGGTACCAGATCCCCCTGCAATGTTACTGCCTCCTTCCCCTTCCTCCCCTCCCTTCACACCATGTACCTTCTCCTCCGTTTTCCCGTTTTTGTTCTTCCCTGATTTCCCAGACCCAAACCTGGATTCTTTCCCCGAAGCTAGTGTCTGTCCTGCTAGCAGCCTCCTGATGTAATGTCTTCTTTTCATCCTGTAGCTTCATCTTCTCCATGGTTGGTCTGTACTATATCAACAAGATATCCTCCACTCTGTACCAGGCGACGGCGCCGGTCCTCACACCAGCCAAAGTCACTGGCAAGGGCAAGAAGAGAAACTAATCCAGAATGACTAATAAAGCTGACCCGTTGTGTTCTGTCTGTGCGCTCTGATAACTTGTAGCCCTCACCTGCCAGTGCGTGAGCTTGGCGGGCTCTTCTTACAAGAGTCACTGTGGAAGAAATGGGCAACCTGTGAGGAGAGAGGGTAAGGCAGGAAGGGCTGTCTTTGAGAACCAGAGTAGATTCTGTTTTAAGTGTTGCTTAATTTTGTGTGTGCGTGTATACCTGTGTACACATGTGTAGAGGCTGAAAGGAGATGGCGGGTGTCCTCTGTTATTCTTCAAAGCCAGAAAGGATCTTCCAGTGCCAGTGAATCCCTTCATTCCTATACCATGGGGGTTCCGCTTGGAACAATTACTTTAGCCCCCCATGCTGGGAAATAAACTTCTGTCCTACCCTGAGAAAAACAGCCTGTATCCTTTTGCCACATGCTGGGAGGTAGGAGTTCCTACTGATGCTGCCCTCCTCACCCAAGGACCAGAGGCTAACCACTAGCCCTTGCCTCTTTGCTCTGACTGTGTTTCCCCATTATCTTGTGTCCAAGACATTGGCATATATCAAAGAACTGGGAGGCCACTAGCTTCAGCCAGTCTTCATGGAAATGAGGCAAATGGCCCACAGACTGTGTTGTGTGCTGTCATGAGAAGCAGCTCTGGCCACAGTGCTTGTCCTTCAGAGCACAAGGCACCTCCTTTCCTGGGGACACTGTAGGCTTAGGGAACACCCATTTTGATCATTTCTGTGTGCTCAGTAGTGCCTGATAATTGGAAGTAGATTGGTTGAAGGAAAGAACTTATTCTTCAGTCCTTCTAGAACAAAATTCTATTCTTTAGAGGCGCCTAAAGGCTAGGGAATAAGGACTAGTAAAGATGAATAGAAGAGTCAAAGGAGTTCTGAGGGAGGGTTAGAGGCCTCCCCACCCTATCTCACACCTTTCCTTCTGTCCCTGGTGAGGGAGCACTGCACAGTTTACACAAAATGCCTGCAGAGGGCGCTGTGAGCTCATCTGCCCTACACACGGGGAGAGTGCGCCCTGCAGATTGTCCCTAAGGGGCCGCTAGGGGGTACTCTAGTTCTTTGAAAACCAACCTAGGGAAGCCAAGAGTTCAGATGCCCTCGTGGGAGGGCAGAAGCCTCTCTCCATCCTTGGGCTGGGAGTGGGGCAGAGTTTCAGTAGAAAGCACAGTCTTCCTGAGGGTGGAGTTCCAGGCTCCTGGCTCACTAGTGAGACTGCAGGGAATTAAGAGGTTGTGATGTGTAGGGCCATCTGAGGAAGACTGGAGGGGGGGGGGGGGGGGGGGGAGGGGAGCTGTCCAAAGTAGGGACGCTGGATGGTTCTAGATCTTACTGTCAGACTTGTGCTTTCTCCTTACCTGGAATGGGAGCGGTGAGTAGGGCACATACAGCCCTGGGGTAAGGCCTCCCGAGTGTCGGGTGGAGGCGGGCAGATAGCATCAGGGCTATGGCTAGGGGAGTGAGGGGAAGACCAGAGAGCAGGTGTCTCAGTGGTGCTAGGGGATCTACTGTGTAGGACCAGGGGCGTATGTGCCTCAGGGACAGTGACCCATGCCTCAGGAATGGGTGCATTTACAAGGCAGGTCGGCGCCAATGGCAGCTTTATACTCAGCCTATCTGAGTGTCTAGTTGTAGGCTGTGCACAGCTGACCTGCCAATTAACCCTGGCAGGGATATCACAGTCTCTAATCACCATCATTAGGTAAAGGGGCCTGAGGACATGGTGGCTTCCGAGACCTGAAGGTGAAGGAGGCAAAGGAACCTGGGGCTCCTGGGACTCGACTGTACCCCGGAGCCAGTAGATCTGAGGGAGAGAGGGGCATCCCCCAGGAGGACAGAGGGAGCCAGATGTTTCCTCCAGTTCACTCACACGTGGCGGTGACACCCGCCGCCACCTCCGGAAACAGGAGTAAATAATCCGTGGGCGGAGTCGGTGTGGCCTGGCGGGAGGCCTCTGGCCCCTGACCCGAGGTGCTCCTTGGAGTCAAAGGTGATACCACCCTCCAAGAGGGCAGGGGACACTGAGACCGAGGCAAGTATGCAGGGCTGGCCTCCCTCCCGGGGACAGGCACTAGCATGAAGAGCGCCTGGCATTTAGGGCACACCAGTGGGACAGGGCGGGACCTGGGGGCGCCCAGGGCAGGCGGGAGGGCTAGTCTGCGCCAGGCCTTGGCTCCAGCCCTTTCCGCCCCTTATTGTCCTTGGTGAGAACCGGACACTGTCCTGTTCCCACTGGCCCCTGCCTCCACAGCTCTGCTCCCCAGGGCCTCTGCAAGGATGTTGGGAAACAAGAGAGGGCCAGAGATCCATAGAGAAACAGATGCCGAGAGAGACACAGACACAAATGCAGGAGGGAAAGCGTCCCGTGAAGGGCATACGCTGAAGTTCATTGTGCAGTCATTGGGTGGCAGGCTCTGTGGGAACCCTGGTGGAATGGGAAGCTGGCAGCCTGTCTTCTTTGGGGGATTCTAGCAGCCTGATCTGTGCAGCCCTTGATTTAGGTTACAAATACTGCAGCATCTAAAGCAAACAATGGCCAGAGCCCCAAGGCAGACAGCCCAGGTACTTAATTGTTCCCTTTAGGTACATTTTTTGCCCCTCTCCAAGGGAAATGGATGCGCTGGGGGCTCGAGGGCCAGACTCAGGATCCCGCTCCCCAGTCCACCCCTTCCAGGGCTCAGAGCCAGTTGAACATATAAAAGTTGTACCATAAATGCTACTTTCTTTAGTTCCTGCCGAGGCAGAGAGAAGCTCCTAATTGGCCACAGAGTTAGGCATTCTCAGTATCTATAACAAACAGCCATAGGCCAGCTACTGGCAATGTAGACTTCAAAGCTTTCCCTTGGGCTTCCAGGGGCAGCCACACCCAGCTAGCGTCTTCAGCACTGGGCCTGTACGGGGTGGGAATTGTGGCCCACAGGTCTCAGCAGCTCCTCCCTGGGATTCAGATCGTTTGCCAGTTGGAGAGAGATCCAGGGCCCTGTATCTATAGAGGTTTCAGCTGCAGCTGGGAAACCCAGGCACGTCTCTACTTAACAAAGTAATACTTTTCTTTCATGCATGGCGCGTGTGTGGTGTGCACACATGCGTGCATATTCCAAAGTATGTGGGTAGATGGGTGTGCATGCAAGGCTGGAGGCCCAAAGCTGAAGTCTTGTGTCTTCTTCAGTCTCTCCCTTCTTATTTCCTGAGGTAGAGTCTCACACTGAATCTGAGGTCCACAGACTGGCAAGTCAAGCTAGCCAGCTTGCCCTGGGAATCCTCTGTCCCCTCGTCTTGGGAGCTGGGACTATAGGAGGTTGCCATGCCTGCCTAGCTTTGAAATGGGTTGTAGGGATCTGAACTCTTGTCCTTACAAAAGCTCTTTCTCCACTGAGCCCTGTCCCCAGATCAAAATGAACAGTCCTTAACACAATGTTCCAATTGTTCCAATTGTGCTACCTTGCAATTGTTATAGGATTTATAGAAATTCCCATGACAGAAACTAAGCTCTTACTTTATCCCTTCAAGGTCTGTAGTAATGGACACACTGGATTCATTGGGCTACTCTGTGTTTCGTATATATGCAAACTCAGAAACAAAAGTTCAATCAACTTTATGGCAAATACCTTCTTTCTGTTTTACTAGAGTAGCTGCGACTTCAGTTACATTGGAAGATGACACCAGAAATTTTCATTGGAGGCCCCTGGAAGCAATAAAACCTAAACCAAATGGCTTTTCTAACCTGTGAGGAGGAAGCCTGGAGGTTCCCTGAGAACTTCTCACACCTTGAGAAAGCTGGAACAGCAAAGCAGGGGAAGTCTCCAGTGCAAGAGGGAATGGCTCCACTGCATACCCAGGGGCCTGGGGAGCAGGATGCTGTCCAGATTCTATGGAGGAAAGCGACTCTTTATGTCTAGGTAGAGCACTGACCTCAAGCTATTCCAAGGGATTTCTGGGGCTGGGGTGTATTGGCCTGTGTGAGGACATAGAGTGAGGCTAGTAGGAGTAAGGATTGCAGGAGATTCCCCCCCCCTGCCCTGTGTCTAGACTGTGCTCCAGGCCAATGTTAGACTTATAGGCAGGGTGAGGCTGGGAAAGGAATGCTTCTTGATTCTGTTGTTGCTGTTGTTTAATTTAATTTGTATGTGTTTCCATGTGTATATTTATGTACACTGTGTGTGTGCCTGGTGCTTGCAGGGGTCATAAGAGGACATTGGATCCCCTGGAACTGGAGTTACGGATGGTTGTGAGCCACCATATGGGTGCTGGGAACCTAACCCAGGTCTTCTGCAAAAGCAACAAGTGCTGTTGACCTGAACTGTGCCTTTTTTTCCAGCCCCTGTTGTTTTTTTGAGACACTCTCATATATCCAGGCTGGCCTTGAATTCCTCGTGTTGCTAGAAATGACCAGTTTCTGATCCATGTATACCACGTGTGTGCACACATACATAAAAATGGGAAGAGGAAAAAAACAAAGGAGGAACAGGGATATAACACTTACCTAGCACACAAAAAATCCTGAGTGCAACCCCAGCTTGAAAAAAAAAAATTAGGTTGGTAGAATGTGAGAAACAGATTGCTGCTTTTGGTGTGGATAAGCTTCATCGAAACAGCTGAGGGTCAGATGGATAGAGCAAAAGATTCATCTCCCTTAGCAAGAGGGAACCTTGAACTGAGATACCGGATCTCCTGGTCTCCAGCCTGCTCACCCACCCCCAGGCGCTGGACTTGGCTAATTCCATAATTGCTGAGCCAATTCTTTAAAATCAGTCTATCAGTCCCTTCTGTCTGCCATTGGTTCTGTTTTGTGGGAGAACCCTGACTCATACACTGTTTTCACAAAAGGAAGGAAAGGCTAAAGTAATCTGCTCAAGACAATCTTGGGGCTGGCAGGGCAGCATGCTGTCAACACTCATACTTGCTGTTCCCATGCCCAAGGCTCCCCCGCCCCCAGCTTCAACATTCAAAGAAAATTAAATTTACATTTATTTGTTTATTTTTATTTTATGTGCTTGGTGTTTTGCCTTCATGTATGTTTGGATGAGGGTGTCAGATCTTGGAGTTACAGGCAGTTGTGAACTGTCATGTGGGTACTGGGCATTGAACCTGGGTCCTCTAGAAGAACAGCCAGTGCTCTTAACCATTGAGTCATCTCTTCAGCCCCCTAGACATTTTTTATTAAATGTATTTATTTGTGTGTGCTATGGCATGCCTGTGGAGAATAGAAGACTAACTGAGGGAGTTGCTTCTTTTCTTCCATCATGTGGGTCCCAGAGAGAGACCTCAGGTCATCATCAGGCTTGGGGACAGTACCTTTACTTACTGAGCTATCTTGCCAGCCCTTTTCCTGCTTTCCTGAGATTAGAGTCTAATTCTAATCTTGATGCTTGCTGTTTAGCCCAGGATGGTCTCAGGCATGCCAGTCCCTCGTCCCCGGCCTCCTATGTGTTGGACATACACCAGCCCACCTGGCTTCCCACTATTTGTTTCTTGTCTCTGTCCTACCACCATCCACTTCATGGAATGGAGGTGATTTGTCGGTTTAATAGTAAGTCCTGGGTAATTTTTTTCTTGTTTGCAGAAGGGAGGGCTCATGCATTCTGAGCAAGTGCTCTGCCACGGACCCACACCACCTCTGCTCAGAGGTGTTTGTTTTTTATGGCGGAGTCTCACTGTGCTGTCTAGGCTGCTAGCAAACTCAAGCTCATGTTAGCTTCTTGCTTCAGATTCCCAAGTATCTGAGACTAAGTGACACCATTGCACCAGCTAACAGGTGACTGTAGCCAGCACAGGGTCCTGGTGCTCACAGATATGCACCAGGAAAACCAGGAGTGTTAAACACACAGGGCTCAATGGAGGAGGTGTATACCTGTTTTCCACACAGAAGGCTGGAAGTGATGTGCGTAACAGCTCGGTGATCTGCAGGGCCAGGGAATACCCAAATCCCCCACACTATCCCAGACTCTTCCTCCCTAGACTTTATCTGTTTCTCAGTCAATAGAACCCATCCTTAGAGGAGATGTTACATGAGCTTTATAGCTTGGTGACCTCTGTGCTATCTGTGTGACAGAGACCACACCAGATCCTAGGCTCTTAAGCTGTAGAACCCATCTTTATGGAAGATGTCACATGTGCTTTGCAAAAGAGTTTCCATGTCGTCACACTGAGCTTTACTGTGCACGTGGGATTGAGGTCATTGTTACCAGGAATCTTTTCTCAAAATTACACTGTACTTAACTATGTCTAAAATAAGCTGTGCAGTATCAGACTCTAGAAGCTTGGGTCAGCACCAGCTAACTAAGTTGGGTTGAACCTGCTTTCCTTCTTGCCTTACATAGCTCACAGACCATTACTCTGCATACCATGGCAGTAGCATACCATGCACGTTGGGTTTTGTTGAAACTCACTGTCTGCCTTGAGTCAGCTTGAAAACACTGAACTCAGAAGAGGCCCAGGTCTGTCTCTGGGTCCCTTCTCCTTAAGGCTGGCATCTCTTCCTGTCTGGGTGCTGTAGGTTAAGTTCCCTGGAACCCTGATTCACCTGAGCTCTCTTCCCAATCAGCACACATCTTTGATCCATCGCTTCCCCGTAAAGCCTGTCTGTAATCTTCCCAGTATGTGTTTTTGTTGATTATATGTATGGCTGTTCTGTTGCCCCTAGGAAACTGTGGGTACCTCGAGGGCAGGGCAGGGATGGGCACAGTCTGACTACTGGAACCCTCCTGAGGGATTCAGTAATCTCCATGGCACCTGTGGGTACCTGTAGCAGGTCATAGGGTGAACTACTGACTAAGCCCTCCCCTCCAACATAAACACACTTTCCCCCTACTTACTGGAGTTTGACCCCAGGGCTTTGTGCATGCTAGGCAAGCTAATACAAATACTTTTGGAAAGTATTTATTTATTTTTAGGTCTGTCCTTTGCCTATCTGTATGCATATGCACAGAGGACAAAAGAAGGCACCAGATTCCCTGGAGTTATAGATGGATATGAGGGATGTGAGCCACCATGCAGATAGTAGGAACTAAACTTGGACCTCTGCAAGAGCAGTAAGTGCTCTTGACAACTGAGACATCTCTCCAGCTTCATGAATACTTTAAAAAGATTTTTTAAAGCTATTTTTATTAAACGGGGTATGATAACACATGCCTTTAATCCTAGCACTGGGGAGGCAAAGGCAGGCAGATCTCCATGAGTTTGAGGCCAGCTGGTCTACATAGAGAGTTTCAAGACAGCAAGGACTATATAGAGAGACTCTATTTCAAAACAATCAAAAAAATTATTTTTTTGATGTGTGATATGTACACAGGACTGTCAGTCCTGTGGGTGGAGTCATAAGCAATTATGAGCTGGCTGATGTAAGTCCTGTGAACTAAACTCCAATTCTCTGTTAGGGCAGCATGTTCTCTTAACCGCTGAGTCATCTCTCCAGCCCCAGTCCCCTAACACAACACAATCACTTTTCAGGGGTTTGTAATCACCTAATCCTGGCCAGTTTTCCCAGTCTCCTGCTGTTTCCACCCCATGAAGCACTCTTTGTATTGGAGACAGCCACAGGGAATTACTCAGCATGAACTGTCATACCTCTGTGCCTTTGTTAGGCTGTTCTTTGGCTTTGTACCTTTTGCTCATCTTTCCATAGTCAGGTCAGGTTCCTGGGCCTCCATGAAGTATCCCTCTGAGGCAATCAAGGCTTCCTCCTCTGTGTTCTGGTTAATAATACACATTCCTCATTCGTCAGTGACTAGAACGAGGATTTGGTTCCTTCAAACACCTAAGCTAGAAATGTAGACAGTGCCAACAACCATGTGCTTAGCCATTTACAGAAGTAACTTCCTTTGGACAGTTTGAGTGCTAATGGGGGGAGTAATGTGAGTCTTATGCAGGTGTCATTTTTATGTGTCGGGGTGTTTTGTCTGCATGCATGTCTGTGTACTATGAACCTCAGAGGCCAGAGGTGTTAAAACTCGTGGAACTAGAGTTACTGATGGTTGTGTGTTGTTGTGTGAGTGTTGGGAATTGAATCCAAGTCCTCTGGAAGAACAGCCAGTACTCTTAACCACTGGGCCATCTCTCCATCCAGCCTCTACATAACTATTCTTTTTTTTTTTTTTTTTTTTTGGTTTGTCAAATGTATTTCTTTGTCATGGAACTCTCTCTGTAGGCCACACTCCCTGGAACTCACAGTGATCCACCTGCCTCTGCCACCCGAGTGCTGGGATGAAAGGCGTGCACCATCACTGTCCAGCTTGGACGCCACTTTAAAAAGAAGGTATTTTTATTTTTTCCAGACAAGCCTCTGAGCTAGTCTGCAGTACAGGCTGGCCTCCACTTCACTCCAGTCCTCTTGATTCAGCGTCCTAAATGCTGAGATTACAAGCTGAGTCACCATGTCTGGTTCTGGTATTGACTTAAAAATGTGCTAGGTGTTTGTTTGTGTGTGTGTGTTTTGAGACAGGGTTTCTATGTATAAAGTCATGGAACTCACTATGTAGATCAGGCTGGCCTCAGACTCACAGCGATCCACCTGCATCTGCCTCCCAAGTGCTGGGATTGAAGGTGTGCACCACAATACCTACTAGATGTTTTTTAAAGGTTTTATTTGTATTTGTATGTATGTCTATACCACGTATAATATATAAGTGCTCTCTAAGGCCAGAGGAAGGTACGGGTCTTTTCATTTCTTTTTTTTAAACAGGGTTTCTCTGTGTAGCTTTGTAGATCAGGCTGGCCTTGAACTCACATAGATCTGCCTGCCTCTGCCTCTGCCTCCTGAGTGCTGGGATTAAAGGCCTGCCACTACCGCCTGGCTAAGAGGAAGAAATCCGCAGGACTGCAGTTATAGTAGGGTATAAAACTTCCAGACTTGGGAACTGAACTTAGGTCCTCTGAAAGAGCAGCAAGTACTTATACTTGTTGAGCTGTCTTTCCAGGCCATGTAATGGGTGTTTTGGCAAAGATATAAGGTAGATTTTAATCCCAGCACTCAGATGGGTCTCTAAATTTGAGGCCAGCCTGGTCTACAGACAACGCCCTGGAGTGTTTGAAGGTCATGTGTGAGGATGCCCTTTGCAGGGAATTCTCCGTGGAGAATGCTGCCCACACTCTCATCTTGGATGACCTGCACAGCACAGTTCAGCTGAAAACCCAGGCACTGGATTTCATCAACTGTGATGCTTCGGGATGTCTTGGAGACCTCTGGGTGGAAGCCAGTGGTGGTGTCACATCACTTAATGGCTGAAGATCACTGCTCTCTGGCTTCAACACAGTGCCCTTTCCTGGAGGCTCCACACAAATGCCTGAAGCAGTGCTAAGATCCTGCCATTGTGAGCCTCCCAGTTATTTGCCAGAAGCAGCAGCACCGTTGCTGCCACTGACTACCAGGTAGACAGCGCAATCTGTGGAGCTTTTACTCTGTGTCAGGGGAATGGCTGCACCATGACCCAGACTTTAAAACAGCACCAAATAACTTAGGGAAATGGGGGTGGGCAGAACTCGGAGATACTCAACCTAGTGAAAAAATGCAGTTACAGTGACAGTACTCCCTTTGGCCTAACCAAGTTTGACATTGGGATTCAGTTTAGGCAATGCCCCCAAGCACATCCCAGCAGTGAGTGGTACTTCTGCCTAAGCAGAACAAAGGGCCAGGTGGCTGGAGCAAGAAGGAAAGAAGAAAAGAAAAGGAAAAAAAAAAAAAAAAAGACATAGTTATTTAGTTTTAAGAAAGGGAAAGGGAAAGAAGAAAGAATTTTTTTCAAAAATCAGTTTGTGGATTCCAGTATTTTATGTTGAAAGAAGCAAATTTCAGTCCTTCCAACTGTGCTTACCCTTGGATGTTTGTGAAAACTCCTCACTACCATACAAGTATCAGAAGAGCTCTCTCGTCCGCACTTACTGTTTGCAAGAACAGAGCCCATGCTTTTATCCTCTTATGAAAAGTGACACATGAAGGCAAAGGGGAAGGAGTTATTTGATCTGCAAGATGAGTGTTTTGATGGTAGTGGCTTTTGCAAAACTCTTTATTGGTGTTGAAAACTGGGAAAAATAATTCATCCAGAATTCATACTGTCTTGACAAGAACTATAGTTCTGTTTTTAAATATCGTGGAAAATGGGTTTTGGGTTTGTGGTTTTTCTCTGATTTTATTTTTTCTTCCCTTCCCCTTTTCTAAAAAGAAAAAGAAAAGAAGAAGAAGAAACAAATCCAGAAAATACATAAAACCAAAAGAAGAGGAAAAAGACATTTTATTATTATTGCTATGTGAAAATAAATCCCAGCCCAGAGTGCTGTTTGTACCTGACTTGTTGTTGCCAGCAGAGGAGCTAGTCCTGTCACTTCTGAGTAGCCCCTCCTCCAAAGGGGAGACTCCAAATGCTGATTTTTTTCTTTTAAAAGAAGATATGGAGTTGAAATCTAACTTACATTTCTTTTTTAAATAGTAAACTAGTTTCGGGTGTATCTGCTTTGTTTGTGGTGCTAAGGAGTGAATCCAGGGCCTACCATACTAGTACTTCCTGAGGAGGCTTCCCCAACAAGCCTTCTTAACCAGATTCCACCGCTAATGTGATAAATTGGGATGCTGTTCATTCAATTTCTCTCCCCCCCTAAAGAGTTGTCCTTTTTAAAAAGATGTATTTAATATACATTGGTGTTTTGCCTGCGTGTATGTCTGTATGAGGGTGACCCATTCCCTGGAACTGGAGTTATAGACTGTTGTGAAGTGCCATGTGTGTAAGGATTCAGGCACTATGCTGGCCTGCCTTTGTCACCAGGCAGAATGCACTCAGGCAGTGCTCTGGTCAGCCCAGGGTTTTATTATTATTTGCAAGCAGGTGCAAAGGATGGCTTTAAAATAAAGACCCCTACCTACTTATGCTCTTTCTGCTTTCTCTTTCCAGCAGTTTCCCTGGGACAGACAAGGTTTTTTCTGTCTCCCTCTTCTGTCCTCTCTGTGTCTCTGTGTTCTTTACCTCTTGTTTTTTTTTATTCGTTCCTCCCCTTGCCCTTTCTAATAAAACTTCTCACTAAGCTCTGTCTGCCTCTGCATGTTTGTCGTCGTGTCCCATCCCTTCGCCTCAGTCACCCTCACCTGCCACAGAATCTACCAAGGCCCCTCACGCTTTATTCCTAACTATGTGGGTGCTGGGAATTGAACCCTAGTCCTTTGGGAGAGCAGCCAGTGCTCTTTAACCCTCTCCAGCCCTCTTCCCCATTTTTAAAGATTTATTTTAATCTTATGGGTGTGAGTGTTTTGCTTATACGTGTCTGGGCACCACCTGCCTGTAAGTGTCTTCAGAAATCAGAAGAGAACATTAGATCTTCTGGAAATGGAGTTACAGATGTTGTTAGTTCCATGCGGGTGCTGGGAACTGAACCCTGATCCTCCATAACAGCATAAGTGCTCTTGACCACTGAGCCATTTCTCCAGCTGTTTTCTGTCTCTCTCCCCCTTTCTCTTTCTTTGACAGGGGTTCATGAGTCTTAGGCCGGCTGAAAACTCCTTATATACCAGAGGATGACCTTGAACTTCTGATCCTCCTGCCTCCTGCTTCCCGGTATTGGAATTACAAGCATGGACCGCCACACCCAGTTTATAAGTTTTCCCCTTCTTGTTCTGCTTTATTGATTTGGTAAAGGAGGTGCTGTATTTTAGTGGTGACGTCTGGAGTCAGATTGTCTGGGTTCTGTTTCCTTTTCCTAGTGTGCTCAACAGAGGCGATAATAGCATGAGTTTTGTATGGCTGTTGTGATGACTGGATGAGCTAACTCACGCTCAGCCTCTCCAAGGCACCTGGCACCTAGCAATCCACTGATGAATGTCTCCTGTTCTGATGACCCCTATCTGCCCATTCCTGTGCCAACAACAGAACAGGGAGATCTCCCAGAATGCATAGCACAGTTGTACCTCTTACTAGTTCATGACCTTGGGCAAGCTACTTCTGTTTTTATATTCCCTGAGACTCAGTTTCTTCATTCACACATGGAGATATAAAAATACCCACTGCATGGGGGAGGAATGAGTGGATTAGAATACATTCTATGAATTTCATAGAAATATTAACTAAAAACTACCTACTGAAGGGGCTGGGATGGTAAGGGCAGCTGCTGTACTTGCAGAGGACCCAAGTTTAGTTCCCAGCGCCCATGGCAGGAGCTCACAACTGCCTGGCACTCCAGCTCCAGGGGAGGTAACTCTCCTGGACTCTGCAGGTACCAGGACACATGTCACACACACACACACACACACACACACACACACACACACACACACACACACGGTGTATAAGTACATACAGGCATAACCCTGATGCACATAGACTATAAAGAGGTCATGTATTTGAAAGAGAGCAAGGGAGGAAATGGAGGGGGGAGGTGATACAATTATAATCTCAAGATTTAAAAAATTAGCCAGGGGGTGGTGGCTACAGCATATGCCTTTAATCCCAGCACTTGGGAGGCAGAGGCAGATGAATCTCTGTGAGTTCGAGACCAGCCTGGTTGACAAAGGGAATTCTAGGACATTCAGAGCCATACAGTGAGACTACAGCTCAAACCCCACCCAGTCCACCCAAAAATAAAAATTTTGAGGCCAGGTGTTGGTGGACACTTGGGAGGCAGAGGCAGGTGGAACTCTAGATTTCGAGGCTAGTCTGGTCTACAGAGAGAGAGAGAGAGTGAGTCAAGGCTACACAAAGAAAGCCCGTCTCAAAAGACATCAAGAACACAGGGCTAAGAAACTCCTTTTTCTAAAATGATTATGTCATGAGCACGTTTTTCCCTGCCGGTCGGGTCCTGCCACGCCAGCCCCCAATAACACGCAGAAACTCTGTATTTGATACAATTCTGTTGGCCAGTTACTAATTCCTTACTGGCTAGCTCTGTCTTAATTATTTACCCGTTTCTACTTATCTAAGTATTTCCACGTGGTCATCTTATTGGAGAGCGGCAGGCCCGCATCTGCTCTCTCCAGGCTCTACATGCTGACTCCTCCCCACTACTTCCTCTTTCCTCCTTGTCTCCTAGCCCCGCCTATCTTGCTTTCCCAATGGCCAACAGAGCTTTATTCATTAACCAGTATGAAAAACATATTTACAGAATAACATCTCCCATCAATGATAGACACTCAGCAAACTACAACTTTGCCATTTGAAATCAGTCAATGAAAATGGCACATTCTACTCTTGCCTGGTACTTTGAATAATGTAGATTACTTTCTTTTTGAAATAATAATTGCTGGTAAACAATAAAGGCTTTGAGAACATAAGGTTTTTGGTTTTGTTTCTTATAGATATATTCTTCTTTGGGCCACAGCTCACAAAAAATATCATGGAGGTTTATTAATAATTATGAAAGCAAAGCTTTCATAATTAGCTTAGGTGTGTCCCACTAACTCTTATAATTTAAATTAACCCATTTCTATTAATCTACATTCTGCCACACGACTCCTGGCTTTTGCCTCTCCTCCTGCAGGTCTTTCTCCATCTGCATCTGGCTGGTGACTCCGCCTTTCTTCCTCCCAGAGTCCTCTCTGCCCGAAGTCCCACCTATACCTTCTGCCTAGCTAGTGGTAGTTTAGCTTTCTTTTATTAATTCATTTTTTACATTCCAATCCCAGTCCCCTCTCCCTTCTCTTCTCCCACTACCCCCACTCCCTCCTCCTCCCATCTGCTCCTCAGAGAGAGTAAGATCTCCCCTAGGAAGTCTACTATGTCTGTCCCATCATCCAGTTGAGGCAGGACTTAGGCACCTCTTCACCCCCACACCCTTGTGTCTAGGCTGGGCAAGGTATCACTCCTTGCCCAGAATGGACTCCATGGCAGTTTAGCTTTTTATTTATTTATTTAGTTTGGTTTTTCAAGATAGGATTTCTCTGTAGCTTTGGAGGCTGTCCTGGAACTTGCTCTGTAGACCAGGCTGGCCTCATACTCACATAGATCCACCTGCCTCTGCCTCCTGAGTGCTGGGATTAAAAGCGTGCACCACCATCACCCAGTTTAGCTTTTTATTAAACCCATCACAGTGACACATCACACAGTATAAAGGAATTTCCCCCTTTTTGTTTAAATTAAAAAAAAAAGATTTTAACGCTTACACAGTAAAACTACATACAATAGGTACAATTATCAGGTAAGAATTACATTAACAATGTCCAGGCCATTTGTATTTGTTAAATTTAGAGAAAATATTCCATTATCCATTCTCTCTTGATGAGTACAAAGTTTTATACTTAAATCATTTTCTATCATAACTTGTATTACCATCGTAAAACTATCTTTTTAGACATTAAAACATTTTCTTAGGTAAACAATTTAAGCATTCATGTTTCTCAACTTTATAAACTTTACATTTATTATGTAAGTTTCTTTTCTGAATTTGGTAACAAGGAAAACCATAAAACTATAACTATCTAGCCTTCAATCTCCATCAGAGACCCAAGAAGGATAAAATATTACTTGAATAAACAGGAAGTGCAGAGCAAACAACTTCCAAAACTATAGAAATGACAGAAACAGCTGGCTGGCTGGACAGTCACCCAAGGTTCTTCCACAATGTTGGTGAATCCATCTTTGGTCTACAGACCTACAATATCTGACAGACTTTTCTGTGAAGCAGGAAGTTTGAAAGACTATCCTAACTTGCCTTGGCAAAGTTTGGCAGACATGTTCCTTTGTGTCCTACTTATCCAATTTGGACAGCATACTGTCAGGAGTTGAGGCAAGGGCAATTTCTTTGCTCAGTGGCTAGCTTTTTCCATAAAAAAGCAACTCCATATGGAGGTTCTTAGATTCCCAACACCCATTTTTAAAAGTATATTGGTGTTGCCAGGAACAGACATGTCTCACTGTCATAAAACACTTTATGTTATTAAAACATTTTAAGTGCTACATTCTATAGGTCTTTGAAATGTTTGAAGATCACTTATCTAAAATATACCTTTGTATGACCTTGAATACATATCTAACATGACTATAAGTTTGTTATGATGATTAACTAGTAATCTACATTTCTTTACTATCCTAAATAGCCTTCAAGGACTAAAACTACATTTTTAAAGGTACAATATCTTTTTTGTTTTGGTTTGGTTTTTGTTTTTTAAGACAGGGTTTCTTCTGTGTAACAGCTCTGACTGTCCTGAGCTCACCCTGTAGACAAGGCTGGCCTTAAACTCACAGAGATCCTTCTGCCTCTGCCTCCTAAGTGCTGGAATGAAAGGTGTGTGAAACAAACACCAGAGTAGCCTTTTGTTTTCTGTGGCAACAAAAATCACAGCCTTCTTCTTCTCCTCCTCCTCCTCCTCCTCCTCTTCTTCTTCTTCCTCCTCCTCCTTCTTATTTTCTCCAGATTATTATTATTATTATTATTATTATTTTCTCCAGAGACAGGGTTTTTTTTTTCCTGTGGCTTTGGAGACTGTCCTGGATCTAGCTCTTATAGACCAGGCTGGTCTTGAACTCACAGAGATCTGCCTGCCTCTGCCTCCCCAGTGCTGGGATTAAAGGTGTGTACCACTAACACCCAGGTATAACCTCTTCCCTAATATAATTTTTACTTCCATTTTGAAGTTAAGACATCTAAAAATATATAGGTCAGGTTATTTAGTAGTTTCTATAATCCAATGTCTGTCAGCAGCTATTGTTTGCTCATCAGCAACAAACAATATTTAACGTTAATAAGACACCATATAGGATCCAGACGGTGTATGTTCCATCATTACATGCCTATCATTTACTTATTTGTTTGTTTGGTTTGGTTTTTTGAGACAGGGTTTCTCTGTGTATCCCTGGCTGTCCTAGAATTCGTTTTGTAAACCAGGCTGGGCTTGAACTCACAGAGATCCACCTGTCTCTACCTCCCAAGTTCTGGGATTAAAGCTGTGTGCCACCAATGCCCAGCTATTATTTTGTTTTTAAATAATTTATCTTGTTATTTATAAACTATTTTTTATGACTGTCTATACCCATTTTCTTTAATTTTAAAGCCTATGAACATGTTTTAAATCTCCTGTAGCCTGTTCAGAAGCTTTTTTCTGTCTGAATCTGTCTTTACGGAGCATTTGTAGCATTCTCTGATTGTGTGAGACAAATTTTAAACTGCTGTGTCATCCATCTTTAAAGCTGAATTTAACTCGTGGCTTTGGCAGCTGGCTCAAGCCCACAGCAGTAACAGTAAGTGTGCCTCGATATACCACTAAGCACCGGCCAACATGAGAAACTGCAGGACTAGAAACTACATGTGGCTCTTTGCACAGAACTTTTCTTAGCTATCTGAGGCCCTATGTTTGGATATTGGAGGCCCGCATTGGATGCCATATGTAGACAGATTTTCCTTTGGACCGCCAGCTCACAAAAAAATGACATGGAGACTTACTATTAATTATGAAAACTCAGTGTATAGCTGCTTAGGCTTGCCCCACTAGCTCTTATAATTTAAACCAACCCATTTCTATTCATCTACCTGTTGCCATATGACTCATGGCTTTTACCTCTCTTCCTGTGTGTCTTGCTTTCTGTGTCCAGCTGTGGACTCACCTTTCTTCTTCCCACAGCTCTCTCTGTCCAGAAGTCCCTGCTATGTCTCCTGCCTAGCTATTGGCCATTTAGGCCTTTATTAAACCAATCACAGTGATACATCTTCACACAGTGCAAAGGAATATTCTACAACAGTCTCTATTTATTTACTACATATGGGTGTTTTGCCTCATGTATGCCTGGGTTCTAAGAGGCCACCAGACCCCTGGAACTGGAGTTCCAGGCTGTTGAGGGCATCATGTGGGTGCTTTGAATAGAGCCTGGCCGGGGGGTGGGGGTGTGGGGGCGTGGGGGTGTGGGTGTGGGTGTGGGGGGGTGAGGGGGCTGGGGGGTGGAGGTGGACCTCTGGAAGAGTAGCCAGTGCTCTTAACTGCTGAGCTGTCTGTCCAGCCCTATGAATTACTTTTGGCATACCAAAGTGGTCTAGATTTTCAAATCCAGGCACAAAGCTCTTAACAGTGGACCTTTGATCACATTCTCCCTTTGTCTTCACTTTGTCATCTCTAAGCGGACCTTCAATCCACTCAGACCAGATGTTTTTTTTTTAAGTTAGGAGCTTCCTTATGTAGCTTACATTGGCCTTGAACTTGGAGTGATCCCCCTGCCTCCTGATTCCCGGTATTTTAGGTGTAGACCATCTTTCCTGGCTTAGTCAGGACTTCTTGATTCCTTCAGTTACTCTTCTGCTTAGCTTGGGTCCAACAGAATTGCCTCACGCTGGGTCTGGTGACACATGCCTATAGTCTTTGCACTTGGAAAGCAGAAGCTGGAGTTATCAAGAGTTCGGGTCATTCTCAGCTACATGCCATGCTCTCAGCCAGCCTAGAGTACATTAGACTCTGTCTCAAAGCAAAGCAAAACAACACAACACCAAACCCAGATTGGAAAGACAGCTCAGTAAAGTGCACTTGCTGGCTCTTCCAAAGGATCTGATGTCACACAGCTCACAACTGCCTTCAGCTGCAGCTCAGGGGACGTGATATCCTCTTCTGGCCTCTGTCGGCACCTGAATGTACATAGCATATGCTCACACAGGCATACATTAAAAAACAACAACAACAGCAAAAACAAAAACAAACAAAAAACAAAACAAACAAACAAAAAAACCCGTCTTGTTTTATTGAAATTGAAATTCTAAAGCCAACTCTTTCTTTATCATAGCTTGCAATAATCCTCTTTCTTCTTTTGTTGAGTTCTGGAATCATAGGTTGTGCCATTCTGACCATGACCAGCCCGATTCTTTCAGACAGGGTATCAAATTGGAGTTCAAGATCATCCTGAGTACTTAGTAAAATCCTGTTTCAAAATAAAAAGGGCTCAGTGGTAGAGTACTTGCCTAGCAGGTGTGAGGCGGCACGTTTATCTTCAGTGTTAGGAAGAATGCTTGAATAATTGAATGAGTGGGGTTTCTGTGCTGGAGAACGGAGTTTAAGGGGGACGATATTACATTCCCATCTTACTGCAACGTTTTGGTGTATCCGCAGACTTTCCGCAAAATCCAGCCAGCCTAGATCTGAGTCCCCAGAAAAAGCAGCGCAAAAACTCCTCTGGGTTTAGCGTGCAATTTTTGAAACACGGTCTGTATAACCTTCCAAGACCTGAGCGCGGCCGGAAGCTCCCCAGGAGTTGTCAGTGAGAACTACAGTTCCCAGACGGTAGTGCGGAGGAAGGGCGGAGATAGAAGAGGACTTCCGGGCGCTGATGCGGACTTTGTCAGCGCGACGCTCAGAGGTACGCTTAGGTGGCGGGCTTAGTGGAAAGGTGAAAAGACGGGGTGGTGACTGGGCATGGCTTTCAGGTGCAGAGCGGGTAATGGTAGAAAGCATCGTTAACCTTGATTTTTCTCCTTGCAGGGACCATGACGAAGTTAACCCAGTGGCTTTGGGGACTGGCGCTCTTGGGCTCTGCCTGGGCTGCCCTGACCATGGGAGCTCTGGGCCTGGAACTGCCTTTCCCCTGCCAGGAGGTCCTATGGCCACTGCCTGCCTACCTGCTGGTGTCCGCTGGCTGCTACGCCCTGGGCACTGTGGGCTATCGTGTGGCCACATTTCACGACTGCGAAGACGCCGCCCGAGAGCTGCAGAGCCAGATCCTAGAGGCGCGAGCAGATTTAGCCCGCAGGGGGCTACGCTTCTGACACCTTCACCCATTCCTGTCCGGACATCCTCATTCCCTATTAAAGTGAAGTTTTATTTTCTAACCTGGTTTAGTTTTGAGTATGGAGGAAAGGTACTGGGGTTCTATATATCAGAAGTCAAGAAGTGCGAGGCTGGAGAGCCACCTTCCCAGGCTTTAGCTTTGCGTTTTGCGGGTAATCTGTCTCCTCCGACATTTCTGTTTTAAATTGAACCTCATGTATCCCAGACTGGTCTCAAACCCAGACATATGGCCTTGGATGATTTTGATTCTTTACCGCTCATCTCCTCTAGTTACAGGCTAACCCAACATGATTATGTGGTCCTGGGGGATCGAACCTACTGGGCTTCAAACATGTAAGCTCTCAACCGAGCTACTTCCCCAAACATGTTTTGTTTATTTGTTTAGATGGTTTTACTAAGTAGTCCAACTTGGCCTACAACTTGCAATATTGCCCAGGCTGCCCTCAACCTTGCCCTCCTGCCTCAACCTTTTAGTTACTTGTTTTGTTCAAGACAGTTTCTCTGTGCAACCCTGACTGTCCTAGAACTCCTCCGTAGACTACACTAGCCTTAAGTCAGAGATCTGCCTGCCTCTGCCTCCCTCCCGAGTGCTGGGATTAAAGGCATGAGCCACCACCAGACTCTGCCTCAACCTCTTAAATGCTGGGATTACAGGCTTCCCACACAAGGCTGGGCAAGAAGTATGTATACTTAACTTTCAAGTTTTTTACTTTTTAAGTTCTTCTGGGTCTTTATGACTTCTAGTTCTTTCAAATAACTTTTCTGAGCCAATCCTAGAAACCCAGTTATTAGACCCAACAGAAAGGTTGAGAATCATGAAGAAAGCACAAACCCTACATGCAGGGGTGGAGAATACTTTATTTTAAGGCACATTCTAAAGATACCACCTCAGCCTCCAAAATGAGAAAAGATAATCTCTTTTTTAAAAAAATTGTGATTTCATCCCTTAGGTCCCATCTGATTTATGTAAAGTCTTTCTTTGGTCCCTCTATTTTCAAAATCAGCCTTTTTCTCACAACCTATTGCACCATGGAACTGGTCAGGAGGACCAGCAGAAACAAGAGCTCTTTGCTATCACATTGGCCCTCAGGTGACTGTGGTCAGGTTTGCAGAAGGCGGTGGTATTTCCTGTCATGTTCTGGGGGGTACTTGCAGAAAAGCCCAAGGCGGATCAGGCTGGTAAGGATTCCTGGAAGGTTGGGCACCTGCAATCAAAAAGCTTCTGTAAGACAGGAACTAGTTTCTGCTTTGTAGACTCCTTGTCCCATCCAGGATCTTACCGTGATGTATGGGTCTCTGAGTCGAAACCCATAGATGGACCAAGAGGTGGAGGAAAGGAGGGTGGCGATGGTGAGTGAGAAGGAGAGACGCTGGGTTGATTTAGTCTGAATGATCTTGGCCTGTGGCAAAAGCACTCTGGGTTCAGGTTCATAGGGCCATTCCTGAACCCTAGCCTAAGAATATCCTGGGGGGGGTTACCCCAATCCCTCTGATCTTCGACCCAGCTCTCTCCAGCACTTCTCACTCCCCACCTCTACCGCCTGGCCTCCTTCCAGGAGCTGGGTCTTTCTTCCTCTGGAGTGTTAGCCAGTCTCTGGCTAAGGGAGCCTAGCCTTCTGATTTCCTCTACCTCGTGGCCACCCCCACTCACCAAGTCAGCCAGTGGTGAGAGGTACATGCTGATGGTAAAGACACTGCAGAAGAGACCGAGCTGCTGAAGCCGGGCTTCAAGGTCTGGCACCAGGAGCCAAAAGTAGCCATAGCCCAGGAGAAGGACCCCCAGCAGGGCTGCCGTCTGCAGGAGCACAGCATGCTGCAGGGAGAAGCGTCTTACTTGCATCTGTACCAGAACACTGATTTCTCTGCTGGGATTGCTTCATCCTGTCTTCGTCCATGCTCTAATGGGGAAATCAACTTTTATCTCAGCCTTCATTCATGCCAGACTCTGTCTCACCAATTACTTGAAGGAAGGGAAACTTATCTTTTCCCGTGAGCCTCACACATACGATAAGAGACTAATGAATGTTTTTGTGATTGAATGGAAAAGCAGAGCTAATGGCCATTCTTAGCCACTGGCCCTGGTTCTAACCCTAAAGGAACTATCAGAGACAGCATAGCCCTTTCTCCCCTGCCTGTTGGAGAGAATAGGATAACACTGGCACTGTTGGGCTAGGAAAGCCACCAACCTTGTGAGCAAGGGGACAATGGGTGGCTGTGTTTGTATTTTGTAGGACTGGATACACGGGGTGGAGAACCAAAAGGGCCTTCTAGGAAAAGGAAATAATGCTATCCTACTAGTCTTCCAGGAAACAGTGTCTGCTCTGCTAACATGGCAGGGCGAGCGTGCAGCAGAGGTGGGTGCAAGGGAGGGCCTCTACCTTCTGAGGACTGTAGTGTAGATATGCCAGGATGTAAAGCGTCTGAAGCACAGCGCCCACAGTATTGACGATGATGAGGGTCCCATCTCCCTTCAAGACTCCATAACTCAGCCAGCCCAGGTTACTGTGAGGGGAGGGGGATTATGGTCGTCCAAGGGGCTGAATGTGACAGGGGGTCCCCAGGGACCTTGTGCCTCCCTCAGCCTTTCCCATCACAGCCAACAATACTCTCACTTGACATCCGTGGTGAGAAAAGGCAGGAACTGGATGCTGTCCACGCTCCGTGTCCTCTGCATGTGCCTGAGGTCCGAGCTGGAAGGGGACCCAAAGGGAATTGTTAGGAATGGGTAGCAGATTCCTCAGGGCTTGTCACCCACCCTGAACGACAAGCAGATCTCCCCGCTCAGGCCGAGGGGCCGGCCTCGCTCTAGCACCTCAGATCACCCAACCCTATTCCACTTTCATTCTGGCTAGAAATTGCAGCCACGTCTCTTGACTGCTTTGCTTTCCTGATTTCCTGGTCCTATTCCCCAGTCCAGTTCATCCGCACTCTCACAGGCCAGTGGAGAACATGCCCAGGGTGAAGAGCACGCAGGCACCGGAAAGGAAAGAGTCTGCCACGCCGCCCGCCTCCATCCCACCGGAGTCGGTTCCCTCTCCCAGAGCTGTGCACTAGCTTTTTAGGCCCAGAGCTGGCGCCCGCGAAGCCCCGCCCCTCCCCGCGGACCGGCGCCGGAACCCGCCCTCGCCAGAACTGCACCGGAACTGGGGCCCCTGCCGCACCAGCGCTGCATGCTGGAAGGGTGGTTTGCAGTTATGTGCGGGCCTGGTTCCTGAGCTTCCCCTTCGGATTGCGCTTAATGCTTTTAGTAGGGATCATGCATTTGTCCCCCACAGGGACACTCTGCTCACCCTTGGGTCATCTAGGCCACTAGCCTCAACTTCTGTGTTCCTTTATGTCCTTGTATGCCAGAAGACAAACACCAAATTTAGTCCCACCCAGTCTTCATGGCACCATATCAGAACCTGGGGAGGTTTCCCCTGGAGGTTATTGAAATCTTTTTAGCCTGTCTCTTAAAGACCAGGAATTGCCAGGCGTTGCCATCTTCCTTCAGATGTGCTCCCTTACACAACCTGTCCTCTCCATGGACAACCCTACCCCGGCCCACTGTTCCAACATACTCGCTGCTGGGAACTTTCCCTCCCAGCCACCCACGCAGCTCTGCTGGTGGGGCTGTGCACATGCTTCATCTGGCATCCAGCTCCCTGACTCACCCAGACAGCATGAGTACCTGTGTGGTATGCCAAAGCCATGCGCTTGAGGCTGAGTGGGATAGAGGTTGGACGGGAAGAACTTAACAGAATGGGGTGCAGAAAGGAATCCAGCAAACTACTACAGAGAATTCTCCTGTAGAACCCCGGAGGAGGAAATACCCTCCCTCCCTTTGGCCTGGGAAGAAGCCGTGTTTTTTAGGAAGAGAAAGAAATTAAGACCAAATTGTGTCTTATGTCTTTTTTCCCCTTGATCCTAGCCATTTACTTATTTTTGTCTTTTATTTATTTACTTATTTATTTTGTTATTCGTGAGCAAGTTCTCTCTGTAGCCCAGACTGGCATTGAAATTTTGGCAATCTTGCTCAACCTTCTGAGCACTGGGATTACAGGCATGAGCCAAGCGCCATGCCCATGCTTATGCTCTGTGCTGCTAAGAATTTAACCCAGGGCTTACACATAGTAGGTTAGCACTCACTCTACTTTTTTTTTTTTTTTTTTTTTTTTTGCTTTTTAAGACAGAGTTTCTCCATGTAACTTTGGATTCTGTCCTGGAATTCCATTTGTAGATCCTCCTGCCTCTTCCCCCTAGGATTAAAGGCATGGGCCACCACCATCTGGCGAGTAGCTGGGATTAAAGGTGTGCACCATACCAGCCCCAGTTGCTTCTGGTGTCGAACTGAGCCTAACACACAGTAGGGACTATATGGTCATAAATCAGCACAGAGGGACAGAAAAACATGTTCAAAAAACCAAAAACATTACTTTATTATGAATCCAACAACACTGTATAAAAAAAAACCCAGTTGTAGAAATGAGCAGACACAGATGTTTATATACAGACACTGTACATGTGGGCCCTGCCCTTTAAGCTACATTCTACACAGACTGTACACATGGGCACTGCCCTTACAGCTACACTCTAAAACCAGCTTAGTCCTCGTATTGGCACAGCTCCAGGGAATGCCGCCCGCAGGATGGGGAGGATGCAGTCAGTGCCTGGCTACAAACCTCTCTGGCAGCTCGGCAGGCGGAAACCTTGCAGAGATGCTGGGTCAGCCCAAGCATGCTGCTTCTCCTGTACCTGGCTCCCACGCAGGAAGCTGTCTCAAGCTTTTCCTTCAGTCAGTTCATCCGGACATCACGGCTTCCTCGAGGAAAGGTGTCTTTAGTGTCCAACTGCATGACCTCAGGCCATTCCAGCTCATCTCTCACTGGGCCCTTAAATGGTCCAGACTACACAGCTTGTTTCTTTGGCTTGAAGGTAGAAATGGCAGGGAAAGGACTGTCCCCACTTCTTTCTCCAGCCCTCTGAAGTGGAGGCAGGAATGGCAGTCAGGCTGGTTGAACTCCTTTGGGTTGAAACCCTTAATATTGAACCTTCTGAGGCTTCAGGGTGACAGCTTGTGCATGTAGTGGGAGTGGTTCCCAGAGCCGGAGCTTTGGGGTGCTTATCCCCGCCCTTAGTCCAGTTCCAATCCTTAAGCAGGTGAAGCATCCATCTTCACTGAGTTTGCAAGAGCAGCAGCGGCAGGAGCAGCACAGCCCAGACCAACGGGAAGAGCCGGGGAGCAGCGCTCTGACCGATGCTGTGCAGAACTTGAACCTCTGGGTCATCTGCAGGGTGAGAAGGTAAAGGCCGGCAAGTGAAGAGGTGCCACTGTTTGCACTGACTCCAGCCAAACAGGACATAGCCACCCTGTGTGGCAAAGGAGCCACTTTTAGCCCCCAGCTTCTTTTAGCAAACCCCTCCCTGTGACCCAGGCCCATGAGCTCCATACCTGCTGGAAGTCTCTTCTCCTGAGAATTGGCATGGGCCTGCGGACTATGAGCTGAAAGATAAGAATAGCAGTAGATCAGGTATTACAACGGGAGGCAGAGAAGCAACTTGCACCCCATCCCGACCACTAGACCACGCTCAGCACGGGTAGAAGGAGGTATCCACAGGGTCTGACACTCACTGATTTTGCCATTGACAGTCACCTTCAACTTCAAGCACTGGTTTTCTTGATGGTGGATAGGTTTGGCTGTAAAATAAGTCAACAGGATGTTTTAAAAAAAAGAGCCTTTGCTAGCAGAAGACATGAGTTCAAATTTGACTCTGCTTGCCCAGTGCCCTGCCTACTTCAACTAATTAATTATTTATTTAAGATAAGATTTCACTATGTAGCATTGGCTGCCCTAAGACTTGTTATGTAGAACAGGCTAGCTTCAAACTCACAAAAAATCTACCCGCCCCTGTCTCCTGAGTGCTGGATAAAAGCACTCAACACCATACCCAACCTTTATTATTACTCTTATTTTTTTCTTTCTCTTCAGGGCATGTCACAGCATATGTGTGAAAGACAGAGCACAAATGTTATTGGGAGTCAGTTCTTGCTGACTCTCTTTGCTTTCTGGTTTTTGCTTGTTTGTTTTTTGTTTTTGTTTTTGGGGGGATCATGGTGGTGGTAGGGTCTCTTTACAAAGCCCTTGCAGTTCTAAGATTGACTGTGTAGACCTGGCTGGTCTCAAACTCAGAGATACACATACCTATGCATCTCAAGCGTTGGAATTAAAGGCTTGGAACACATTGCCCCACTAAGGCTAATTTTCTTATCCCTGTCTTCCATCACCCTCCAGGAGTGCTGGGATTACAGATGTATGATACTGCATCTGACCTTTATGTGGGTTCTGGGCCATGACAGCTGACTTATATGGGTTCTGGACAGAATTTAGATCGTTGGGCTTATGCAGTAGCTTGTAGTTGATTGTTTTTGCTCTTTTGCTCTTAGGCTTTTTGGGCTCTTTGGGGGGCCCACCACCCAGCTCCCAAATAAATCACATGGAGGCTTATTCTTAATTATGAATGTTCAGTCTTAGCTTGACTTGTTTCTTGCCAACTTTTCTTAAATTAAATTAGCCCATCTATCTTTGGTCTTGGGGCTTTTAACTTTCTCTATCCCTGTGTACCTTTTCTTTCCTTCTTACTCCCAGATTTCTCCTCATATTTATCCTCTCTGCCTGCCAGCCCCGCCTATTCCTCTCTTCTGCCTCGATATTGATTGTTCAGCTCTTTATTAGAGCAATCAGGTGTTTTAGACAGGCAAAGTAACACAGCTTCACAGAGTTAAACAAATACAACATAAACAAAAGTAACACACCTTAAAATAATATTTCCCAATATTGGCTGCTTTTTATTTTTTAATTTGTATCATTTATTTAGTTTGGTTTTTTTTAAGACAGGGTTTCACTGTGTAGCCCTGGCTGTCCTGAAACTTGCTCTGTAGAGTAGGCTGGTCTTGAACTCACAGAGATCCGCCTGCCTCTGCCTCCTGAGTGCTGAAATTAGAGGCGTGTGCCACCACTGTCCAGCCCGTTCAATTTTTTTTAGGCACAGTCTCAGTGTAGCCCACACTGGCCTGAAACCTTGTCTGTAGCCCAGGTTGCTCTTGAATTCACTCAGTCTCCTGAGTGCCTGGATTATAGGTGTTAGCCACCACGCCTAGCCTAACCTTGATATTTACCTTCAGTTTTTGCCTATTTTCTGATCAATGTTCAGTCCCACCTCACCTTCTCTGGAACAACACTCAACTTTAGCAGCGGCAGTGAGAGGAAAGAGGATAGTGTCCCTTTCATACACACATTCCGTCTCTCATGACTCCCAGCCTCTAATTGGGTGAGGTGTTCACAGTTTAACTTCCTTCCTTTTCCTGGGCCAATTTCTTCCATGCTGGCCTACACTCAGCCAGAGAATGAGACCTGGATCTAGCTGTCACAAAGCCTGGACCTTGTAACTCTCAGGACTCATCAACGGGTTTTTGCCACCCTCAGGAGGAAGTTTAACTCTTACTAATACTTGGGCTCCAAAACTCTGTCCTATCCACTTTCCAAGCCCATTGCTATTTCTTGTATGACTCTCATTCCAGGAACTCCAGAATCAGTCACTCTCTCTTTATCCATGTGCCACTGTCCTTGCCGTTCCATACTCAGTCATTTCCCCAAGTGCCCTGTGTTCATGTCTATCACATCACACTCCTACTGGCCTGATGATTTATATAGGTTCCTTCCCAGCTTCCTTGAAGACAGGGGCTAGGAGGGTTTTAATAATTTTGCACCCATGTGTCAAAAAGAACGCCTAGGACACACCTGAAGCTTGTTCCACATCTGCCATACAAGTGAGAGAAGACCCAGTTTAGACTTGGAAAGGGGGGAACTCTATGCTACTTGGCTCCCCATGAAGCAAGCACCAGGCACATGCTGTGGCCACCAGTGCTCCCTGCATGACCTGTCCTGTAGGTACTCACAGATGTAGTAGTAGCTGTGTCCTTCCTTGAACTCCTTGCCTAAGGTGAACGGTGTAAAACGCTGGAATTTCTCAGATAGCTTCTCTGGGCCGTGCTTGGCACCAGGCTGGTTGCACTTCCATCGGACCTGGTCCCTGGACTGAGGTTGGCATGACACATACTCCTGGTGCTCCACCATGTACAGGGTATACCGCTCCCTGGCAGCATCTGCCACAGAGTCGTCCTCGTAATGTGGGCAGATGATGTCTAGGTAGTCATTCAGCCGCACATGCACAGTGTAGTCCTCCTCCCGGAACCTGGGCCCATGCAGAGCGGGAGGAAGCAGATCACTGAGCAATCAGGCCGGAGCCTGGAGCTTCCCATTGGTCACATCACCCCTACATTTCACCTGGGGCCCCAAATTTTAACTTGTGTATTTACTGGTCTTGATTTCTTTCACCTTCCTCCAGCACCTTCACCTCCTACTCATTCTTCAAATAACATCCACTAAGTATCTCTCAGGTACCAAAGTACCTTCTAGAACACCCAGTATTTGCCCAAGGATAGGTAGTTCTAAGTATTTCTGCAGCTCCCTGCTGTGTTTCCCCAGGTGCTTTTTTAAATGGCAGTAGACTTCAGTCTGGGCCATTCAGGGTTTAGGAGCCCCGGTCTCTCTCTCTCCCTACCATGCTGCTGAGCCCCTCATCACACCCCTCGCTTATCTCATCCTGTCCTGTCCCTCAGAGTCTCTCAGATTTCCACTACACTTCAGCACCCAACCCCTGGTCCAAACCCAGACTCACAGATAGTAAAACCATTCTTATCAGTTTACTCAAATCTTCCTTTCTTGTTACTCAAACTTATGCCCTGATCTCCTCATCCGAAACATCCCTGTCTTTTTTATCTCCAAGAGTCACAATTCCACCTTCCCCTGATGAATTGCTGCAACTCTTAGACCCAAGCCTGCCTCTGCCTTCCCCTTCTCCCCAGGTGGAGCCAGCTCCCTTCCCCCAGTCGGTCCCCCCCCCCACCAAGCCGTGCAGGCTCCAGCCTGACTGCCCACCAGCCCCTCCCCCTTAGCTCCAGACACCTGGCTCCAGCCTGGGTAGGGTCTTAGCAGTGGGGAAGTGCTTCCCCCACCAGGAAAGCCAGTCAGCCTCTCTAAATTCTCCCAAGCACTGTCAGTGAGAGGCTCAGCAGACCTGGCTGCCAATTTGCTTTAAATCCAAGTGCTTGACATGGGTGGTGCCCATGGTGATGGTGGGGTTCCATGGTGGCCACCCACTACCCAGTCATGGTGACCCTTTAGAGGCCTGGCTTTGCAACAGCTTGCAGCCTCTAGAACTGGGCTTAGCAGGCCCCTCCCCCACCCTGGGGAAAAGAGAGAGAGAGGCAGAGGGAGGCTTTTAAAATTCCTCTCTGGAGAGATAAACATAGGAGCCATTTCAGAACAGGTATTTCAGCTCTGGGCCTGGCGTCTTTCCCCCATTCCCGTGATGGGCACTGACTCATGCCTCATCTACCTCTGCTACCCGCCCAGACACTCTTGAGAGCCTGGGAACATTCACCTTGTCAAATGTAAGCAGCCCCCAGGACCCTGGGAAAGACCAGTACTGGTTTTGCCCCTGCGCTGGCCTCTAGGAGCTGAAAAGTCTGAATAGCCAGTGTGCCTGTCTCTCAGGACCATGGGGGCCCGGGGCCCAGCTCACAGTGGCAACGTTCTCTGACACTGCCTCTGCCTAGAGATCCCAGGGCTAATGCCCACTACCCTGAGTCACCTATGCCAACCCTGCACCCGCCCTGTTCATTGCCAGCTCATCTCTTCCCCCAAGCTGGGTCTGGCTAGACTGCCCATGACCTCCACTCAAGACTGGCTTTCCTGTAGCTGTAAATAAGACAGAGTATGTGTGTGCGTCCAGAGGGACAGGGCTGAAGCCATACTTAGTGGGGTATACTTCTAAGGGTACTTACTATCTCCTCCACTTAGCCAGCCTGCCTGTGATATTTAGTCTTTATCTGGAAAGGGGGGCTACATTCGTGGTGGGAAGACAGGGAGGGGGCAAGGAAGAGGCCCCTTCCTGAAAGAGAGGAAACCTGGGAGCTTGGGAACGGAAAAGGCCAGAGTTTCCCCCTCCCTACTCATGGCTTCCTGTCCCCTCCTCCTCCTTCAGCCAACACCTGGCATGGGCATAAACAGGGACTTTGCTCTTTTCCAGGACAGGACTAGGTCAGGGAGGCAGGGGTAGGCTCAAGGGCTGGCCGGACTGCTGTGGAACCCCAAGGCCAGGAAGACATTGCCCTTAGGGTTGGCAGGTGGCTCTGTCTGCCCTCTGACATGCCCTAGACAACAGACCCTCAATAGGCAATGCCACAATGCCAGAGGGAACTGGCACAACATTTATCTCTGGAAGGGGGAGGTGGGCACACTGGATCTGGGAGTGGTTTAGTGGTATTTTGCGCCCCCCCCCTTGGAACTAGACTCTTTTCTCCTAGTTCCACCATACCCACCTCTTAGGCTTTGCCCAAATACTGTTCTCACAACTTGAGGAAACTCAAGGACAAGAACAAAGGGTCTGAAGTGTCTTCCTTCCAGTACCATTTGCTTCATAGCCCTAAAACCTGCCCAGGAGAGATTACCTCCTTCCTGTTAGCCTTTGTAGCTCTGTGAAAGCCCCTCCGCTCCTCCCCTAGCTCTCTGATGACACCTCCTCTCGCCAGTTCCCCAGTGTGACCACCTTGGCCACCCCCTCGGTCTATCCACGCACAGCACGTACCTAATTTATGCCACCCCCAAAAAACCCTTAGGGACACTCTTTGGGGTCGTCGCAAATACAGAACAAATACCTAATACCCGAAACCTAGATCCAGGGCGACTCTGAGCATTGTGTTTACTCTTGATGTCCTGATGCCTGTCAGAACACAAATGCTCAAGGAGCACACAAGAAGAGAGGGCACAAAAGTTTCGTGGGAGATTTAAACAACCCTGGAGGACAGGGCCAATGTCACAGTCTCAAGGCAAGAACACTCGGCATGAGATCCTTACTTTAGTGATGGGATGCCAGAGGGCAGGAAGAGAAGGGCTGAAAGAGCGCCTGTGCAAGCAGGCATGAGCAGGTTTCTGCCAGGGTCGGGTGTTGCCAGTTACTAAGCGAGGTAAAGACCGAGATGGGGCGCTACAGAATCCTTCCCACCCCTGGCCACCTCTCCTAGGCTCAGGCCAGGGGGTGGCCGGGACAGTTACCCTGAGGAAAGGCTTTGCCAACCAGGCGCCCAGGCTGCCAGAGGGAGTCTCGGGGCTTACTTGGGATTTGAACTGTTCCAGAAGACGATGTGACGGTCAGCAGCGGCCAGACTGCAGCACAGACCCAAGAGAGGGGCCCAAAGGAACTCCATAGCGTGGGGCCAGGCCGGGCCAGGCCGGGACGAGAGCTCTGCAATGTTGGGTTCCCACTGGTTTCTCCACCGTACAGTAGGCACCGCGATCACAAATCTGGCCTCTTTGCTGCTCGACTCCGCCTTTTGGGCCGGCGCCACCCGACACCCGCCCCGCCTCCGCCCCGCCCGGCGCGCGCTGCCCCAGGGCTTGGTGGCTAGGGAGGTGGAGGAAGGGAAAACGCTCGGGAAGCGGGGGGGAGGGGAGGCTCCCGTGTCCCAGGGACCGAGCGCGTTCCGGGGTCTGCTCAGATCTCCCCTTAGCTGCGTGTTCGCTTACAGGGGGAGAAGGGGAGACGTCTGTATGAGGCTTTGTGGGACTGGGCGCAGTCGCAAGCTGGAAAAGGGAAGAACTCACACGTGCGGGTCTGGGCTGCAGGACCCGGCTTTGCAGCGCCGGGCGCCAATCTTGCCAGGGTGCGAAGTGGGGGGCTATACCCACACCTTTCCCGAGATTCACACCCAGACCCGCGCACTCGCTTTCTCACACTCTCGCTCGCGACCGCCCCCCGCCCCGCGCCCAGACTCTGCGCTTGGCTGCCCCTCCCCACACAGACGCGGCTGTTTGTTTGTGTTGGGTTTGTCAATGTTGTCTTTGTTCAAGAGATTGTGTCATCGCTTAGATGCCGAGAATAAAGTGCGACGCTGTGTGTGATCAAGTGTGTAACGTGTGCGGCCAGGGCCAAGGGCGCCTCAGTCCATCAGTACTTTGCGCGAGAGGAAGATAGGAAGGGCCCTTGGGCTCACGAGGGGATCTTCTTAATTTTTTAACAAAGTACACTAATGATCTGTTTGTATGTCTCACGTGTGTCTCGAGAGAATACCCTCTTACAGATGGACTGTGGGAATATGTCACGAAGGGTGACAATCTAACCGACACATATACATATGGCGTGTGTAAAAGCGTGTGATGGCGGGTAGGTGTAAAGACACTTGTGTGTGCGGAAGCGTGTGAAACGCCTGACATACGTATGCTAATGTTTGTGAACTGTGCGAAGAAGAGGAGAAATGTGTTTGGGCGTGCAGCGGGGGTGGGCTGCAGTAGGGGTAGTTTGGGCCGCTGTGTTTGGCTCAGTCTGACTTGGGTCTTCCAGTCGTCAGGACTTCAGTACCAGGCTCAGATCCCCTCCCCCGCTCCATGTAAACAACCTTGCAGGAATTCACCTCTCGAACCAGCAGCTGTCTGGAGAGGGGTTGGCGGCGTCTGCGCCTGTGTTGGAGCTGGCGGGCAGGTGTTTGATTAGGCTCGAGTGCGTTCCTGGAGCTGGAAAGTTGAAAGCTGAGTGTTTGGTAGTTTGAAAGCTGAGTGTGTGGCTGGATGCCTACTGGGTGTGATGGGGCGGGGGTTTAGTGCCCCCCCCTTGCGGCTGCGCATCAGGGCAAGCCGCGGACCCGGGGCTCTTTGCCGACTCTGGCCCAGCTTTCTGGGCTTCCAGGCCGTTTCATCCTGGTTTTTTACGGCCAGGCCTGGCGGCAGAGCCTGTAATTACGCCGGGCCAGGACGCCGCGGCCAGTCCGGTGCTGACCTTTCTGGGGAGGAGCCTGAGGTTGAGGAGGGCTCTGGCCTTCCTTCTCCTCCTCCGGGAGGTGGGCCCTACTTCTCGCTCTCACCATAAATATTTACTGAGCTCCAACTAGGTGCCGCGCCCTGTAACCCCGCTCCTGGGTCAGGGTCCGACTTTGCACAAGCACATGCCACCCGCGAGCACACCTGCCCTAAGCGACGTGCCGGAGCCCCACGCAGATCCAAGGTGCGGCCCGCCCCTCCCGCCGGGTCCGAAGTTTATCAGCAGCCCTAGAGAAGCGCCTCACGCGCTTTTTGCTCATCTGGAGGAACACCTAGGTGAAGATCCCCCACGTGTTCCTCGTGGTGCGAGTACCCTCTCCTAGTTCCCTTGCTTCATAGGGTTTTGTTTTGTTCTGTATCGTGTGGCTGCGCCAACATGAACAGTAGCCCATCAGTGTTTGCTGAGTGAGGTTACTCCCTATAAAGGTGTAAACATGTGACTGCTGAGAAATTCGCGGAGGGGTTAGGCAGTAGTACATCTTTAGAGAAAATAACCCAAGATTGTCCTAGGGGATTGTTCTGGCTTCGGGCCAGATCGCCTCCGTTGGCTGCTACTGGGGTCCCACGCCGCGCAGCTCCCTCCTGCGGGTTCACTCCCTGGTCCCAGCCTGGCAGGGACACGTCTGCCCCCTGACTGCCCGAGTCTATCAGGAAAGAGCTGGGTGGAGAGAGGTGGCGGAAACCTGGCAGGACCAGAGACCAGAGTTAGGGACCCTCTCTAGTATTGTCACTTCAGGCCTTGATCCTATCCATATATTTGCGCTTTTGGAGAGGGGGTGGCTCATCTGTTTTGGCTATTCCTTGGCACGCAGAGCCCAAAGATGAGGCTGAGATGAAGTCTTCGCTAAGATAAAGTCATTGCCTACCTGGAGTCCCGTAGGAGGCAGGGGACTTATGTTTGAGCATATGTTTTCCTGGAATTGGGTAGCAGAGGAAATACTCCTGGCAGAGAAGACTTGCTGAAACTCAGACCCGCAGCACATTCTCACTACCCCCTTGCTCCTGGAGCCGCTGCGCCGCCTGCTGGGCGGAGAGGAGAGTTTCAGGCTCTGTGCGATGCCCAGACGCGAATGATAGAAGGGACACACAAACAGAACACAGAATAAATCCAGGCCTTCTGGGCATCCCAGTTCTAGCTCGCCCTGGCCTGTCTGGCTTTGTTTGGGGCTACCTGTTACCCTAAAGTTGTGTACCTTCGTTGTCTCTTAGCACTCCCACCCCCAGGCAAACATCTGTGCTAAGTGGCAAATATGTATGAGGTGTCTGTTTGTCTGGGGAAAACCCCTTTGTGAATTTCTTGTGGGAATTTTTGAGGGCTCAGGTTAACTTCGGGTGTGTTGGGTGGGGGTGGGGAGATCCTGCTTCCACAGAGGACACTGCTCACCCGCAGGCAACTTTTCCAGACTGGAGGAGCCACAGCCACTCAGCAGGTTGTCTGACTCTTCAGAATAGGGAGGCCAGAGCCGCTGCCATGGGGCATCTCTAGGTATTTGTGTGCCGCAGCGGCACAGTGGGCCCTGAACTTAGAGCCATTTCTGCCTTAATCTCTGAAGGTACTTTTGAAAACCACAGTGTATACCATTTTTCACTTTATTAGTAATGTGAGCAAAATTTTCAGTTTTTAAAATAGAGGGGGAAAGAAAGGTTCTGATAACGTGATAATGATGCTGACTTGCTAGCTTTCTTCTTTCTTTTTCTTTTCTTTTCTTTTTTTTTTTTTTTTTTTTTTTTGAGGTAGGTTATCACTAATATGCCATGGGTGTCCTGGAAGTCATTATGTAGACCAGACTGGCCTCAAACTCACAGAGATCTGCCTTCCTCTGCCTCCTAAGTGCTGGGATTAAAGTTGTGTGTTACGGGGCTGGAGACATGGCATAGCCATTAAGGTCATCAGCTGTCCATCCAGAGGACAAGAACTCTATTCTCAGCACCTACACAGTGGCTCATAATCATCTGTAACTCCAGTCCCGAGAGGGGGTCCTCTTCTAGTTTCCGAAGGCAGGGGCATGCCAGTGGTGCAGAGACCTTCATGTAGGCAAAAGCATGCATTAAAAAAACTAAAAAATTAAAACAAACAACAATCATGTGCCACCAGGACCAGCACTTTCTTTTTATGGAATTATAAAGATGACTCATTTCTATTGGGAGTGTGATGGTTAATATTCTATCATCATCAGGAGACAATTTCTGGGAAAGCCTGTAAGGGTTGGGGTTAAGGAAGGCGGGAAGAAGAAGGTTTGCTCTGGACGACAGTGACACCACACCACGTACTGGAGCCTGGATTGAAAGAGAAGGAGATAGTGCACCAAAGAGGCATACTCATCTCTTGATGCTTTCTGACTATAGCTGTCCCATGACCAGCTGCCTCCTGTTCCTGCCATCAAGCCTTCCCTGATATGGTACACAGTGCTCCAGCCATGGGTCATTGCTGCTGTTGGTTATTTTGTCACAGTAAGAAGAGTAATTAATACAGGACTTTCCCTCATTAATTCTATAACAGAATCCTTTCCCATCACTCACAAACTCACATACCACATATTTTAATTCCGGGTATGAGGTGCTGTTATAACATGCTAGGCATGAGTTCTACCTACCACGGTGCCACACCCCAGCCCTGGAATTGATTTATTTTTCAAACCAAGACTGATACATTCCCTCTAATACTGACCTACATTCCCTAGTGTTCACGAAGGATTTTTTTGAAGACAGTGTCTCATTATGCTATCTAGGCTAGCTTTAAACTCATGATCTACTTGCCTCAGCCTCCTAACTTTGGAGATTACAGGCGTGAGCCACCATACCTAGCTGCACAATAATGCTTTTGATATTGCAAGCCCAGTAAAATCTTTTGGCTACTAGTCCAGTTATCTTACATTATCTTATGAAGGGTCAAAGGCCGAAGAGTCTAATGCATTTGCTTCTCTTGCCTCCCACCCAGGTGAGACTCTGGGGGTTGGTGCAATTCCCCCTAGACAGGAGGAGGAGGAGGAAAGAGACAGGGGAGGCAGAGCTAAGGACAGGGCAATGGGTCCTTCATAGAAAGTACTAGAAGGGGGATGTGTAATGCCTCTTCCACAAAAAAATTTCGTAAGTGCTAGAGAAATTTACTAATGCACTTGGCATTGTGTTCAATATTGTCCTGAGAGGCTCTAGAGATACCGAGATGCCCCCTTTGCCTTAAAGGACTCCATTGTACTAGGGAATGTGGACAAATGTGAGAAATACAATACAAGCTAAGACCTCACCAAGAAAGCGCATTTATTTGGGATGAGGAGGACATCGTCGAGAAAGGCTGTTTGAAATGGTCCTAGAGGACACCTAGACATTCACATTCACAAAAAAAGACACACATAGAGTTATGGGTATGCAGTGAACACTGGTGTAGCAAACATCCCAGGATCTGAGACTATATTTGGTGGCATGGTATGGAGCTCTGTCCTCTGTAATGGCATCACCATTATCATCTTGAAATCAGAGTGGCTTACTTTACTCATAAGACCCTCTGAGGGGATCAGGGATATTAATATCCCCTATAGAAGGAGTTAGGAGTGGAGGAAGTCTCATTGGCCCCTCACCTGAGATTTCAGGGGCTCCCTCCTCCACAGCCCCATGCTTGTGTGAAGTATACAGGAGAAAGAAGGCTAGCTGAAGGAGGGGCGCCATCTGTGCAGCTTTTGTAAGGAGGTTACTTGCATTGGGGTGCAGCTGTTTTAGGGCTGCCTTTGATCTTCTAATCCTCTACTCATGCTGCTGTAGGTAAGTTTAGTAAACACCTTGATTCACCAAGCCAGGCTTGCATGGAGCCATGATTTGGTCCATCACTGGTGTTCAATCTGGTGTGAAAAGAGAGGTATTCACATCTCCCAAGGAAAAGTCTCACAACACTGCCTCACAGACCCACCTTCAAGCTTCAGGAGCCACAGGAAGGGAAGACTGGCAAAAGGTCTCCCAGGACACTTCCCAGGGAAGTGCTGTAGGGCTTAGACTGACCTAGGTTCCATTTTTCTTTTTTCATTTTTTCTGCAGTGCTAGACCAAGTAGGACCTTGTGTGTGCACCCCAGGCAAGCATTCTACCACCAAGATACAGCTCTAGCCCTTTTGCTATTTCGTTTGAGACCAAGGATCTTGCTAATTCGCTTTGTACTTTCAATCGTCCTGTTTCAGTTTCTGGAGTAGCAGTGGTTGCAGGTTATTTAAAAAAATATATTAAAATATAATATTTTTCCAATTATGAATGAGATAATCACTGCAGGAATTTTGAGCAAAACAGAGAACATTACTGTGAAAGCTGTCCTCAAAATGCATGTGTTTTATGGTTCTTTCACCAGACTCTGTAGTTCTTACAGCAAATACCTCTGAGAGGTTATGGCTTGGTGATCAGGGGCCCAGGACTGAATCTTCTGTATTTGCTGTAGGGTTTATGATTGCATTGTTCTTCTGTGCCTTTGATCTTGAGCTCTCTGGTCTTCTTGGGCTCCTGCAAACACTGATTCAGGCAGAGCCCCCCCCCCTCCACCCCAGCAATGGAGGAGAGTGAGGCTCAAACAGGTCAGGAGGTATTGGGTTCTTAGATTGGTGTCATTGTTGAGGCTTAGGCCCTAAGGTGCTACTTCTGTTCCCACCCACTGCCTGACATCCATAGTACTGGAGATAAAGGAAAGGTTTCAAAGTGCTGCTCACTGTGTGAAAATGGAGAGCTGTGTGCAGAGAAGGAAAAAGAAAGGGCTAGAAGAAGCTATCTGCCCGGAACCAGAGCATTGTGGGTGTGTAGGAGAAGGAGCTGGGTGGGGTAGGGGTGGGGTCCTAGAAGAACAGGAGGACCTTCTTGAGACAGACTCTAAGATGCTGTCCCCAGAACATAATTTGGCCTGGCCTGCAGCTGAAGCTGGCAGAGGTTTTAGTAGTCCTTATCTGTGTATCAGGTACCTACTAGGAGACATGATTCAGGGGATGCCAGACAAGGCCACCTGTGAGTCAGAAGACGGTGCCCAGAAGTCCAGCTTGTGTCCTGGCTGTGGAAGCCTAAGGCAACTATATTCTGAGCCTCGTTGGCTGCTTTGTCTCCCCCCCACCCCCCACCTCAGTTTGTGAAACGGAGGCAAGAACACTTCCTCCCTGGAAATACAGCAACTGAACGATATATTGGCTGGAAGGGGGCGGGGTGGAAGGCCTGCGGGAGTAGGCTTCTCGTAGCAGTGTGTGGTCCTAGCCTCCACAGGCTCATTGTTAGTCAATGTGCTAACACTGGAGAAGAAGGCGGGTCTCCAGAACATAGGTATGGTGGTAAGAGGAGACTCATGAGTATAAGTATTTGTTGTATTAGGAAGGATGTGACAGCTTTCCTAGGGCCACGACAGCCAAAAGATTGGAGTTATAGCGGGATAGACAGTGGGTGGCAGGAAAACTTTCGAAAGACAGTGCTATAGGTAAGGACAGCCTACAACAAGAGAAATGCTAGTGTCTCCCCTGTCTGGCACCTGCAAGAGGAGGAAGGTGGAGAGAGGACCTGTTCCTTGGAGCCCATGTTTGCCTCCTCCCTGTTGTCCTTTCTAGCTCCTCCCTAGTTGTCCATCCGTATCCTACTGGTGACCTCGGCACTAACAGCATGTGGGGTACTGCTCGGGGCAGCAGATTATGAGCTAGGTGTTAAACAGGAGTATGAATGGACTTCTTAATGGCAAGGATAGCACAAGAGACATAGATGGGAACCACAGCTTGAGTGGTGCAAGGAAGGGGCCAGGACTCCACGGAGAGGTTGGAGCAGAAGGGTACAAACAGCTGGAACACAGGGTGGTAAACAGCAGGTTGGGGGCGTTGTCTGTGTCAGACTATATGCCAGACAGTCCCTGGGGAGGTCCTTTGGTGAAAGCCTCACAAGTAGTCTGAACTGAAATGAGCTGGGACATTTTAAGGTGGACTTGAGAAGGGTGCTAAGGCTACCCCAGGCAGGCCTCAGAAGCAAGCTCATGGGGTGGATTTGACTGGGATCCTTAGGCAGAAGAGAAATAGAGAACTGGGGAAGGTTAGACGAGTGGAGTGGCCAGGATGTCCTGGGAATAAATGCCACATTAGCTCGTGTTTATAGAAGCATTTTCCAGTCCAGGCTCATTCCAAGCACTTTGCACCCGTATAAAGAACTTCAGCGTTAGAGTCAGCTTAAGAGGTAGACTGCATTGATGTCCTCATTTTACATAGAAGCAAATGGAAGCACAGAGAACCTGACAATGTTCTTGAGAACACACAGCTAGAAAGTGGTAAAGCCAGAATGTGTAATGAGGCAATTATCTTGAGAGCCTTTCATTACCCATTCCTAGAGAGAAACACTGAGGCTGGGGCAGCTTAATAGGAGCAGGTAGAGAATTGCAGGATCATTCTAGAAACAATCTTCTCAGAAGGATACAGCTATTTGGTGTGTGTGTGCACGCATGTTTGTATCTGTGCATGTGTGTATGTCTGCATGTGTATCTTTGTGTGTCTATGTATTTATGTCTGTGAGTCTGCATGTGTATCTATGTTTAGTGTCTGTGTGTGTCTATATTTATGTCTGTGTGTCTCTGTGTCTGTGTCTCTGTGTGTGTGTGTATCTCTGTGTGTGTCTGTGTGTGTCTGTGTGTCTGTATATATCTATGTGTGTCTGTGTGTCTGTGTATATCTATGTGTGTATGTCTGTGTGTCTCTCTATGTGTGTGTATCTCTGTATGTCTGAGATACACTATATATGTGTGTGTATGTCTCTGTGACTGTGTGTATCTATGTCTGTGTGTCCATGTATATCTGTGTGTGTATGTCTGTGTGTCTATGTGTGTGTGGTGGAGGGGTGGAG
Organism: Cricetiscus sungorus; assembly: GCA_030556225.1. Lineage (NCBI taxonomy): Eukaryota > Metazoa > Chordata > Mammalia > Rodentia > Cricetidae > Cricetiscus > Cricetiscus sungorus. Next base: position 105,873,341 of record JANBXA010000730.1, read on the forward strand.
CTGTACTTTCAGCATCAGGAGCTATGGCGGGAGGGACTGTTAGAAAAATTGAAGGATTCACTATTTTACCATCCAGGTCTATTCTGTCAATGCCCAGCCAATCAGACACTCACCCAGGACTCCCGATGCAAAGGCTGTGCTCAGACATTGAGCTCAGAATTCATTTCTCACTGGTCACAGTCCTGATTATAGCTTTGGCTGCACTCTGTATTTCAGTTTCCATCAGCCAAGTTGCCAAGTTAGGATTGAGCCTTTCCTTCCAGTCTATGAACTACTCTTCCATTTCCTTCCAGTGAGTTCTTTTTGTGCTTCAAGTGAGTCCTAGATCAGGTTCTGTTGCTGAAAATCCAGTACCTGGACCACCAGAGAGGGAGCAGGCAATGTCTACAAGGGTCTGTTGGGATGGAGTCTCGTGCACACAGCTGGGCAAATTGAAAGCAGACCTGGGTTTGTGGGAGGACAGAGCGTTCTCTTGTAGCAGGGCACATTTCAGTGCTTGGGATTTCCTGGAGAATGAATTGTCAAGGAGCTACAAACTGGGGCCCAGACCTGGGAACACTCCTGGAGTTCAGGGTGTGGAGGAGCACAGGATTTGACTGTGCAACCTGCAATCACCATGGGCAAGGGCGGAGAGCTGGCAGTGCCCTGCCTGGAGGAGCCAGGCAGGTGTCAGAAGAGGGAAGGGCAAGATAGGCAATCTATTAGGGAAGAAGTGACAAGCTTCTGGCTGGTGTCCTCAAGGAAGAGGCCCCTCTCATGGTTCAGCCAGTGCCAAAGGAGACTCATATTTGACCTGTCCTGGCCTACAAGGTCAGTCCCCAACCTACCACTGACCAAAAGCTGCTGTAGAGGGACTGGCCCGGCTCAGGACACTGAGGACACCTGTAATGCTTAAGAGATTGGGCATTCCCTACCCGAGCCATGTGTACTGAGGATGGTAAGGGAACCCCAAGGAAAATGTGGCACCCCTGCCTTAGTGTCTGGGTTACAGGCCTGCATCACTAGGCTCAGGTTTTAGGATTTCCTTTTGGATTGGGGAAATCTGGGCCAAGCTGTAGATTAGGAGGGGAGAAGCTGGGAGATTCATGGGGAAACCGAGGACCCAAGCCCAAGGAAGACTAGGAATGGATGCAGTTAAGGGCAGAAGGTGAGAGTTTATCTTTTCAAGGGGGTGTGGCAATTTCTCAGAGGGGGAAGAAAGAGGAAGGAAGTGTGTAGCACTGGTTCTCAGGTCACCTGTGTCTTTAGGCCTTACCCAGGTAAGCATGGGCCTTAGAGACAGACTTCAGGGTACAAATCCCCATCCCATTGTACCCCTGGCCCTGGGCAAGTCACGGCCATGTCTGCTTCCTTCATCTAGGAAATAAGGACACAGCTGCCTGTGCTTAGTACTAAACGAGATAGTGTTTTAAAGTGATTGGAGACTGGTGTGTCTGTACACGGAGAGACCTTACATGAGCTGTTTCATGGTGACTCTTACATTGATAGTACCAGGTTCCAACCCGATGGGCCCTCTCCACTGCCTGCTGACATATAGGCCTTCCATGCTCCCCAGAGGATTTCTTCCTTCCTTCCTTCCTTCCTTCCTTCCTTCCTTCCTTCCTTCCTTCCTCCCTCCCTTCCTTCCTTCCTATTTATTTATTTATTTGTTGGTTTGTTCATTTATTTATTTTTTCTGAGACAGAGTTTCTCTCTGTAGCTCTGGAGCCTGTCTTAGAACTCGCTCTGTAGACCAGGCTGGCCTTGAACTCACATAGATCCTCCTGCCTCTGCCTTCCAAGTGCTGGAGTCAAAGCCATGTGCCTGGCCAGGGGCCGTTTCGTGTGGTTTATGATGTTTCTGTGCTTACTGAGGGCTGCAGCTGTTTTCACTGTGGTGTGGTACAGTGTGTTCCCGCTGCTGGCGGGAGGCTCCATGTCTTGATTCACATCTGTTGGGAAGTTCCCAGGAGAGTCATTTGTGTGCCCACGTGTTGGCTTTCATTCACAGCCCTGTCACCTTCTGAGGGACTGGACAGAGAGTGGCTTCAGCCTCTTTGCTGTAATACTAGGATTCTAGTTCTTTCTGAGGGCAAAATCTTTCCACTGAGTCACTTGGAAACTTCCCCAGCCTGTCTGGCTGTCACTCCTGACTGCTCAGTGACTTCTGACCCCAGCATGCACACAAATACACAAGCTGCTTGTGGTGACTTCTCACAGCGACCCAGTCCTGTGGAAAGCTCGGACACAGTGAAATGTTCTGCCCTGGGCAAGAGCACCCACAAGTAAGGGGGAGGGGTTATATACCCAGGGCGCAATCTGTCGGCATCAGAGGAGTCAGATCTCTTGCACAGGTTGAAGTGAAACCTCTCTCTAACTGTAGGCCTAGGCCCTCATCACAGTCAGTTACCTGATGATCGGACTTTTGGTCCCAACCTCTGTCAGGATGCAAACAAACTCAAGACCCTCCTACAACCTCTGCCAGACTGGGGACAAACTCAAGACTCTTCTCCAACCTCTGCCAAGCTGGGGACAAACTCAAGACCTTCCTTCAGCCTCTGCTAGGTTGGTAGCAAACTCAAGACTCTCCTCAAACCTCTGCCAGGTTGGGAACAAAATCAAGAACCTCCTCTCAAGGCCTCACTCCCTCTCTTGCGACTCTTGTTTCAACAGTACTCTCTCCTTCTGATAGACATGGTCCCTGGGTGTCATTAGATGCACTGGAATGCTCTGTAAGGGTAGATGCTGGCAGGGCAGGTGGTGAGGGAGGGACAGTACACATCTGTTGACCACAGGAAAAGGGAACTTGATGGTAGAACAGCTCCGTCCAATCTGCAGTGATGGAGACAGCTCAGTGGCTAACTGAGGTTGGACCAGGAGTACATTTGGTGGAGAGTGATGGGAAGGGGTCGCAGAGGAATTCTTTGGGAGGTGGTTACAGAAGTGTATACATTTGCCAAAGTCATCACTGGCATGTATAGAGAGAGTGCTCCTAGGAGGATCTCTGGCATGTATAGAGTGCTCCTAGGAGGAGGGGGAATGGAAAGGAGGAGGATGAGGAATTATTATATTATGTGTTTGAGAAACAACAACAGGAGGTTGAGTGTCGGTGTTGGTGGCACACGACTTTAATCCCAGCACTCGGGAGGCAGAGGCAGGGGGATCTCTGTGAGTTTGAGGCCAGCCTGGTGTATGTATTAAGCTCCAGAATAGCCAGGATTACATAGAAACCTTGTGTCAAACAAACAAACAAATAAACAAACAAACAAACAAACAGAAGCAAAAGCAAAAGCAACCATGAAAGAAACAGCAACAGGGGCTGGAGAGATTGCTCAGTGGTTAAGAGAACTTGCTATTCTTCTAGAGGACCTGGGTTCGGTTCCCAGTGCCCTTAGCAGGAGGCTCACAAACACCTGAACTCCAACTCCGGGGCATTGGATGCCCTCCTGTGGCCTCCTCGGTCACCTGCACTCATGTGACATACATCCACATAGATGCATACATAAATAAAAACTATTAAAAACTTTTTCCTAAAAATTTTTACTCTTTAAAATGACATGTCAACAAGAAAAAAATTTGTATATGTTCAGTACAGATACAGTTTTTGTCTGAAGATGTTTCTCCCGTGCTGACTGCATGAAGGAAGAGCCCACAGATATGGAGGTTTAAGTTACACGCATAAGGGGGCTGGGGAATGGCCTGGAGGTAGAATCTTGCCTAGTGGTTGCAAGTCCTAGGTTCGATCCCCATTACCCAGACACAAAGGAAAACAAGAATAAGAAAATGTGTGAATATTATTACATGGAAATCATACTTTGGTGATAAACACTACAAACAACCAGAAACATAGTTTGCAGGACCCAGGTTTGTGAGTGTCAGGACACTTAGTGAGACTCACATGTCACGACAGAGCTTTCTTGACATAACAGTTCCCGCCACAGGCCAGGGCCTAAGGTTTAGCTCATCTCAGCCCAGGGCTGCCCCTGTGTCTGCTCTGTCTGACTCTGACGCTGGGAAAGCCTTTTTAAAAATTCCTTCCCCATAGGTCCACAGAGAATCTCCTGGGTTTTTGTCTCAGGCTGACTGGGTGGGTAAGAGTCTGAGACACAAAAAGCATACCACCCCATTTTGGCTACTGGCAGTGCCTATAAAATAAACATGATTAGAAAAGCCAGTGACCACCAAGACACTGAAGAAACAGAACTAAACCGAACTCAACAAAAGCCTCCCTTCCCCCACCCTCAACAGAAAATCCCAGCTTTCCAAGTTGGGTGGGATATAGCACAGGCCTGTTGAGGTGATATTTATATAAGAAGCTAGGTTCCTCCCTGGGGCAAGTAAAGTCCGCTGTAAAATTTGAAGGTGCGCTTTAAAATTGTTTCAAATCCTCCAGTGTGTTTCCTGTCTGGCGCTGTACACAGGCATTGGTAATGCATGTGTCTGTGTGGCCTGGAGGTCCTGTTAATGAGAGAGAGATGTGGAGATGCTGAGAGGCCCCAAACATCCAAACGTGGGGTGGGGGAGACCTGTTCTCGGTCAGGGTGTGCCTCCGTAGTGTTGGAATGCCTATAAAGGGCCTCTAGCCTCAGGGGGGTGGTTTAGTTAGTCTGAGAAATTAGCATCTTTGAAAAACCACCATATTATAAATCATTAGTTAATGGCCCAGGGGGACAATGATCCAGGTCTGTTATTTTGTGAGATACTGTTCAACAACACATCCTAACCAGAGTGTAGCAACATGCAATTTGACAAGTGAGATAAGGAGATGTGTGGTCCCCTGTCACATAGACCTATGTCCATCCAGTTTTGCCTGGAATGTCTTCTCCAGAGATAAAAACCCAGCTGTGCCTCCCACATGGCTTCCTACCATTCCACACAGTGGGAATCACTCCCTCTATGGGCCCCTGTGACACTTTGTCCCTCCCTTTTCGTGTCCCTTCCTATGACCAGGCCATAGGAGCAGAAGCCGGCCTTTCTTGGTTATTGTGCCCCCTGTTTGGTAAAAGCCATCACACTGAGGGTTTTTAAATTGTTTTTAAAACAATTTCATGCTCTTAACTTTGCATTGTTTCCTGTAATTACTTTAGATTTACAAACTGGTGAAACTGGGCTGACAAGATGGCTCAGTAAGGAAAAGGCACTTGTCACCCAGACCTTGGAACCCACATGGCAGGAGGAGAGAATTGACTCTAAGTTGTCCATTTACTCCCCCTGCCAATGCCTACATACATACTCACATGCATGCATACACACATGCACCAGACACACACATAACACTCACACACATGCATACACATACATGCAGCACACACACATACAACCCCCCACACCCACACCACCCCAACCCCCCACATGTAACACGTGCACCACACACACACATGCACCACACACACACACACGTACCACACACACATATACACACACACTTACATGCCTGCATACATACGCATACACCACACACATACGTAACTTATGTTGTCTGTTTGTGGACCACATCTGTGTGGGATAGGAAAATCTGTGGTAGGCTTGTCTTTATTATGAAATTTCCTGGCCCTTGGTTAATGAAGGATGGTGACATTCTAGCAGCCAGGCACTCTTCCTATAGCCGTGGAACATGAAACGGAAACATAGAAAAATACAGATGCAGACAAGTAATTCAAAGTCACCCAAAATGCAGCCTGCTTAAGTGGGAATATTGAAGAGTGTGCATCTGTAAGTGTACCTTTTGAGAACAAGTTCCAAAAGAAAGGGGAGGAAGGAGAACAGATGAAAAGAGAAAAGTTCTGCAGTTGCTCACTGTTGTTCAGTGAACCTGTGCTGAAAAGGATCTGGACCAGGCTCCCCTGTGCACATGGACACTCACGCCCTCTTTGCCCTGCGCTCGGGGTTGTGGGTAGCAGAAGAAGCAGGTGCTCAGGGACGCTCCCTCAGAGGTTTTGGAGGCTCTTGCAAACTGCCCAGCTTGGCAGCTGGCAGCTGTGTACACACAGCATTAGCCCTGGCTCAGCCAGGAGTCCCCCGCCACCCTCTCCTGCTGACCTACCCATGCAGCCCACTCTTTAAGTTTAGCCTGCACTGCCATATAGAATTGAGGGGCACTCCGTGGAATCTGAATTTCAGATAAACAATGAAGAATTACCTAATATAAATATGTCTGGTCTAATATGTAGAATATCTACCCACATTTATATTTAAATATTTTACATTTCATTTATTTATGTGTGTGTTTGTGTCGGAGTATGTATGTGGAGGTTAAAAGACAACTTTATGGTTGGGCCTGGTGGCACACAACTTTGATCCCAGCATTGGGGAGGCAGAGGGAGGTGGGTCTCTGATTTTGAGGCCAACCTGGTCTAGAAAGAGAGATCCAGGACAGCCAGGGCTGTATATAGAAACCCTGTCTCAGGAAGACCAATGGAGTCGAATAGAAAACCCACACACTTATGAACACCTGATTTTTGACAAAACAGCTAAAAGTATACAATGGAAGGAGGAAAACATCTTTAACAAATGGTGCTGGCACAACTGGATGATGGTGTATAGAAGTCTACAGATAGACCCATGTCTATCGCCACGCACAAAACTCAAGTCCAAATGGATCAAAGACCTCAACATAAATCCAGCCACACTGAACCTCTTAGAAGAGAAAGTAGGAGTTACCCTTGAACAAATTGGTACAGGACACTGATTCCTGAACATAACTCCAGTAGCATAGACACTGAGATTGACAATTAATAAATGGAACCTCCTCAAACTTAGAAGCTTCTCTAAAGCAAAGGACACAGCTGACAAGACCAAATGACAGCCCACAGACTGGGAAAAAATCTTCACCAACCCTACATCTGACAGAGGGCTTGCCTCCAAAATATACAAAGAACTCAAGAAACTAGTCACCAAAACACCAAATAACCCTATTTTAAAAATGGAGTACAGAACTGAAGAGAGAATTCTCAATAGAGGAAATCAAAAAGGCTGAAAGACACTTAAGAAAGTGCTCAACATCCTTAGCTATCAAGGAAATGCAAATCAAAACAACTCTGAGATATCATCTTACTCCTGCCAGAATAGCTAAAATTAGAAACACCAATGACAACTTATGCTGGAGAGGATGTGGAGAAAGGGGAACACTCCTCCACTGCTGGTGGGAGTGCAAACTTATACAGCCATTTTGGAGATCAGTATGGTGGTTCCTCAGGAAAATGGCAATCAGTCTACCATAGGACCCAGCAATCCCACTTTTAGTCATATACCCAAATAATCCACATCCATGCAACAAAGACATCTGTTCAACTATGTTCATAACAGCATTATTTGTAATAGCAAGAACCTGGAAGCAACCTAGAGGCCTCTCAACTGAAGAGTGGATAAAGATGATGTGGCACATTTACACGATGGAAACATTTACACATTTACTCAGCAGAAAAAAAAAAAATGGAATCTTGAAATTCGAAGGCAAATTGATGGAACTTGAAGAAACCATCCTGAATGAGGTAACCCAGTCACAAAAAGAGGAACATGGTATGTACTTACTCATATATGGTTTTTAGACATAGAGCAAAGGATCACCAGCCTATCACCACAGAGAAACTAGGATACAAGAAAGAATCTAAGAGATTCATACAAGGTCCCTCACAGAAGAGGAAAGAACAAGATCTCCTGAACATATTGGGGGGAGCAGTGAGTGGAGAGGGAGCTAGGAGAAAGAGAAAGGGAGGAGAGGAGAGCATGTGGGACTAGGAAGATTGAGTCAGGGGAGGGATAGACGAGAGAGAGAGAGAGAGAGAGAGAGAGAGAGAGAGAGAGAGAGAGAGAGAGAGAGAGAGAGAGAGAGAGAGAGAACATAAAAGAGGGAGCCATTGTAGGTTTAAAGAGAAAACTGACTCTAGAGAAATGTCCAGAGACCTACAAGGCTGACCCCAACTAACAATCTGAGAAACAGTGGAAAGGCTGCCATAAATGCCCTTCCCTGATAATGAGATTGATGACTAACTTTATCTACCATCTAGAGCGCTCATCTAGTGCCTGATGGGAACAGAAGCAGACACCCACAGCTAATCACTGAGCTGAACTGGAATCCAGATGCAGAGAGAGAGGGAGGAGTGATAAGAAAATGGGGACAAGACCAGGCTACAGAAACCCACAGAGATAGCTGAACTGAACTAGGAGGAGCTCATAGACCCCCAGACTGATAGCTGGGAAACCTGCATTGAACCAACTCAGACCCCCTGAACATGGGTCTCAGTTAGTAGGCCTGGGCAGTCTAAGGGACCTTGGACAGTGGAACCAGGATGTATCCCTGGTGCATAAAAGGACTTTGGGAACACATTCCCCGTGGAGGGATACTCCCTTAACCTAGAGGCAGGAGGGAGGGCCTACTCCAAATGACTTGACAGATTTTGTTGATCCCTCCTGGAAGACATCACCCTCCCTGTGGAGTGGGGGTGTGGGGGTGGGATGGGAGGGTGGTCGGGGGACTTGGGAGGGAGGGAGAGAGGGAGGGAGAGGGCATTGGGATCAATATGTAAAATAAGAAAAAAAGAAAAGAAAAGAAAGAAACCCTGCTTCAAAAAACAAACAAAACAAAACAAAACAAAACAAAAGGGTAGTGGTGGGCACACCTTTAATCCCAGCACTCAAAGGGAGGCTGAGACAGTGGATCTATGAGTTCAAGGCCAGCCTGGTCTACAGAGGGAGCTCCAGGATGGCCAGGGCTACACAGAGAAACCCTGTCTCAGAAAAACAACAGTCAGAACAGAAGAGACTTTGAGGCGGTAGCTCAGGTCTCCGTGGCTCAGGTCTCCGGGCTTGGGTGGCGTCAAGCTCCTCACTGCTGAGTCATGTCAGTGGCTCCCTTACTTGCTTTAACACAAAGAAACAGCAAACATTGTTTACTTGAGTCTCACCAGGAGTTCTGCACTGTGTCCTCTACAAAGGGCAGCTTGATGACAGCCACTGCCCGAAGTCCTGTGGCCTTCAGAACTCAACACTCATCCAGGAAGCAGGAGGGAGCACTTTTACTTATTAGTGACAATAATAACTATGACTGATTGTTGGTCATCGGTGACCTGCCAGGCACGTAGGCACTTTATTCAGCCTTTCCGTTCAGTCCTGCAGGGATCCCGGTGGCCAGAGTTAATGTCCTCATGGAGGCATGGGAGGGTCAGGCTCAAGGCTTCAGGACAAGATCCCAAAGTCTACAGAGTGGCTCCCGGCAGACAGAGACTCTGCTGGCCTCTGCCAGTGCCCACACGGTGGCATCTACCCGAGTCTGTGGTCATGGAGTCTGACTGGAGAGTGACACTGGAAGGTGTTCTTCTCCAGAAAAGAAATCCTAGCATCAGAATTGGTTTGGGGAGCTGTGACATCCAGATCTCTTCCCCCAAGTCCTACACGATGTTGTAACAAATATGTGGATTTCAGACAACAAGGAAGTTTATAAGCTGTATGAGTTTCTGGAGCTTGTTTGCTTTCTCTTGTGAACTCTGGCACTGTTGCTCGAAGTCTTGTGAAACTGGTCCCCGAACAAAGTCCTCCTGCACATGGCTTGGGACGTGTGTGGCGTGATGTGAGACGTAGAGTGTGCCCATGGCGCATGGCAGAGCTGCACACACGTTCCTGCGGTCTTGGCTGGTTTACGATTGGGAGTCACGTGGGTGAGCACATTAGAGCATTATTAGATTTAAGCAGACCTTGCTGGCACCTTTTCATCCTGTTTGTTTTAGGCAGGGTAATATTTTGTAGTTCAGGCTCACATGAAACTCACTATGTAAGTCAGGCTGGCCTCCAATTCAATCCTCCCGCCTCAGCCTGCTAAGTGTTATGATTATAGGAGTGAGCCATCGTTTTTTTTGGGTTTTTTTTCCTTTCTCTTCCTTCTTTCCTCCCTCCCTCCCTTCTTTTCCATCATTTTTTCCCTCCTCTTTCTTTCTATGGTGTTGGGGATGGTGCAGACTCTTTTGAATGCTAGGCAAAAAATCTATACTAGCTGTGTTCCTAGCCCCTCAATTCTTTTTTAACATTAAAACAAGATCTTTCTAAGTTGCCGAAGCTGGCCTCCACCTTGTGATGCTCTTCAGCTTTTAGCTGAAGGTATTACAGGTCTGGGCCACCTTGGCAGGCCTAATCCCAGTTCTTATCCAGTTGCTATCTGATGTCACCCTGTCACAAAGGATGTGAGCATGGGCGTTCATACACACATCCTGGACTGGGAGAAGATGTATAATTACCAAATGATACATTTGTTGTCTGGATCTCAGCTGTCCTGTTAATGCTACTCCCTGATTATTCCTGGGAGTTAGGCAAAGGAGGCATGCTCAGACACCGTTAGTTTCCAGAACAGACAGAAGTTACTGAGCCGGAGGGTCTACAGCTGTGGAGATGCCAGGGTGTGGGGGTAGCTCTCTTCTGGGGTCTGGCTACTTCTCAAATCCCTCTTCTGTTTCTCTGTGCTGGGATTGAACCTAAAGTCTCTCTTGCTAGACTTGATAGACAAGTGTTCTACCTCTGTGCTGCGCTTCTAGCTGCGCTTTGACTGTTTTGTTTTTGTTGTGTTTTTCGACAGTGATTCCTGTAGCCCAGGAATCCGAGACTCTTGCCTCTACCTCCAAAAATACTGGGATTACGGGTGTGCACAGAGCTTGGTTTCTTTTCTTTCTTTTTTAATTTTTTTTTTACTTTTTGTTGTTTTTTTGAGATGGGGTTTCTGTGTAGGCTTGGCTGTCCTGGAACTAGCCCTATAGACCAGGTTGGCCTTCGAACTCACAGAGATTGGTCTGTGCCTGCCTCCTGAGTGATGGGATTAAAGGTCTGTACCACTAGCTCATAGCCCAGTCTGGGTTCTTGTTCTCTTACTCCATGGTTGTTTGGCTTGTTTTGGGTTAAGATAGTTTCACCACGTTGTCTAGGCTATCCTTGAACTTCCACCTTCCTACCTCAGTTTTACTAGGAGCTAAAATAACAGGCCTGTGCCACTAGGACTGACTTCATCCCTTTTTTGTCTATACAATTTTTAAAAATTTTTATTTTATTTCTGTTTTTGTCTTTTTATTTTATTTTTTGAGACAGGGTTTCTCTTTGTAGCTTTGTAGGCTGGCCTCAAACTCACAGTGATCTGCGTGCCTCTGTTTCCCCAGTGCTGGGAATAAAGGCGTGCACACTTCCCGGCTGTTTTTGTCTTTTTTCAAGATAGGGTTTCTCTGTAGTCAGACTTTGTTTGGACCGACAGCTCCTAAATAATGACACAGAGACTTCTTACTGATAATGAAAGCTTGGCCTTGGCATAGGCTTGTTCCCAACTAGCTCTTAAAACGTAAATTAACCCGTTTGTATTAATCTTCATTCTCCCATGTGACTCATCACCTCTCCTCCACACTGTACATCTGACTTGCTTCATGTCTCGCAGGCAAAATCTCTGCCTCTCTTCCTTCAGAGTTCCTGTCTCTCCCTGGAAGTACTGCCTATCCTCTCCTGCCTAGCTATTGGCTGTTCAGCTTTTTATTAAACCAATCAGAAGGTGCCTTGGTAGAGACACATCTTCACAGTGTACAAAAAGATTATCCCACAACAATTCCCTGTATAGCCCTGGCAGTCCTGGAACTCACTCTCTACAACAGGCTGGTCTCAAGCTCAGAGACCCTCCTGTCTGCCTCAAGTACTGGGATTTGAGGCGTGTACTACCACCATCAGGCTCTGCTTTTAAATTTTTTATTTTGCTGTTCTGTGTGCAAGGGTGATGTGGAGGACGGTGACGAAGCACACATTTAGAGGTCAGAGGACAAGTTTGAAGTCTGTTCTCTCTCCCGGCCCCTTTCTGTGGGTTCCTACCCTACTTTATCTGTTTCTGAGGAATTGGTCTTAAGGGTGTGAAAGGGGACCAGCCTGTCCTTACTGTACCATATTGCACCACTTCCCAGAGTGGGGGCCCGGCCTGGCTAAAAGCCTTTGCAGGCCTTCCTTGTTTTATGTGAGCTTTGATCTGAGTGTGGGCCTGTGGACTTTGAATCTTCAGCTGTCTGTGGTGACACTCAGATCTTAGTCTTCAAAGACTCAGGGGAATAGGATGGGGTTAACCACACAAGCATGACTGAAACCACCGGAACATGACTGAAAATCACCCTGTGGACAGCAGCGCAGCTCACCAAAGAAGAGCAGCAGGGCACTCAGCTTCCACGAGTCCTGGAAGATTGACAGCAGATGTGGGTGGAAACGTTTTTGGAGAGAGGAAGTAGCTCTAAACTGAAAAGTGAGGTTCAGCCAATGAGAGTTTGCCAGCTTCCTCTGATGCCAGGGAAGGCTAAAGGCTTCAGAGGAACGGGGCATCTCAAGGCAGGGCATAGCCCAGGCTTGACCTGGGGACAGGTCAGGTTTGGTTGGACTGGGGATTCAGTGGATAAAGCATGGGGACCCAAGTTCAGATCCCTAGAACTTGCTTAAACAATAGATGGGTATGGCCGCCCACCTGTAACTCCATGGTTTTAGAAAGCAGAGGCAGGGATCCCTGCAGTAAGCTGGCTGGCGAGACAAACCGAGTAGTCAAACTCTGCTCAGTGGAGAGACCTTGCCTAAATGAATAAGGTGAGGAGAGATAGAGGAAGACTGTGACATCAGCCTTGGGCCTCCACACTGCATACGCACGCGCATTAAACAGAAGAGAAAAATAAGTATAATGAGAAGAGTTGCATGGAGGGCCAGGGTCTGGTCTCTGTGTGGTTGGAAGCCCTCTCTCTCCTTTCATGAGATGTGCCCCACAAGATGATAAACAGGAAAAGCAGGAGACATGGGAAGGGGGACGGAATTCCTAGAGAACTGTTGAAGGGAGGCTCCAGGCCACAACTCTGTGGCAGAACAGAAAACAACCAGTCCAAATCTAAGCAAAGGCACGAAGAACGGTTCCAGAAGAGGAACCTCCAGCAGAGAAGGCACTGCCATACTGTTGGACGAACTGGACCCTGTTGCAGGATGTAAAGACTAACTAATAAGGTATTTTTGTTGTTGTTTATTTTTTAACTTAATTTTTGTTTATTTAATTTTTCATTACACTTTATTTGAGGGATGGCACTTGCTCTACAGAAAGTGTGTAGAAATCAAAGAACAATTTTCGGGAGTCAGCTCCTCTCCTTCTACCCTGTGGGTCATGAGGCTTGAACTCAGGTTGCCAGACCTTGGCAGCAAGCACCCTCGTCCACTGAGACACCTCACCAGCTTAATAACAAGTTTTAACATATAAAATAAATAAATAATCCAAGCAAATTACAAACCTAAATTTTTGTTTTTCAACCCCTGGGGCTGGGGACTGAACCTAGAATCTTGCACATGCTGGGCAAATGCTCTGCCACTCAGCCATGTCCTCAGTCCCTGTGAGAGAGAAAGAGAGAGAGAGAGAGAGAGAGAGAGTGTGTGTGTGTGTGTGTGTGTGTGTGTGCAGAAATCCTGGGGACAGAGTGGTTGATTGACAGGCAAGGACTCTACCATGATGGTACAACTCCAACTTGAATTTTGTGATTTTTTTTTTCCCTTTTATGTTGCAACAGGGTCTCAGCAAGCCACCCAGACTGTCCTTGAACTTATCCTACCCCCAGCAACTTGAAATCCTCCTGCCTCAGCCTCCTGAATAATTGGGACAACTGTCTTGAGCTACTAGGTCTGGATTCTAAATAGGTAAAATATTCACATGATTCAAAAACCCAAACACCTGTAATCTTAGCACTCAGGAGGCAGAGGCCGGCTGATCTGTGAGTTTGAGGCCAGCTTGCTCTACATAATGAGTTTCAGACTAGCCATCAACATATGGGGAGATCACGTCTCAATAAAAATTGGATGGTGGTGATGGGGAGATGGTGGCTCACAGTTGTCAGTAAGTAACTCCAGGATCCAAAGCCCTTTTCTGGCCCTCACAGGCATCAAGCATACTTGTGGTTCACCAACTTACATGCAGGCAAAACACCCATACACAGAAAAAAAACCCAATTTAAAAAAATCCCAAACGAAATAGAACAAAAGGCCCAAAACTATTTTTAAAAGTAAAGTAAGTGTACATACTTCACCTCTTCCAAAGCAAGCGGCCATTTTATTTTTATTAGTTTCTTACATATATTTCTAGTGAGGGTGGAGTGTGTGTGTGTGTGTGACTAAAAGAAATTCTAATTAAATTTATCTTCTTCACCCTTTGAAGTAAAATATGCAGTTTAGCAGAGCTGGTTGTGTACACACTGTTGACCCTCAGAGACAAGCCACCTTGTTTTTCATTCTTTGTCCCCCTGTGCTGTTTTCAAAGTCTCTCCTTGGGTCTTTCTCTGGAGCACTTCCTCCGTGACTTAGTGCCTCCCCATGTAGACACACAGTGATTTATTTAAGCAGCCCTCCAGAGGACACTGGGGTGTGTTTTCCTATTATGAGCGAGTGTCACAATGAATAAGTAAACGCGCACATCATGACCCTTGTGCGTGAGCACAGCCGAAGGGCAGCCTCTCCGGAGCGGGAGTGCTGGCTCCAGGGTAGATGCACTGGTAATGGTGCCCGCTATCTCCAGGCTCTCTTCCTGTGAATTTGACTGCTTTGCTTTCCCCACTGGCAGTGCAGGAAAGTGCCTGCTCCCCCGTGCCTTACCAACAGACTGTGTTGTAAACTTTTGGGTTTCTGCCAAGCTGATAAATGAGAAACGCTGTCTCGATGTAGTTTTAATTTTCACTTATCTTCTGTGTGAGGTTGAACATCTTTTTAAAAATTTAAAAGCCATTTGCATTTCCTTTCTGTGAACCGTTCATAGTCTCTGGCCATGTCTCTCTTGGGTTGCTGGTCCTTCCGGTTAATTACTAGCTCCAAGAGCCCCAAAAAAAAAAAAAAAAAAATGCTGGAAAAGAAATAGAATGAATCATAGAATAACACGTGGCTCAATTGTGAATAGTGGTTACAGTTTCATAATCAACTAAATGCTAAATGTTGATTTAACCAAAATTTTCCCTTTAATTCTCTTGGGAGGGTGTATGTGTCCCTGCACCAGGTCAGGGTAAGACTTAGAAAACCACTCTCACCTTCCATGGGGAAAGAGATAAAATCTCACAACACAAACAGCATGACTTTAGAGTATGGTCTTAGAAATATGAAGGTGCATACAAGACACCACTGATGGTACCTGTGGTTACCTCTAAACTGGGCTTGGGAGGTGTGAAAAAATGTCACAGGAGCTGTGTTTGTTCAGTTTAGTTTTGTTTAGAAGTTCTGAGGACTGAACAGAGGGTCCTACACATCCTAAGCAGTAAGTTGTTTTAGTCCCATTGAACTTCGTAAAACTATCACTGTGGTCTAATAAAATTAACTATAGTCAATTAAACGGGATGATGTGTATGTTACAATATAGGGCCTCCATGTTTTAAAGAGGGGGGATATCATAAAATTTGATCTAGAGGAGTGGGTTTTGGGTTTTGGTGTTTGTGGTTCTGGGGATGAAATCCAGAGCCTACCGTGTGCTAGGCAACCATTTTTATCACTGAGCCACATCCTAGGTTCTACAAGGGGTCTTTGTGTAGTAACCATAGCAAGGAATTAAAGAAGCCCACACAGTCTCCTTTATTTTTCCTTTTTTTTCCAGACAGGGTCTTGCTGTGTAGCCCTGGATGTCCTGAAACTTGCTTTGTATACCAGGCTGGACCCAAATTCACAGAGATCCACCTGCCTTTGCCTACTGAGTGCTGGGACTAAAGGCGTGTGCCACTACACCCGACTTCCTTCTTTCTATTTTTAAAAAGACTTGTTTTTATTATTTAAATTATGTGCAGATGTGTGTCTACACTTGGGTATAAGCTCGTGAATTCAGGTACCTGCAGCGGTCAGAGGTCTTGAATACCCTGGAGTTACAGGTGGTTACAGGAGCTGCCTCTGGGAACTGAATTCAGGTGCTCTGGAAGAGCAACCAGCGCCCCCTTTTGTTTGTTTGTTTTGTTTTTGTAACAGACTTTCTCTGTGTAACCGCTCCGACTGTCCTGGAACTTTCTTTGTAGACCAGACTGGCCTTGAACTCACAGAGATCTGCCTGCTCTGCCTCCTAAGTGCTGGAATTACAGGCATGTGCCACCACGCCTGGCATATGGCAGGTGCTCTTAATGGCTGAGACATTACTCCAGCCCCTAGGTCACCATCACCGCGCAGCCCAAGACGGCCTTTAAGTAACAGAGGTCCACTTGCTTCTGCTCCTGAATGCTAGGATTAAAGGTGTGCTCCACCATATCCAGACTAGAGTTTTCTTTGAAGTGTATTTACTGATTCTCTCTCTCTCTCTCTCTCTCTCTCTCTCTCTCTCTCTCTCTCTCTCTCTCTCTCTCTCTCTCTCTCTCTCTCTCTTCCTCCCTCCCTCTCTCTCTCCCTCTCCCTCTCTCTCTCTCTCTCTCTGTGTGTGTGTGTGTGAGCCTGAGTGTATATATACACACTATGTGTATTGCAAAAGTCAGAAGAGGGCATCAGATCTCCTAGATCTGGAGTTACAGTTGGTTGTGAGCCACCACATGGCTGCTGGGAATTGAGCCCAGGTCTTCTGCAAGAGTAATAAGTGTTCTTAGGCACTAAGTCATGCAGCCCTATATTTGTTGTCATTTTGTTTAGTTGTTGACACTAAGGGTTATGCCTCAGGCCTCATGCTCTCTCTCTCTCTCTCTCACTGTGCACTATCCACATTTCAGCTCCACAGACCTTTGGACTCTGGCCTGATGAATACAGGAACCATTTTCTTCTCTACTGCCTTAAGTAAGTAAAAAGTAGGTTGGCAGTGGTGGTGCATGCCTTTAATCCCAGCATTTGGGAGACAGAAGCAGGTGGATCTCTGTGAGTTTGAGGCCAGCCTGGTCTACAGTGAGTTCCAGGGCAACATCAAAAAACCCTGTCTCAAAATAAAAAAATTAAAAGCATTAAAAAGCAAGCAATAGACCCTGTGAAGCACTGATAATCAGACACAGGAGAGGGCAAAAGTGAGTGACAAGAGTCCCAAGCTTGCCTGGTTTCATGGGGAAATTCCAGGCTCTGAGTGGGAAGCACAGCCTGCTGGTCTCTGGGGGTGAAAGAGAACCCAGAGAGACCACACAGCTCTGGTTTGCAGCAGAGTCCTAGAGGACCGTGGCACAGGGAAGGGGCTTTGGAGACCCACAGAGTGCCCCTCAGCTCTGCAGCCTGTGAGAAAGCTGCTCT
Source organism: Cricetiscus sungorus (assembly GCA_030556225.1). NCBI lineage: Eukaryota > Metazoa > Chordata > Mammalia > Rodentia > Cricetidae > Cricetiscus > Cricetiscus sungorus. Next base: position 105,890,491 of record JANBXA010000730.1, read on the forward strand.
GGTGTGTAACAACCCCTGAGAGAAGACGATCACAGTGCATCAGAGCCACTAACACCTGGTCTTCCCACAAGCCAGAGGGGAAGGCAGTCTGGACGGCAGTGGCACTCCTGGCTGGCTGGTTCTGGACGGCAGTGGCACTCCTGGCTGGTTCTGGACGGCAGTGGCACTCCTGGCTGGTTCTGGATGGCTGAGGCACTCCTGGCTGGCTGGTTCTGGACGCATTGCTCCTTGGCTCTACTCCCATCCTTCATAGCCAGCTCAGCAAACATGGAGAGGCAGTCTGTGCTACCCTATCCCCACTGATTTCTGCAGTGGCAGCGACTCCTCTGCTACAGCTGAGCCGTTCTTTAGACATGGTCTCAACCCTAGAAAGAGTGGCTGTCCTTGTGTCTTCCATTCCCTATCTTCTCCTTTCAAACATTATCATCACCATCATTATTTAAACAATGGAGGCGCATACTATGTTGCCTAGATCAGCCCTGATCTCTTGGGATTAAGCAATCCTCCTGCTTCAGCTTCCAGAGTTCCAGGAACCCCAGGTGTGCTTGACAATTCCTGTATTCTTTCAGAGTTTTGTTGACGCCTTGCTAGCCAATCCCTCCCCGTTCTAATCCCTCATTGTGGTTAATGAGTCTTCACATTAAACTCCCCCTGTTCAAAGTACTGTGTGGCTTCTGTCTCCTGACTGAACAGCTGCTGTAACAGCCACCTCAGAACAAAACGATACTGCCTCTTTAGATTAGTCCTAGAACAAAGGCTGCTGTCACTTAGAAGAGAACCTTCGTAGGGTCAATCCAAGCTGGATGTGGCGGTGCACACCTGGGAAAGTGAAATCAGGATGACCGGGAGTCCAAGGTCAGCACCATAATGAGTTCAAGGCCAGCATGAGACCCTGTACCCTTACAAAAGTCAAACTGTTTTATCTGTTCTAAGTAACTCAGTTAAGTTTCTAAAGAAGACAAAAAAAAAAAATGGAAAGAAATATTTATATAAGTCTAGTATCAAACAACATTAAATGGCCAACGTCTGGTATCCAATCAATAATTACCAAACATTCGTTGGATCCCCTGGAACTGGAGTTATAGATAGTTGTGAACTACCATGTGGGTGCTGGGAATTGAACCTGGGTCCTCTGGAAGAGCAGCCAGTGCTCTTAACTGCTGAGCCATTTCTCCAGCTCCAAGTTTGTGTACTTATTTTTGATCAAGCTGGAGAGATACATGAGAAGGCTTAAAGGGAATATAGAGTTAGGCACAGTAATGCACACCTAAGATCCTGGCACTTGAGAGGTAGAGGCAGATGGATCAGGAATTTAAGGCCCATCTTGAGTTACATGATATTGTCTCAAAAAAAAAAAAAAAAAAGCCAAAGAAACAAAAAACTGAAAGCTGAAGAGGGCTGGCCCAGTACACCCTTTCCTGGCCTCTGTGGGACCAGACATGTACACGGTGCACATACACACATGTAGGTAAACACTAACGTACACAGAAGGTTTTTTTTTTTTAAGTCTTCATGAATACATATCACAATGCTTTTAAGTGGAAACTAGTTGTAGAGTTGAAATTTAATTTTTAAATTAAGTTCATAGCCCTCACCTATTGCCCCTGGAGTTGCCTTCGGTGGTATACTCCATCCCTCTACCCCCCCTTGTTTGTTTGTTTTTTTAAAAATATTTATTTGTTGTGTGCATTTGCATGTTCTTGAAGGTCAGAGGACAGTCTATGAGAGTTGATATTTTCCTTCTGCCACTAGGTTCCAGGGATCAAACTTCCAGGTCAGGCTTGACAGCAGGTGTCTTCACCCTCTGAGCCCTGATTGCCCTGACTGGGGTTTGGTTTTATTTTTGAGACAGTCTTACCTGGGCCAGGCTGAGGCTGATCTTCTGCCTTTATGACTTAATCGCTATGTGTGTCATCATGCCCAGCCTCCAGGAATTGTGTGTTAAGGGGATTTGTGCGTGTGTGTATTTGTGTGAGTACGCGTGTGATCAGTCTCCATGCGAAGCTTAAGATTTCTGTTTCCACTCCAAAGGCTACTGTGCCCTCATAGGCGTGCTTGCTGTCCTAAGGCTGTTCATAAGTGCTTACAAAGGTTGCATGACTTAACTTGAGCACCCCAGCCACTGGCCACGCCCGACCAAAGCTACAGCACTCAACAGTACTGCTGCTTTTCCGTTTACCCTTCCTTTTACCGTCTCTGTGGCTGCTGGGCAGGAGCTGAGCAAAGTCTCAGGAGCAAGCCCATCCTAAAAAGGAGAAGCAGGAGCCATCTCCTCTCCTTTCCTATGCAAAGGCAGCGAGGCCCATTTTCTACAGCATAGGAGACAATCAAGCCGGAGCTGTGTCAGTATCTTTCAAATATGATGATGAAGAAAGGCGCTTCCACCAGTTTAAAAGCTGAAATAATCTGTCAGGGGCAGGCTTGCATTGTAAGACATGTTTTTAAGAATCCTTCAAGTAGAAGAAAAATGACAGACGATAGAAGCCTCATCCACACAAAGGTGCAGAGAGGCTCAACAAATAGTAAACTGTAAGTGTTTTACTTTATTTTGGTTTTGTTGTTGTTGTTGTTGTTTGTGAAAATATATTTTTTTTGTTTGGTTTTTTAAAGATAATATCTCACTTTATAATCCTGGCTGGCCTGGGACTGGCTCTGTAGAGCAGGCTGGCCTAGAACTCACTGAGGTCCACCTGCCTCTGCTTCCTGAGTGCTGGGATTAAAGGGATGCAACACCACTGCCTGCTCATTTTATTTGTTTTTAGAGAATTGAGAAGAAAGAAAGATAGGCTGGAGAGATGACTCAGCATTTAAGAGCATTGACTGCTCTTCCAGAGGATCCTGGTTCTATTCCCAGCACCCACATGCCCACAGGGCAGCTAACAACTGTAACTCCAGGATCCAAAACCCAACACCCTCATACAGACCAAAATAATAATAATAATAATAATAATGGCAGTGGTGGCAAACACTATTAATTCCAGCACTTGGGAGGCAGAGGCAGACAGGATCTCTGTGAGTTCAAGGCCAGACTGGTCTACAAAGCAAGTTCTAGGACAGCCAGGGCTGTTAACACAGAGAAACCTGTCTTGAACCCCCACCCCCCAAAAATAAAGAACTCTTTTTAAAAAAAAAAAAGTTGATGGGGCAGGAGAGATGACTCAGAGGTTAAGAACATCGCCTGCCCTTGCAGAGGACTCGGGTTGTAATTCTATTTCCTGGGGAATCCAGCCACCTCCTCGGGACTTCATCTGCACCACAGACTCGGGTGGTGCACAGACATACAAGCAGTGAAAACACCCACATCCACACACAGTACACATATTCATAGGATGCGAGGACAGTCGGGGAGAGCAGAGGTTGGAAGAGCACCTTACACTGAGCAAAGTGGTCTGAAGTATCTGAAGACTGTGGTCTGAAGGTGCACTCTGTCCAAAAGGGAACGTGTTAAGTAAAGCTGAAATGAGCCAGTACAGTAAATGAAATGGCGTTATGATCTCAGGGAGCCCGCTGGGGCTGGCGGCTGCCCACTCCACTGGGTGGTGGGGCAGGGCTCCTAAACCAGTGGAGTCCCTCTTCTGCCACCCTGTGATGGCAACCTAGTCTATTTTAAACTCTGGCCTGTGCTGAAGACAGTGCTTCCAAAATGCTGGGGCTGGGGTAAGGGGCGGTGATGGGCGGGGCCCCACTCTCCCTGGCGTCTCTGCCCTCCCCAGATCTGGAAAGCTCAGAGAACTGCTACAGGGTTCCACTGCCAGCGGCCCCAGAGAAGGAGGTTCACTGACTATAGGTCCCAACAGACACCACCCCGACAGACAATAGGTCCCAGATATGTGAGAGAATCTCCAGCCATTCGCATGGCTGCAGCACCATAGGACTGGGGATCAGCGTGGCGGGTCAGGGAGCAGGAGGAGGGCTGTTCATAGAGGCATTCTGTAAAAACGGCGTGCTTTGCTCTGCGTGTGGATGTTTTTGTGACTGTTGGTGCTACCTAACAGCAGCCTCTGCCCTTTGGTTCAGCTTGTTCTGTCTGTTCAGTCTCCCTGCAGTGGGGTGAGGCCCCTCTGCCCCCTCCCCCATACACGCACACCATCCTCCGGGCATCGGATCCTTCTCAAAGCCACCTCTAACAACCCACACAGTCACCCCATTCTGGGTTCCATGTCCAAAGGTTTGTTTTATTTCTTTTGAGGGGACTCTCATGCACCCTAGGTTGGCCTCCCTACATATGGAGCTGAGGCCAACCTTGGACATTTGCTCCTCCTGCTGTCAGCTCCTAGTGCAAAGCTCACAGGCTGTGTGTGTCTGCTGTGTGTGACTGGCACTCAAGGAGCAAGGAATGTTCTCGAGACCCATCGTGGTGGCCTTTCTGGGGATCACTGTCTGGGAGGCTGTCACTCCCTTTTCTCACTCCTGGAAGGCTGCGTAAGCAGCTGGCTTCAGTGTACAGAGAGGTGCCAGGGTCAACTTTCGTAACCAGTGATCTGTCTTGGGCCATTCTGGGGCCCAAGCAGGCAGACATGGGCATGACCCCATGTGGGTGAGACAGCCACTGTAGTCTCCATAGGCCCTTCCCTAAGGCTCAATGTCTGTGTGTGTGTGTATCTGGATAAGCCTGTCTGGTGTGGGCAGAAAGGTCTCTTTGACCTCAGGCTAACTCTTCCCAAATAGTCCTTCAATTGTCTTCTCCATCTGCAAGGTGCTGTGGGGGTGGGGTACTCACATCAAGAGGAAAGCTGGGTATGGCCTGTGTCTCTAGGGGTTTGTGAAAGGTGCCTGTGTCTGTCCTTAGAGCTGTTTGGGGTCTTGTGTGTGGCTGTTGGTGTGCTCTGCAGATCGGGAATGTGAGCGCGGCCCCAGCACCCTCTTCCTGCTGTACTTTCCCAGACTCCTGACTTTGCCCAGCTTGTGTGGCCACTGCCCTTCTTGGCACCAAACACTGTTTGTTTTGTTGGGACTGTCAGCTGATCTGTGTTGGACAACTGTGTCACTTTCTGTGTCACCCTGTGTGACCCTGGATATAAATATGCCTTGGGTTGCCTGTAAACCCTTTCTTTGTGTGTGAGCTGGGGTTGTAGGAATGTGTTAGGTAGTATGACGTGAGTTTGTGCTTTTGTGTGTTTGAAGGACTGGTTGAGCATGCACCTGTGTGTGCCATATGTTCATGGCTTCTGGGACCTGAACTGGTCCCCTGGCAGTGTGAGGTCCCTCGTACCCCAGCTGTGTAAACAAGCCCATGTTTTCCTTCCTAAGGTCCTTCCAGGCTTGTCACCCCACCCTCCCCACCGAACAGTTAGCTCCGCTGTGTGGGGGTTGCAAAGTTGTGAGATTATGTGAGTGATTGTGAATCCAAGTGTGTAAAGTCGTGAGTTTGAATGTGGATAAAGTTGAGTGTTCCCCGGACAACCCCAGCCTCTCACAGGCAGATGAGCCTAGTTCTCCCAGGTTCCTGAGCTAGCCTATCAACTCGAACTAGCTCTGTAGACCAGGCTGGTCTCCAACTGCTTCTGCCTCCCGAGTGCTGGGATTAAAGGCATGTGCCACACAGCCCAGCTCTACTATTCTTTTATAGCCAGGCTTGACAATAGTTCTATAATTACCTGGGGCCAGAAGCTGCAATGAAGGCCAAGAGACTGGTATTGACCCTCTGGGGGAGGGGCCATATCTGCTTCCACTGGTCAAGCTGGAGGAAACCAGAGCAGAGGAAGCAAGACTCCAGGATCAGATTGCAGACCCACAGCTCTGGGCTCAGCCTGGGTTTCTCTCGCTGCTCAGAGTCTCTGGCTGACGTAGCTCCAGCACATCTAGGCCCTCCCTTGGGACAGCATCACACTTTCCCAGTCTTTTGTCCCAGGGTTACAGTTTCCTGGTTGGTGTCCTTATATTTCCCACCTGTGTTCCCCATGCCAACCCATATTCCTCACCAAATTCACTTCCTTCATCTTTATCCATGTCCTCTATTCTTCTCACGTCAGTCCTTGTCTCTTGGTCCCAGCTGGTGTCCATCCTAGCCACCACATATGTCACCACCACATTCAACTGAGATTCCCCAGTTGTACAACTACAACAATGTGAGAGAGAGGATGAATAAAATACAGGGGCTGAGCAGCCCTGGGATGGACAGGCGTGGACTGGTCCAGGTCCATCCCTGAGCCCAGAGCGTCTAGCACTGGGGCAGGGTGGTGTGGGCTATTTGTACACTGTGCGAAGATGTATTGGCTGTGATTGGTTAATAAAAAACTGGAAAGCCAATAGCTAGGCAGGAGGTATAGGTGGGACTTCTGGGCAGAGAGGACTCTGGGAAGAAGAAAGGCCGGTCGTCAGCTGGACATGGAAGACCAGGAGCAACAGTATGAAGATAACGTAACGAGCCTGAAGAAAGGACTTAGACTGGAAAATGCGGGTTAATTTAAGTTATAAGAACTAGTTAAAGCCTAAGCTAAGACTTAGCTTTCATAATTAATAATAAGTCTCTGTGTCATTATTTGTGGGCTGGTGGTCCTGACGAGAAAGTACAATTGCAGCAGGGAAAGAGAGCAAGAGACATTTGGAGGGGTGTGGAGAAGGGTTTTCTTTGTTTTTTGAGACAGGGTTTCTCTGTAACTTTGGAGGCTGTCCTGGAACTAGCTCTGTAGACCAGGCTGGCTTTGAACTCACAGAGATTCTCCTGCTTCTGCCTCCTAAGTGCTGAGGTTAAAGGCTTGAGCCACCACCGTCCTGCTGGCGGAGAGGGTTTTGACACCCTTGTTTCTCAATGACCAACACTCTTTCATCCTTTCATAGTTCACAAATCCTTCCCAATCCAGCAGTGGTGTCTCAGTGCACTATATAGTATGAGGTGGTCCAAAACAGCAATGGCAAAAGAGCTAGGCACAGTGGCAAATGTCTGTAATCATGTCTGTGATCATGTCTGTAATGCCAACACATAGGAGGTTAAGGCAGAGAGATCACTTCCAGCCGGGAATATACTGAAAGACTCTGCTTCAAAAATAGATGATGCGCAGATAGGAAGCCTGTGGCTGGAGAGATGTCTCATTGGTTAAGAGCACTTGCTGACTTGCAGAGAACCTGGATTTCCTTCTGAGGACCCACACAGTGGCTCACAACTGTCCTAAACTCCAATTCCAGGTAATCTGGAACCCTCTTCAGACTTCCACAGATAACACACACACACACACACACACACACACACACACACAGAGTCACACACACAGTCATATGTGTATGTGTGTATTGAGGCAGAACACTCATACACATAAAATTAAAATGCAAACAAATCATTAATTTAAAAACCTGGGTAAGAGCCTGGTGGTGGCACATGTCTTTAATCCCAGCACTCAAGAGGCAGAGGCAGGCAGATCTCTGTGAGTTAGTTCCAGGAGATCCAGGGCTACAAAGAAACCTTGTCTTAAAAAGACAAATAAATAGGTAAATACATAGAAAGAAAAGCCTGGACATGGTAGTGTAATACCTAGAATCTCAGGAGACAGGATTATCAGGAGTTTAAGGTCACCCTCCAAAACATAGTGAATTCAAGGTCAGCCTGGGATTCATGAGCTGTCTCAATTTAAAAAAGAAAAAGCCAGGCTTGGTAGCACTCACCTTTAATCCTGCACTTGGGAGACAGAGGCAGGTGGATCCGTGAGTTCAGTCTGTCTACATAGCAAGCTCTAGGACAGCCATTGCCATTGAGGAAGGAAAAGAACCCTTAACAACACAACATCAAAACACTTCCCAGCCTCTGCACATACCACAGCTGACCCATCAGTCTAAATGTTACGACACCTGGTGGATATTGAGGAGAACTTCAGGCTCTGAATGGCCACCCAAACAGCTCAGATCCCAGGCCTGTGTTGCAAACAGCCTGGTTATTTCCCTTGCCCTGAGCGTAGCTGGCTGGAGCAAGTCTCACTCAGGAGAGGATATGGCTACTTCTAAACAAGCCGCACAGTCCATGACCAGCTCGGTGTTTTTTGTGGCTGCCCCCCACCCCCGTGGGAGGGATGTGGCAATTCTGCATCGGGGAGACTCACGAAGCCAAAGAGGAAGGAAGACTCCTCTCTGAAGGAGTGACACTGCCTCCTTGTCACTCACTGCTTGTTGACTGTCCTCAGAGGGGTCTGAGGACTATATATGAAAGAAAATGAGAGCTCAGTGCAGAGTTCTGGTTCCAGCTCTGACACAGACTCCTGAGTGCCTGGGGCGAAGCCACTGCTGTCTCTGAGCTCCAGGGCACCAGGGAAGGTAGTGAACATTTATGGGAAAGGCTCCAGGTGGTGACAGAGGCAGTCAGAGCATAATGACAGTCAAACCACATTTTCTTTTTTGTTTCGTGATGCCGAGTTTCAAACCCAGGACCTCATGCATCCTAAGCAAGCATTCTACCACTGATCTATCCTTAGCTCTTGAGGCCCACTTTGTCAGCCCTACCACCTGCCGGGCAGTATGGCCCTAGTCAAAGGACACAGCCTCTTAGACACTTGTGTGTGTTATTGCAGTGTAAGGCCCAGGAGGCCACACACAGTGCTGAGGAAACGAACATTTGTTCATTTCATCACCCCTGAATCCACGGCCCCTCCATGGTATGACTGTTTTTCTTTTACTAATTTTGCTAGGGTGTTGCTGGTGGTCAGAGGACAGCTTCCAGAACACAGCCCTCTCCTTCTACCATGTGTGATTCAGGAACAAAACTTAGTCGGCAGGCTTGGTGGCAAGCACCTTTATCCTCTTACTAGCTCTGTTGTGGTTTGAATGGAGATGGCCCTCGCAAGCTCATGCATTTGAATATTTAGTTACCAGGCAGTGGAACTGTTTGAAAGGGTTAGGAGGATTAGAAGGTGTGCCACTGTGGGTGGGCTCTGAGGCTTCACGATCCCACACCAGGCCCAGTCTCTCTCCTTTTCTGCCTGAACATCAGGATGTAATGCTTAGTTAACTCTTCAGTACCACACCTGCCTGCTGCCCTGCTCCCTGTCAGGGTGTTAATGGGACTAAGCTCTGAAAGTGTAAGCGCGACACCAATCAAGTGTTTTCTTTTGTAAGAGTTGCCTTGGTCATGGTGTTTCTTCACAGCAATACAAGAATGACTGAGACAATTATTCTAAATTTTTGAAGTCACAAGCACCCCCATCCCAGTTACCAGCCTTTCCTGGCCTAGAGATTTCAGGGATCTGTAGCTGTGTCCTGTTGCCTCATGAATGATCTCTACTCTAGCAAGGCCTCCAAGTCTGCCTAAGAGAGACAGCATTGGGTACTCCCTTCCAGGCAAAGGTATGATTTCCCAGGCATTTAACCATGTTATACCTTGCATACCCTTTGTCCTGTGTGTGGGTATTACTGATTTTTGATCATACACCATGTCCTAGTGAGGTTACTATTGCTGAGATGAAACACCAAGACCAAAGCATTTTGGGGAGGAAAGAGTTTATTTGGCTTACACTTCACATTCTAGTCCACCATTGAAGAAGTCAGGACAGGAGCTCAAACAGGGCAGGAACCTGGAGGCAGGAGCTGATGCACAAGCCACAAAGGGGTGCTTCTTAATTGGATTTCTCAACACAGCTTGCTCAGCCTGCTTTATTATAGGTCCCAAGACCACCGCCCAGGGATGGCCCCTTCTACAATGGGCTGGGCCCTCTCCCATTAATCACTAATTAAGAAAATGGTCTATGGCCCAATCTGTTTTTGTTTTTCTTTTTCTTTCTTCCTTCCTTCCTTCCTTTCTTTCTTTCTCTCCTTCTTTCTTTCTTTTTTTATCTTTTTTTTTGTTTTTTTTTTTTCAAGACAGGGTTTCTCTGTGTAGCTGTAGCTGTCCTGGGACTCCGTCTGTAGACCAGGCTGACCTTGAACTCTCTAGAGATCCATGTGCCTCTGCCTCCTGAGTGCTGGAATTAAAGGTGTGCACCACCACTGCTCGGCAAGTAAACTGTGTTGGGCTCAGAGTCTCTTTTTAAGAACTATTTTATTCGTATGAGCACTTTGCCTGCAGGTACGTCTGTCTGCGCACCACGTGCATGCCTGGTGCCTGAGGAAGTGCTGAGCCTTCACTGGGTGCTGGGAATCAAACCAAGGTCCTTCAAAAGAACAAGTGCCTTAACCACTGAGCCAGCCCTCTGTTCCCTCTCCTCCCGCCTTCATGTGGCTTCTGGGGATCAAGTTGGTGTCTAGCGATTTATCACAGAGCCATTGAACTGGCCCATGCTGCCCTGCTAGTTTAGTCCTTTTACCTCAGTGTGTCAAGTGCCAGGGTTACAGGTGTGCACCACCACACCTGGGAAGGCAACATATCTGAGAGTATGGACAGCGCTGTCTTTGTCCCACCAGTGTCGGGCACTTGGCAGGCGTTCGCTGAGTATGGACTGACAGCATGGAAAATTGAATGGCTAAGCCAGCTTTCCAGTCTTTTGGTATAGTGGTGTCAGGGTTGCCCACTGTCTGGCCCTGGTTCATTCCCTGCCTGCCCTCTACTCCTGGCATCTCCATTAGGGGATAGCAAACACTTCCCGATACCCACACTCTCAGACAGGGTCTCGCTCCAAAGCCTAGTCTGCCCTTGAACTTGCAACTGTCTTCCTGACTCAGCCCTGAGTGCTGGGATTACAGGTACACACCACCATACTTGGTGAGAGCGGTCATAAAGCAACTAACAGCGACAGGAGCATGTAGGCAGATGCTTGCCTGGGATCTAGCCTGTCTTCAGTGCCAATAAGAGAACCAGGGTGGGGTGAAGTCTTGGTATGAGAAAGCTCCCTCCCTGGCTCCCAAGAAGCCCCTTTGATTGTCCCACCCGCTTCACCCATAACCCTCGGTCCTTTCTGCTTTCCTGATACGGGGTGCTATGTGGAGCCCAGGCCCCAGCAGAAAACATATTTTTAAATGAATAAAATCTCAAAGGGTCATGAAGGAACCCAGTTATATTGAAACACAGTTAACAGACATTTTATTTGGTATGTAATATATATGCTTCTTTATTAACATGTTAAAAACAAGGAAAGTCTAACAACTATGATCATTTCAAAGTAGTGAGGAATAAATGGTATTCTGAGATATAAAGCAGTCTGAAAACATCCCGGATTTCTGTCGGCTACAAAGTCACAGGTACTGTTAACGCTATTGTGGCCTGTTGCCCAAGTACACAGGGAATGCTAAATTTGTCACAGGTGAGTGAAAATAAGGATGTCATTTTTTTCCTATCTAGGTTCACAAATCCCCTGAAATCCTTGGACCCAGCCAAAAGCCTCTGAACACCAGCCTGAGCCTTAACTCCCATACATGGGCCCTGGGAAATGGGAACTCAAGCCATTTTCCCTATGGGAAGCCTGAGCCTAGAAAGGCTAAGGAATCTGCCAAAGTCACCCAGGCTCAGCTTGAAGCTCTGTCCCTCTCTCTACACAGAGCTGGACCCTAGGGCCAGGTACTCCATGGACTCTGAGCCAAAATGCCCTGCTCACCCAGGACCTGAGCCCTATAGGGTTCCACCAGTGAGACAGAGGGACATGAGCCCTTGAAACCACACACACTCAGTTATTTTTATCTCCAGTTTATTTTTTTTAGACTAAGAGCAGAGTATGAAAGTCACAGCCAAAGCACTTGAAAAAGGCCCAGGATGGGTGGGGACCACATGGGTGGGCAGGGCAAGGTCCTGGGAGTTGGATCCTGGCTCAGGGCTGGAAGGGAGGGGGCATTGTTGTTACGGTCTCCAAAAGTGTCTGTGCGTTGCATAGGTCCTGTCTTCACAGAAGACAAAAGAGGGGCCAGGGGGGTCCCAAGGGGGGCCTAACCTGGTGGGGAAGGGGTCTGCATCTGGAAGGGGGAGTCAAGAAAGGTCAAGGGCAAGGAGGAAAGGGACTCTGTCTGTCTGTACATTATATATAGAGATATAGTGTCTGTACATGCCTGTCTGGCACCCCAATGCCCACCCCTGTCCACTGCCTGTTCCCCCCAGGGGTGTCTATTTGTAAACTTGGATTCAATCCAAACCACAGTCCTCTTCGTGGGAGTGGAGGGAGAAGATGCTTATTGCTGTAAACAGGGGAAGGGGGAGCCTGAGGCTCTCACCCCTCACCCATCTCACCCTTCCCTACGCTCTGCCCCAGGAGAGTGACAGGGGGCACCTCCCATGATTCACGTGGCCTCTCTGGGGCATATGTGCCTCTTGGGGGACAAAGACGGAGGGCACCAGGGTCAGGGAAAGGTGCCAAGGGGCAGGGAGTCCTGAGCACTGCCTTTTAAAGGCCCCAGGTTTGGTACCGAACATTACCAAAGCCACAGGCCACCTGGGACCTGTGGCTGTCCCTGTGCCTAATCCACTACAGTGCCTGCCCTAGAGAGAGTGGGCAAAGAGGGCAGGCATAAATAGAGGTACAGTGCAGACCCCATCCCCAACCATGGAAAGAAGGATGTAGGCCCCACAGCTGACTCCCTGCTCCTTCTCAGCCCTGCCCCACCTCTCTCTGTCACAGGAAGAGCAGAGCTAGGAGGCCAAGAGTGTCATGAGGAAGAAGGCGAGGCCCACGGCCAGAGGCAGGTGTTCCCGCTTGGGGCTGGTTCCGCTGATGCTCTTTTCAAGCTTGGGCACCTGGGGACTCTCTCCCTCAAAGTCTTCTGTGGAAATACAAATTGACAGACTGGTAAGGGCTGGGCTGTGTGCTGGGGCGGGGGGCACGCGGCGGCGGCGGCAGCAGCAGCAGCAGTGGAGCCAGGGATGTGACCACCCATGGGAGCGGGAGGGGCAGGAAGGACTGGTGTCCCAAGGGAAGGCATGCGAAAAAGCAGGCACCAGGAAGGGGGCTGCGGTCCCGGCAGTGGCCACCAGAGGGCGCTGCGCAGACTCACCCAACACGTTGATCTTCACATTGGGGCCCATGGTGAACTGGGGGAGAGTGGGGACCGGCTTCTCCCCGGAGTGCGATGCTGCGGGGTGGGGTGCGGGTGGGGAGAGAGGAGGGGAAAGTCAGGGCCAGGACCCCCTCTCCCTGCTACAGCTGGGGAGCTAATCCCGGTCGCCTGTGCCCTCCGCCCCCATCCCCAGGAAGCCAAGGGAGCCCCAAAGCAGGAGGCGAGGATGCAGACGTGACTGGAAGCCCACGTTACTCACTGGAGGCGCAGCAGACGAACACCTTCATCCTCAGACACTTCCAGTGCAGGTTGTGAGTGGGCGTGGCTGGGGAGGAGACAGGCCCTGAGTTGCTTTTACTCGCTTGGTTCCCTTGAGACCTTACGCATAGACTCTCACCCTCCTCCTCCCTCCCCGCGCCAAACTGCCCGCATCCGGCTATGTCCTGGAGTAACTGCTCCATTCTTTGGACAGTGGTCACCATGGCTCTGTAGCCAGTTCAACTCAAAATGCTCGTAAGAGAAATGCTCTGAGGCTCTAATTTGCGGCTGTCACTAACCCCTCTTTCCCATTCTCACTACCTCTTAGAGATGAAACGCTGAAGCCTTATCCTTGGTGACCACCACATCGGCCGGCGGGGGATCCCGGGGACCCTACCCTGTCACTCAAAAGGCCGAGGACCCGGTACTCACAGATATAGTAGTATTCTTGGCCGGCATGGAATTCATATCCCAGCGAGAAGGCGCTGTAGCGCTGGAACTTCTCGGAGAACTTGATGGGGCTGTGTGAGGCATGCTGCCGGTTGCATTCCCAGCGCTTGGAGCCTTGGCTGGCGTTGCAGGTGCGGTAGCCGCTCAGGTTCACCATGTACAGCACGTACTGCTCTGCCCCGCCACCAGGCCCTGAGCTGTTGTAGTGCGGGCAGTAAATATCCAGATAGTCGTTCACGTTCACCTGCACCGTGTAGCCCTCTCGCCGAAGGCTGTGGACAAATGCAGCGGGTTAAAGAAGAAACCCCAATGCTCTAAGGCTTCCCATGCCACTACTTTGCAGACCTTAATTAGGACATTTTAGTATATATAGTGTATTTTTGGTCATAAAAATCCTAAGAATTTACTCCTCAGACTCTTGGCTTTTCCTACAATCTGTTCTCAGCCCCTTTCTGTCCCCAGAATCCAGTGTGCCAGTCCCCTTACTGTGTCCTCTTTTCTGGCCTGTCTTTCTCTTGGTGGCCACCAGAGGGTAGCAAAGGCACAAGGAAGGCTGGCCTAACTCCTAAGGAAGGGGTGTGGGGGGGCGGATGATAGAAGGAACATAGCTGTGGTTGCCACAGAAACAGCGCAGGCCCCAACGACTCCCAGACCCAGGCCCGGATTTCCTCAGTCCATTCCCCATAATACACCAGGCCCGAGGAATGGAAGCAAAGGGTGAAGGTAAAGAGACCCCTTTTCCTTCGAACACAAGCCCTGTCATCGATTCTCCCAGAATGCCTTCTTGCTGCTGCAGGTCCACCACCCAGGCCAGTCCGACAGGACTTGCCCTCATACACGCATGTATGGCAGCTTCATGCACATACATGCACAAGTTCTATGGCACAAACACAAAAATGTCCACCGCCCACTCATAGGCGGCAGATACTCACAAAAGCTAGGTTGCATGTGTGCTGAGCCTATGCCAGTAGTAGCTGGCCCCAACGATCTCAGAGCTTCCCCCTGTATTCCCTGCCTGACAGGACCTCTATCTTTGTGCTTTTGAGTCCCACTTAGCTCCACCCTGAGACCACGGACAATTAAGTCCCCAATAACCTGACAAAGGTCAGGGAACTGAAGAGGTGAGCATCAAGGCCCTACCTGTCATCATGCTAACATTTCTGTCTCATTTCACACTGCCTTTCTCCACTTAGACCCACTGCAACACACACACACACACACACACACACACACACACACACACACACACACGATAATGCTAGACAGCATTGAGAGCATAGGACAGGCTGTGCCTGTCACTTTCCAGAGGAGTTTCTAGGACAGAGAAGCCCTACCTGCCTGTTAGTCCCCATCTAAGTGTTGGCCTGAACATCCTGGGTGGTAATACAGAGTGGCATGGGACGACAGAGGTGCCTCGATGCAGAAGTGTGCAGGGGCTGGTAGAAGTTTCCTTTAACTTCTCAGGGCAAGCATGCATGCATGTTGGCAGTGATATGGAAGTACAGTGTGTCACCTGGTGACACAACAAACTACTGGGGTCCCTGGGAACTCCCTGAGGGGAGGAACTGGCTCTCCAGGTCACCAGGCACTACCCAGTCCCACAGACAGCAATCGGACACATCAGGGACATGAGCTTGGGGACCTCTTCACTGGATGAGCCCAGAGGGTCCTCCCTGACATTACCCAACCTCATGAGGTGTATTTGTGTTGCCCCCTCCTCGGGACTAGCAATGAGGCAGATGGGTAACAGCTGGGTTTTGGCCTCTCCAGTAAGAACGGGCACAGCCTTCTTGAGTCATCAGGAATGCCACCAGTCCCACTTGGTTCCCATGGGAGTAATGGGCCACTCAGGCCCCTCCCTGTCCCTGGCACTCAGGTGGGCAGGAGTCTCGACGGGCGCTGAGAGCAGGAAAACGGGTTAGACAAGGCTGGTTGCTCCCAGCCACCACCCATGCATTGTATGTCCATCCAACCCCATAGTCTCCTGTCCCTTCCCTAAGGTCCTGGGGAAGGGGCCACCAGCCAGTCAGCGCAGCCAGCACAGGGTGCCAGCCCGGTAGCCACTCTGGAGCCTTGTTCCTTCGATCTCACCCAGGAACCCAGTCGGATTTTGAAGCAGCCCCTCCTTATAGCTGCTCCCTTCCTCCAGCCACACACCCCATTAGGACAGAGCAAATCAACTCCAGAGATATTCTCACAGGTGGTACCTCTGTTTCCTCAAGAGGGTTGCTGTGTGACCACAGGAAAAGAAGCCACCTCTTACCTATCCTTGTGATTAGTAGCAGAAAAGCCTCAGAAGTGCCCCCTCCCAAATCTGGTCATGTGAGTCAAAACCTGATGGCAAGTTAGCTGTGTCCATTGGTATCTGGTGGATAGAGAGCAGAAGGCCAGGTGCCAGGAATCCCAAACCATAACTCCTAGGAGACCAGACTTGTCTGTTAGGCACAACCTCTTTAATTGAATCTGTCATCCTACTTAGTCCAGCAGTGGAGGGGAGGTGCACACAGGCTCCACCAGAGCTTCACAGCTAACCCCGCCTCCAGGCTTACGCCCCCCTCCCCCCCTCTTTGTTCCGCAGAGGGTGGGCTAGCATCTGGGGACTGGGCTGCGCTCTGCTCCTTCAGGGAGTTCTCCATTCTCCCCTCCATTTTATTCCCTTGTTGCTTCCCCACTTCTCTGACAGAAAGGTCTTCACTGCTCTTCTACAGGGATTACCCCCTAACCCGGTTACTTCGTCCCTCCTGCCTGCAACACCTGCCAGTGGATGCATCCTAAAACTTCTCACTTTTACAGCGCCCCGGATCCTGTGGAACTCAGCCTTCAGTGTCTGCAGGGGACAGGACAGGAGGTGGGGGAGCGGAGAAGGAGCAAACGTCTCCCCCTGGGGCAATTAGGGGCAGGTAAACAGTGTGTCTAACAAGACCTGGGAGAAGGGAAAGGCTCCCAAGAGATCCTGAACTTGTTAAACCTTTATCCTCGGCTTTAGAAGCCAAGATGCAGAGTTAAGGGAGTAGAGAAAAAAATGCAGAGACTAGGTTCTTCCCCTGTAGTGCGCGCCCCCGAGGCTGCGCGCCACCCGTTCCAGCAGGCGAGGCCCAACCACGTGTGCGCGGCGTGGAGTCCGCGCGCCGGGGCTGAGGGGTGGGGGTGGGCAGCGGCGGCGGGAACGCTCCTAGGGCGGCGCGTGCACACTGACACCCCCGCGCCCCGCCAGCTCCGGTCTGGTGGAGAAGCAGCGCGCCGGTCACCCCCGCCCCTCGACCCTGCGACAGTAGCGACTGTAGCGACAGTAGCGGCGGCGAAGGTTTATTGATCTGCAGCGGCGGAGAAGAGCGAGGACCCGCCGAAAGCGAGACACACAGAGATGGAAAGACTCTGCCATGCACAGAGGGGAGGCGAACGCACAGACGGATTCGCCCGAGAGGCGAAAGGGAGGGAGCCACAGCGAAACAGGGAAAGCCAGAAACCGGGAGAGGGAGGAAAGGAATGAGAACCAAGCAAGACCTGGAAAACGGCAATACTCAGCATCCGATCCGGAGAGGCCCATGGCAGAGAAGAGAAGTCGGGACACACTGGCGACCGGACGAAACAGACCACCGCGGACGTAGTAGAGATCTCAATAAGTATTTGTTGAATGAATGTGTGAATGAAAGCAATCGGCAACAACAATGTTTCCAAGATAGGTAGGGAGATCACGAGGAAGAGATGCTCTTGAGGCGAGTACCAACACCTCCGTTTAGTTAAAGAAATGAGACGCTGGCAAGGGGGACATACATGTTTGGCCCTCAACTCCGCCCCATCCAGTACGCGGCTCAGGAGACCCCCGACTTCACACTCTCATCGTCCCTCCAATAAGGTTGCTCCCACCGCGTCCTAGTTTCTGGGCCAGGTTAGGTAAAGGTCTCGCCTGCTCCCATGGACTAACTAAAGGGGCTGAGTGGGGGAAGGGGTGAAGGAAGGAGGCTAGGTACCCAGGACCGAGCCACCCGCCCCAGGTCTGTCAACGGAGGCTACTGCAGGTCTGTCAAAAAGAGGTTACTGCACGTGTCCCACCGGCACCCTCCCACGTGACCTTAAGAGGCGGGGTCGCAGACCCTCCCCCACGTGACCCCAAGGGGCAGAGACCCTCTGCACGTGACGGGAGGTGGGAGCCGGGAGTCTAGATCACGTGACTGGGGAAGGGGGGCCTGGGAGCCTGTGGCTCGGCCCGGCCCCGCCCCCAGCTCCCCGGCCCTCTCCACTCCCGGCTCTGGAGCACGTCGCTCTCACGATTTATGGGGCCGCGGATGCCGCAGTGAGAGCCGGGGAGCCCGGGCGCAGCGGCAACAAAGGCCCGGGAAGCGGGGCGGGGGCGGCAGCGGCCTCCTGGCCGAGTGTGCGCCGCCTCCTACCTCCGCCGGCCCCTGCCCGCACGGGAGTGGAGAGGGCGAAAGGAGGTTCTGGGAAGCCGGCTCTCCCATCCCGTTCCGGAGCTTTCACCTGCGCCCAGGTGTATGCGGGGGAGGGGAACCTGATCAGCGCTCCCCTCAAGGCTATTCCCACACCCACTAGGCTCTGGCATCTACGACCAGAGGAGTTTCCCAAGGGTGGCGGGGAACCCGGGGTCTCTCACCTGCGAGCTCGCGGCTCGTGCCAGACTGTAGCGGGGCGGGGGTCGGGCGTGTGAATCTCAGAGCGGGGGGTGGGCTAGACATAGCAAAGCAGGGTAGTCAGTCCTCAGCGCCCCCCGGGAAGGTTGGAGTCCCGCTCCGGGGGGGAGGGGCTGCAACCCCACCCCCGAGGTTTCCATGGGAAGCAAAAGGGGGGGCGTCATTAGCTCATCCCCACCCCCAGTCTGACACTCTGGGCGCGAGGAGGAAGAGGGGGAGGCGCAGAGCCCCAAACAACAAAGAGCAGAGCAGCAAGCAGGAGCCCCTCCCCCGGAAGGTTGGGGGTCGTGGTCCAGGCCCTTCAGGTCCCCTCCCCTGGGGTCCTCACCATTTGTTCCCTATTCGGCCCCCAGGGCGGGGAGTCAGAAGCAAAGCTGCCGCCACCGCCCGGGCAGGTGTGACAGTGATACCCGGGTCCCCAGGGATCCCCCTACCAACACACTGAGGTGGCCAGAGTGATACACACGACAGCTCGACAAGGGAGAAGACAAGGGCAGCAAGGACTGAGCAGAATGATAGCCTGGTCCCGCAGCCGGCACCGGGCCGCCGCGCCACACACCGGAGGAAACCACACGGCCGCCCTGACACCCGCCCAGACCGCGGCGGCGCCAATAGCCACCCCAGCCCAGACAAGACTGGCCATGCGGACACCGACCGCAGCCCCCTCCCCGACCCGCCGCCCGCTCCCACCCCTAGACGGTCGCCGACGCAGACACACAAATCACACACAGACACACGCACACTGACAGCCGCGCACGCCCGTTCACACTCGGTGCCATACGCCGTCCCTAGCCTCGGCTGTGTGTGTGTGTGTGTGTGTGTGTGTGTGTGTGTGTGTGTGTGTGTGTGAGACACGCCGACATCTCTGCCTTCCTTCTCACTAGTACCCTCCGTTCCCAGGGCCCCCCAACTCCGCGACCCTGCCCCAGCTCATCCCAGCAGGGTTTATCCACACAACCAGAGCAACCCATTCCCCTTCGTTCTGGGGAGGTGGCGAGTCGGACTTCCTGCCTTAATGCCGAACCCCACTTTTAAAAGCAAGAGTCTTAGGCAAAACCCCACCAACGTTTATAGGCTGAAAGCAGGTCATCCTTGAGCTCCCAAATGCAGCGGCCTATCCCCAGCATACCGGTACCCCCAGATTTCAACCTAGCCAAAAGGAGTGTGAATGGTGGGGGGACTATGGGACAGGGAACAATATTCCAGAGGCGAGTGTGGAAAGAAACCAAGATGGGGTTGGGGCCCCCCAGCAGCCTCCTCCGCACGGCCAGCGCGCTCCTCACTCTGCCCCAACAGCTTCTCTCAGACACCCCCTAGTTTCACAGACGCCCACGTAGTGCGTCCCCTCTCCCTCGCCTCTCGCCTCTCAGCACCGAGCCTGTCTCCCAGGACTGCCGCCAGGTTCCCCTAGGACTTCTAGGGCCCACCAGCTCCCCCATCACTGACGCGGGACGCACTGGCTCTCCGGGTCCCCGACTCACTGCTGGTTGGAGCTGTTCCAATACACCGCATGCCGGTTTCCCAGCGCGCCCCCAGGCCCCTGGGCCAGCAGCGGCAGCAGCGGCACGGGCACGAGCAGCAGCAGCAGCAGCAGCGGAGCCGCCGCCATCCCCGGAGCCGCCGCCGCCGCCGCCCCCCGACTGAGCCCCGCGCTCCCGGCTTCTCAGCTTCTCAGCTCCCTGCTGCCGCCGCTGCCAGCCCCCAACCTTAGCCACGCCCACAATTCTTCCCCCCGCCCTTCTGGGCGCGCCCCCGAGGTCCCGCCCCTGGCGCGCTCACGCCGGGCTCCGCCCCACTTGAGCCCAGAGCGCGCCGCGCGTGGGCGAAGGGAACTGTGTTGCCCCTCTAGGAACAAGGCACCTCTCCTCTCTCCTAGGTGATTTGCTGCAACGGCTTGCGTCTTTTGCTCCCCCAGGCTGGAGTTCCCAGAAAGATCTGGGAGCCAAGACCAGGATATACATCTTGTGTAGATAGATCCACACCTTTCTGCATGGAGAGTAGGAGTGTTGAGGAGAGTGGGTCTACCTCTGAATAAGCAGGACTAGACCCATATCTGAACGAATTTGGACCTCTACTTCTTCCACACCCTTCCCATGTGCGCGAGGAGTTAAATGGGCACATGATGGGGAAGCTCTCAGGTGGTACCCGGGAGCTAACAGCTGACTGCCTGAAGGCCCTCGGCTAAGCATGAGGTCTTGTTTTTCTTGGAGCCAAGGCAGAGAAGCCCAGCCCAAAGAATGTTATCTTCTGGGGGCTGGGCACAGCAACTCACTCTTTAACCCTGGCACTCTGGAGTCAGAGAGAGTCTCTGTGAGTTCGAAGCCAGCTCCATAGGTCTGTATAGGGCTACATAGTGAGACTCTGTCTCAAAAACAAAACAAAAATGGCCTACTTTGGTAATCCAGGGCAAAGGTGTTTGTTGGTGGTGTGGTGTTGATGGGACAAAGTAGAAGCCAATTGGAGCCAAGCAGGAATGGAGTGGGCAGGCCCACAAAGGGCCCCTCACTGCCTCCAATTCCCTCAGCAATGTCCCCAGGCATGCTCTGTCCGGCTCCCATAGATGCTTTCTCTTAGGACAGAGGGCACCTTGTGTACCAGCACTCACCACGGTCATCGTCTTAGTGGGGACACCCAAGCACAGACATGACATAAGGAAGCAGGGAGCATAGGAACATGGACACTTACTTGACACCCAGACTGACATAAACACACAAGGTGCTACCATAACTAGAGAAGAGACTGGTGGAAGCATAGGCCTACAGCTATGCAGAGACTTCAAAGCACACACACACACACACACACACACACACACACTTCTCCCTAGCAAACTGACCTACTCCTCTCACAAAGGGTCCAGAATCCAGGCCTAGTAGGCATTCAGCCCTTATCTCTTCTCTTTCCTAGAAGTCCATACTGGAAGGCAAAGCAGGACCAGGCCTGACTGGGTTCTCAGGACCCAAAGCAGCTGTGCCCAGGGAGGCAGGCATGATGCTACTTTGTTGTGCTTCAGGAGGCAGGACAGAGACCTGCACCCTCCATCTGTTTACCTTTGGCAGTACAAGGCCATGACCACAAGCCTGCCTTGGGTGTTAAGTTTGGAGGAGGGGCATTGCATGCACAGTAGGCTCTGCATGTCCCTGCTGCTAGGCAAGAGTGGGTGCTCTCCTCTCCCAGGAGATAACTTCTCTCTTCTTGGGAGCCAGAAAATAAACGAGGCCCTTGGGATGGGAGTGAGGGACTCTGCAAACAGCTCTCTTCATTCCCAAAGAGGTTTATTTCATCCCAATAATGCTAACCTGCACACCCCAGAGACAACAAGTTCTAGCCCCTGCCCCTCCACACCAAGCCTCTGCTCCACAGAGATAAGCTTCTCTCTGTAGGGAGAGTAGCCAGAGAGCCATCCATGTGCATAGGAAGTACAGGCTGGCTGGATTGATCCACGACTTTGAATTCCATTTTTGAAAACTTCGATTCCTAGTTTTAGAATCTGCATTCCAAGCTGGGAATGTACTTATTGGTAGACCATGTGTATATGACCCTAGGTTCAATCCCTGTTATGGTAAAATTGAATGAATAGTAAAGCCTGGCTTTTATTTAAAGATGTGGATGACTTGAGCCCCATACTCCAGAGCCCAGATGTTTCTCTTTAGAATGTACCACCCCACCTTCTCCCTTCAACAAATCATAAAGCTTCATAGTGCCAGAGGTGGCTCAGAGGTTGAGAGCATGTACTCTTCCAGAGGATCCATGTTTGATTCCCAGCACCCACATCAGATGGTTCACAAATGACTGTAACTCCAGTCCCAGTGAATGACACCCTCTTCTGGAATCCCACACCCACATAATTAAGAATAAACAGGAAAAAAAGGGAGCCTTTTTTTCTACCGGGGTCCTCCTCTGTTTAAGCCTGGGTTTAAGATAATTTTTCTCTCACTGGCCAAAATCTGACTTTCAAATTCAGACACTCTGTGGTGTCTGTGTACACGGGATCTGGTCCTCTGGTACCCATGCTTCTGTCTATGCATAAGCCGCTGACTGATTTGGGCTTTTGTGTGGATCACAAAAAGCAACTCTTGGCAAGTGGTGCAAAAGCAAAGGTGCAGCTTCCTTTGGTAGGAATGGGCTATGTATCTCCCCATCTAGTGGGGAGCAGGAGCTAATGTCAGCCTCATCCTCTGCCCTTTGTGTAGTTTTTTGTACCAAGAACGAACTTTATGACTGTGTGTGGCAGTTCTGTCACAGAATGTGCAGTGTATGCATCTGCAGCTACAGTGCTGTTCAAAAGCCTCAAGGGAACTGACAGTCTACATATTTTCATTTGCTTGCTTGTTTATTTACTTGAGACAGGGTTTCTCTTTGTATCCCTAGCTGAACTCACTAGGTAGAGCAGGCTAGCCTCAAACACTCACCTCTTCCTCCAGTGCTGTGATTTAAGGCATGTGCCACTAAGCCTGACTGGGACTGGGATTCTTGAAGGGTTATGTTTCTGTATATGAGATCTGAGCTGCTGTTATGCCTAGGGCCTGTGGCATCTGGGTCAGAAGTCCTCTGTCAGTGGGGGGGGGGGGGTAGGCCTTTGTTTGTATTGGTGACTCCAATCATTCTTGACTGACCCAAAATAGGAATGGGTTATCTGTTTGGCACTGCCATCCAGCATGCATGTGCATACCACACCTACAGCACTGCTGGATATAGCATGGAATAGCAGCAGAGAGGGTCGCAAGGCAATACTCGCCATGCTGTAGAGGCTGTATCCTCAGTTCCCTTCTATTTCATTCTTTAAAAGTGTGCTGGGGGCTTAGAGATGACTCAGCAGTTAAGAATATTTTTTACCCTCACAAAGGACCTGGGTTCAATTCTCAGCACCCATATGGCAGCTTGTAACCACCTCTGATTCCAGTTCCATGGGATCCTATTCCCTCTTCTGGTCTCTTCAGGGACCAGGAATACAGATGGTGCAGACATACATGCAGATAAAACACCCACATGTAAAATTATGAAATAAATAGTTTGGTTTGTTTGTTTGAAACAGGGGTCTTACTGTGTAGCCCTTGGCTGTCCTAGAACTCCCTATGAAGACAAGACTAGCACTGAATTCACAGAGATCCACTGACTTCTGCCCCCTGAGTTCTGGGATTGAAGACATATATCAAAAGTTCAAGGTCATCCTCAGTTACAAAATTCATTTGAGGCCAACCTAGGCTAAATAAGACCTTGTCTCAAAGTAATAATAATGATGATCAAGCTGCCTGAGACTGAGAAAATCAGTTCCTTGGTTTCCTCTACCACAGCAGGCCACAGACTTAGGTGTGAACCCAGAAACGTCAGGCCTGACTCTGATCAGCTGTTGGTGAAGCTGGAGTTTTCTCCATGGGTCTGGTCCTCTCTCTGGGCTTCAGACTGCTCTCATATGGAGGCTTTGCCTTCTGGCCCCACTGGCCTTGGGCTGGCTTCCACGATCTCCCTAGGAGCGCTGAACGCAGACACCCAGAAAATTCTGACAAGGTGCTCCGTTCTCTCCATCCCTGGGGTCCAAGGAACCCAGAAGCTGAGCAGGTGTGGGGCACTTGGAGCACTCAGGCTGTGTAGCCCAAGGCAACTCCCAGGACATAGGGTAGCAACCACAGAGCTGAGTTTACTTCAATAAATCATGGAGGCTAGGGCCTGGGGGAAGGGAAGGCTGGGAGGGGAGGGGGCTGGATAAATAATTCATTAAACAAATAAACAAGAAGCCTGTGAGAGGGAAGCTTGGGCATGGTGTGAGCAGCCGCCGCCAGCTCCTGACATGAAATATTCACGGGCTCTGCACCTTTCACAGGGTCATGAGTGTTGAGCTGTGTGTACCATAGACACCTGGGTACTGTAGGGGTGGGGCCAGATGTATGCCTTCATGTTCTGACTTCTGAGTGTGTGTGTGTCCACATGGTCCTGTGGTATGATGGACTACCTGAGGTGACATGAAGTCACTCACACGACTGACACGTGGGATAAAAACGTATGAATGACAGTAGGAAGCATAGACCCTCAATTTTGTCTAGGATACAGAAATTTAGGATGCAAGACTTTGTTGGTGGGGTCAACAATCTCAATCCTACAACGTGCCCTGATCCCTCTACTGGACCTAGGAAGGGACCTGGGCAGCAGGGCCTATAGTAGGTGACGTCTCTGGGGTGTTACATTAGAACTGTATGTACTTCTGGTAATACTCGAAGGAGGAAGCATGTACAGTGTCAGCGTGAACCTACTACTCAGTGCCTTGCCTGTCACTTAGCTTCCCCTGGACTGCTTTTCTCGTGTCTCCAGTGGGGCTAATAATACCCTCCCTACTTGAGAAGCTGCTTGTTGCAAAGATCAAGATCCACACTCTCTGGGAAGCACTTAGCTCAGTGCTTAGGGCCCGAGAGATGCTTGATTAATGGAGGCTTCATCAGAGTCCTTATTAAGAGCTTACCTCTTTGCTCTGCCCACCTAGACTAGCCCAGAATCCCTTTCCACTTGCTTACCCTAATTTTAGAGCTTGCATAACAACCATCACAGAGATGAAGATAACCTCAGGCTTGAAGAGTAGGAAAAGGTTAAGTAGGTTGAAGGGAGAGACACATTTTTAAAAGAAGTCTTGCCGGGCTTGGTGGCACACACCTTTAATCCCAGCATTCAGGAGGAGGCAGAGGCAGGTAGATCTCTGTGAGTTCAAGGGTAGTCAGAACTACAGAGTGGCTAACTAAATAAATCAGAAAGCTCCTGTCTTCAAACTGTGGGAGAAGGAGTTCTTACCGTCTAGAACCCCATGGCCACTTCTTAATCTCAAATGCTTTGTAGATCTGATGCTCACTAAAGTTTTGCTTCCTAGAAAGTGGCTGTGAGGAGACAAAAAGGCCTAGTGTATCGAGGTCTTTGAGCTGGGTATCACTACCCAGACCCCATCTCCACTCCCACCCTCTGGCTCCCATCCTCTACCCAACCATCAAGGGCATCCCTGGCAATGAAGTCTATGCCTGGGCAAAGACCAGAGTGGGTGGGGAGAACCCAGCCACAGAGAGCCTTGTCGAGTCAGGGTGGAGAATCTGGCAATTTCTCAGCAAGCCCTAGCATTCTCCAGCCCTCACCTGTCCCCTGGAAAGGATCAGCTCCCCAGGGAGAAAGCCAGCCTGCAGGTCTGAGCTGGCCTGCTCTTTTACACAGAGGAACTGGTGGGGGAGGGGACTTGGTGGGGAGTGGTGGATGTAACACCCATGTCACTTGGGAAGAGGCAGAGTGGCCCACCATGCCTAGTAGTACCCTGCAGCCTGGAGCCCAGCCCCTTGACCAGACTGCTGCTGTTTTAGGAGCTAGGTTTCTGGCTCCTTGATGGGAAGATAATGTCTACCCACCTTTTCCCATGGAGCCAACATCTGTTCTCCACTTCTCTCCCCTGGGCTGTGCAGGTTCAGGCTGATCTGCACAAGAGCTTCACAGCATTGATCTGTAATAAAACCACAATATGAGTTCAGAAGAGCTCAAGATACAGGGAGATCCAGATCTCTCTCTCATGCATACCACACACACACACACACACACTACATTCATGTGGACAAAACATACTGTAAAGGTATATACCAATAGTCCTTAATGTGGACCTTTACTATGTCAAAACATATAAACATCATTAATTCTCCCCATCTCCCTGCCATAAATGTTGTTGTTCTCAACCAAAGTCTTCTCAGAGTCCATCCTTCCCTGTGTTCCCAAACACTTGTGTGTAGCTCTGTATTAATGCATTAATGCATGCACTTGGCATCATACTTATTTAATGGCTGGTCTGTCTCTGACACTTTCTTTTTTCTTTCTCCCTACATTTTTTTTTTTTTTTTTTTTTTTGAGGCAGGTTTTCTCTCTGTAGACCCCGCTGTTTTGGAACTCACTCTGTAGACCAGGTTGGCCTCGAACTCAGCCTGGCATGTCTCTGAAGAGAAAGGTTCTTGTCTCATGCAAGTATGTGCCCAAATGCAGTCTGGTATTTAGTTAGCAGAGGTGTTTAATAAATAGCTGTAAATTCTTTCAATTTTAGTATATGTGCTGCCAAAGCGAGCACAAATAATTGTAAATCCATGAGAGAAAAAAATGCATTTGGACAGTGCCACCATTCCTCGAATCCCTTGAGAGATTCCCTGTACATGGCCCCTCCTTTCTTGTGTTCAGGTACCTTGATCTCGCTGCCTGTCTCTTCAGAGGCTGTCTTTTTCCTCACTTTTATCAGTGTGAGACCATGAATTTCAGTTCCACATGCCTGATAGCTAACAGGCAAGGTAAGGGTTAAATGACACCTCATTAGTGTTTAATTGAGGGAAGGAAGCTGCTCTGGCACCAGACAGGTGGGCAAGCCTGCTCCTTGCTGGAACCAGGCATCCCTAGATCCAGCAACTCACCAGGCATGTGGGTGATTTGGCCCTGGAGACCTTCAACCCAGCCGGGGCACCTCCCCCCATTACTAGCGTTGCCAATTTGGTCTCCAGGCAGTACCGACCAGCACTCCCCATCTGTCATCAACATCTAGAGGAGAGACACACGCCTTATTCTTTCTCCTTTAGCTAGTCTTTGCCACTTCCCACCCCCAGGAGACTATGGAGAGTGGGAGGAGGGGTGGGGAGCATGGAATTGGACATTGGAGGAATACAGAGCCACCAAGGGATAGATTGCAGATACAGACAAGTGACAGAGATAGGGAGGTGGAGATGTCTGCCCAATTTGACCTTAAATGAACAGAATGCAAATGAGATGCAGACGATATGCAGATGAACACAGGATCTCAGAACTGACATTCCCCATGGCAGTAGCTCTGCACGCAGGGCACCATGGCTGTTGCAAATAACCCCTACCTAAACTTTCTGGGTTGAGTGACACTGACCTTTGCTTTGAGCGAAAGACAGAATTTTGAGGCTTGGTTGGGTGAAGGCTACAGAACCTGGGATGTTGAACTCCACCCCAGCTTCCTCATTCCATTTCCCAACACCTTCTTAAAGCAGCTACAGGAGATGGATCACAGCAGCTGGAGCAATGACCACTCTCAAGGTTATGCTTGGACGCACCGTCGGTTGCTATGGGGACCTTCGTTTCCAGGCCTGAACCAATGCAGATTGGCACTGATGACCTCATGTCCCAGGTTCAGGGATGCTATTGGCTACTCGAAAGCCAGAGTGCTCACTTTTCAACTGCGTCACTGCGGGGATCCCCCGACGACCCAGCTAGTGTGGCTAAGGAAAAGAATGACAGCCCAGTTTACAGAACACTGGATGAATGGATGGAGGAAGAAAATATGGAAAAGCAAGGAGAGAGAGAGAGAGACAGAGAGACAGAGAGAAGAGAGAGAGAGAGAGAGAGAGAGAGAGAGAGAGAGAGAGAGAGAGAGAGAGAGAGAGAGAGAGAGAGAGAGAGAGAGAGAGAGAGAGAGAGAGTCACAGAAAAAAAGGCAACTTCGGAATTTGAAGGGCAATTTGCAACGTAGTAAAATAAGTGTGGAGCAGGATCCAGGCAAAGATTCTTTCAAGCCTGGGAGACAGAAAGAGATTAGGTTTTCGCATCTGTAAGGCTGAGAAGAGGGTTGATTTAGTAAACTGAGGGCCTCACCCTCAGCCGTCTAGCGCGGCTGAATTTAGGGGAGATCGGTGACACCCCAAACTTGCAGGCCCATTTAACCGCTTGGAACTGTGCCCCGGAACACGCCGTGAAGACATCTCGTGGGTAGGGCCAGGCGCGGGAGGGCCGCCCAAAGCCTTCAGTCTGTATTAGTCCTAAGAGCAGACTGCATCAGAGCTTTCTACCAGGGAGTACTCAGACCCGCAACTGTCAAGCGTGCACGGCTCAGGCTGTGAGGAAGGGAACAGGAAAGAGGCGGAGTTGGCTTGGCCTGAAGGCCTACAGCCTGAGGGCGCTAGTTTGCAACCCCTAAAGTCTATATCCTGTGCCCACTCCAGCATTCGCCCTTGCACCTGCAAAGGCCTGGGTTGCCTGCAAAAGCACGAGTTTGTGTCAAGCGCAGTCTGAGACTGAGACCATGTGTCTGAACTCGAGAAAAGCCGACTAGGTCCCGGTCCCTTTTGCACATTGGCGCTGCCACCCTGCTGGATCCGCAAAGAGGTATATGACACCTGATAGCGGCGGCGGGAGGGGGGGTGCTGGGTAATAACCCCATATTTCTGTATCCAAGGCAGGGACCGCTAAACTGTTACCCTGATCTTGCCCTGTTTGTGATTTCTCTGGCCAGGGACCGAGGTAACTGTATCTTTGGTTTCCATGGCAACACATTGACGCCCTCCCGGAAGATGGTAGCGATGGAACTCCAACGCTGGACCAAAAGACTCAACCCACAGCTCCTCCCACAGTTCTTAGTCCGCCTTCTCTTCCACACATAATCATCTTTTTACCTGCCAAAGATCAACGTTTAGGGTCAGGAGCTTAACTCATGCACCGGTAACGCGGTATTTTCTGAAACTGGCTTGGAATAAAGAGATTAATAACTCAAAATCTTCTTTGCCCGCCCCCACTCTCCTTAACCCTGTGCCTTCAGCAGAGTCACAGAATTATCATGAACTGCGAGGGCCAAAGTCATGTAATAGATTCCATTCCTTTAGAGAGAGGAACCAGTCTGACCTAGGTGTGCAAGGAGACAGGAAAGGCTTCGCCATCCCCAGCATCTTGGTGCCTGCCCCTCAAACCCCCCCCCCCGCCGCATAATGTTCACACGCTGCCTCTCGCTGCCGCAGCCGGGTCGGGCTAATCAGCACAACATCCACCTATCGATCGCTGGCTCCATGCCAGGCAGGCGGGCACCTAGCCAGAGCCTGCGGGGCACTAGGGAGGGCAGAGCGCAGGTACAGGGGAAGGGGTGTTCTCTCCCTTGCTTCCACCTAGGGCACAGTTCAGAAAGAGGGACCTTTCGGGGTTAGAGGGTGTCAGTCTTATCTGAGAGAGACAGCGACAATATTGGACTAAGGGCTGAAGGAGCCCTCTCTCCTGGAGCCCCACCCCCTTCTCCTTATAAAAGCTCAGAACAAAGAGGCCGCTGGGGAAGAAGGCTTTGATCTGACCCCACCTTCCCAGTTCTAGGCCAGGCACCGCCCAGAGTGCCCTTGGGGAGGGGGAGGGCCTCAAGCCTCCCTGCGACGCCGGCATTCTGAAACCCAGGTGCTTTTCGGTTTCCCCTGGGTTTTACCCCAGCACTGGGAGTAGGCACTGCCAGAGTGGGTTGTCAGCAGCATCTGCCACCTAGCACAGGAAGATGGTTGGGGAGGTGTGAGAGGGTGCCAGGCTCCACAGCTGCTGCTGGCACCTATCCCAAACTGCCCAGAAGGGTGCCCACTGATGTCTGGCATGGATGGCCTGGGCACAGCTGGCATGGAGGTCAGGCCAAGTCAAGCTAAGAGCTGAGGCCCCAGGAAGTTCAGGTGTCAAGGAAGAAGCCAGAAGGGAGGGTAACACAAAGATGGGTGGTTTTTAACATAAGTTTATTATTCATGTGTGTGTGTGTGTGTGTGTGTGTGTGTGTGTGTGTGTGTGTGTGTGCATTTTCATGTGGCATGTTCATTGACATGCCATGTGGCATGTTCAAAGGATAACTTCCAGGAATCTGTTCTCTCTTTTCTCTTTCCACCATGTGGGTTTCAAGGACTGAACTCTGGTGCTCAAGACTCTGTGGCAAGGCCTTTAACTTGCTGAGCCTTCTCCATTTTTTTTTTTTTTTTTAAAAAACAGGGTCTAGTTTCTGTCTCCAGGCTGACTTCCTGCTCACAGCCCCCACCCCCACCCCCACGT
Source organism: Cricetiscus sungorus (assembly GCA_030556225.1). Classification (NCBI taxonomy): domain Eukaryota; kingdom Metazoa; phylum Chordata; class Mammalia; order Rodentia; family Cricetidae; genus Cricetiscus; species Cricetiscus sungorus. Next base: position 105,920,469 of record JANBXA010000730.1, read on the forward strand.
GCTGGGATTATAAGTGTGAGCTACCATGCCCCATGAGAAGGTTTGGTCCTTGCTTTATTGAAGGTTTGGTCCAAACACTTACAAAAATACAAACCAGCATGAAATTCAACCTCATGGCAAGTCCGTCTACACAGAAGACAAGTGAATGGCCCCCCGAGAGGGCAACAATTGCCCCTGAGAAGAGTCCTAGAGGGCACAGACGACAAGGCTTCTCCTTGGCTCTTGGCCAGGAACCCACCTGTTCCCAGGCCTTTGGCTTTGACCCCCAGTGGCTCAGAGATCTGATCCCACCAAATCTTCATCTTCTGGGGGGAGGAGACAAGACCATGAAAGCAGCTATACTCCAGGGCACCCTGGACTGTCTGCTGTTCCCTCACAGTTCCTCTTCAGCCTGTGGTGAGGGGCAGTCACCTACAAGGATCACCTCAGATCCTGACTTTCCACATCAAAGCTTCATAGAGTCTGCCTGGCGTGACATCACCAGAATGGTGGCAGGAACCCCTTCAACATAGGAGCTTGGGGAGGGCTCTGGTTCCTTGGGGTGACAGGGAAGGTGTTCTTGGCTCACAGAACTCGAAGGAGACGAAGTATTGGGAGCAGCAGCAGCAGCAAGAGAGACAGGGGGCTGGGAGCATGCTCTCCCCGCCACCCAGATGTGCCACTTTCTCCAGGGCTCCCAACAGGATGGGCTGACTCGGACCCTGTGAGGGAGGAGGAGGGGAACTGCTGGGTCTGCCTGCTTCCTCAGCAGCCTCCTCCCTGCCCTTCTCATTCTGTTTGCATTCTCTAGGGTCTCCCAGAGCAGCCATTGCCTTACCATGACCACCCTCATCCTTCCCAAACCCTAGGCCCAAGTCTTCCCAATCAATAATCTTCAAGTCCAGTTAAGGCTTTGAAGGATCTTGCCCCTAGGGAACCCCATTCTCTGTGCCCAGCTTTAAAAAGGGTGTGGTGGAAGCTCCCATGGGGATGACTTGTGGGAGAGGAGGCTGTGCTTGACACCTAGCCTGGACCCCTGAGGTCTGACGTTCCTGTTTTCCCCACCCCCTCTCCTCCCAAGGGCCCGGACTGGCTGTAAGGGTTGCTGCTTGTGAGGCCCTGGCCCACTTACTGCTTTCCTTGCAGCAGACAGACACCTGGAGTCTCAAGCACTGGCCAGAACTCTCCGGAGTTGGCACCGCTGATGAGAAATTGGGAGGAAAAAGTTAGCACAGAAAACCATCCCTTGGAGTCCCACTATTTCAGGCCTTCTTGGCGTACCTTCCTTTGGGAGTCACACCAAGTACCAGCCATCCATGCCTCCCACACCTCCCTAGTCCTCCTTGCTGCTCCCGCACTCTCTTCTCCACACAGGCACAACCCAACCAAACCCCCAAGTCTTAGGAGCCACAGCTCCCTTCCCCACAGCCTTTGCTTCCTCCTTTGACCCAAAGCAAAGGCAGAGAAGCCTGTCTTCCCCCCACTCCTCCCAGGAGGCACGCGTAGCACCCCTGCTCACTCACAGATGTAGTAGTAAGTCTCTCCAGGCAGGAACTCAAAGCCCAGGGAGAAGGGTGTGAAGCGCTGAATCTTTTCTGAGAATCGAACAGGGCCGAAAGGGGCAAAAGGCAGTGAGCACTTCCATCGCTGGAAGGCATTTGGCCCCTCTGCCTTGCAGGCCTCATAGCCCGACCAGTCCACCATGTATAGAGCAAAGGTTTCAGGTCCCTCCGGGGGCCCGGGGCTTTCATAATGTGGGCAGAAGATGTCTAGGTAATCGTTGAGGTCCAGCTCCACCACAGCATCCCCTCGAAGCAGCCTGTGGGTACGAGAGAATGTGAATTGATGGGTTATAGCATTGCGCAATCGAGACAGGTAAAGGGTCTGAGCCAGCCTCTCTCATACCCGCATGCATTTTCAAGAACGACTCACCCCTTTTCAATTTTTCTCCTCCCCTTTTTTGGTAGCTGGGACAGAATCTAAGGCCCACATGCTAAGTGCGCTACCACTGGGCTAGCCTTTTAACTTTTCCTTTTGGAACAGGGTCTTGCTAAGTTGCCCAGGCTGGCCTTGAACTCACTCCTTCTAAGTAGCTGAGGTTACCGGCCTGTGCCAATTCCTAGACTGAATACCTCCCTGAGAGACAGTGTGTAGGTAATACATGTGATGAAACGTCAGTTTTAGAGAGGAGGTTCGGGCTGTAGTGCCCAGCCCCTAAGGCTTCCCTCTCCTCCCTATCTTTCAGGACACAGTCTGGGCAGACCATCGCCCCACAGGGGCCTGGCACACCGTCTGTGTATGATAAATGCTAAGAGGGTGAGTGCTGCCAGGAGGCCAAGGCCGAGGCAGGGCACAGATACATGCCCACAGAGCAGTTTGAGAGATGAAGTGGGAGCTCTTAGGGTTTTCAGTACCATACACAAAATAGGCATGGTAAACAGAAAATGAGGGAGCCGGGTGGTGGTGGTGGCGGCGGCGGCGGCGGCGGCGGCGCACACCTGCACGCCTTTAATCCCAGCATTTAGGAGGCAGAGGCAGAGGCAGAGGCAGGGGGATCTCTGTGAGTTTGAGGCCAGCCTAGTCTACAGAGCTAGTGCAGGGCAGCCAGAGAAACCCTGCCTCAAAAAAAAAAAAAAAAAAAAAAAGAGAGAGAGAGAGAGAGAGAGAGAGAGAGAGAGAGAGAGAAAGAGAATGAGTAAGTGGGGCTCCTTCTTTTTAAGTATCTCATTGTGTAGCCTAAACTGGTCTTGAACTGATCCTCCTGCCTCATCTCAGCCTTTGTCATCATCATTATTGTTTTTAGTTATGTGTGTGTGGTTCTGTGCATGTGAGCTAGCACAGATGCGGGAGGAAGCCAGAGATGGTGGCTGCTCTGGGGCTGGAGTTAGGGCGTTGTGAGCCCCTTGTGCCATCTCGAGACTGGGATTACAGGCATGTGCTACCACACACAGTCCAGCTTCCTTTTTTTTGACCAGACAAGTAAATGCTAGGAATAAAAGAGGATCCCACCACCACCACATACACGCACGCAATGGAGTTCCTCTTCCTTGTCTCTCAGAAGCAGCCTGGGGGAGTCAGTACAGGAGAGAAGGGCTGGGACAGGCCTTCTCCAACACCACACACATAGTACAGCATTTAGAAACGGCCTCTAACGTCCTTCAGTGGGCAGCCAAGAACCACCTGCTCTAGGAACTCTTGATTAGAAGGATTCCCGGGCTTAGCTCAGGCCACTAGAAGACAAGCTGAGGGAAGATAGTGTCTTTGTATGTTTCATTACAAAAGCACCCCTACAAAGCCAGAGCCCAATAAATAATTGGGGATTTGGTGAATGAACCAGAAATTCAAGAGCTGGGGGCTGAGGCACTGGTCTGGAACTGAGATAGAAGCCCAGAGTTCAGGATAACAATAGTTCTAATCATTCAGTCCTGGTATTGGAAAGACTATCTCAGGCCTGCCCTCCTGGGGGTCTTTGGCCTCCCGCAGGGCTGTGTCTCCGCCTCTCATATTGGCAATGCCCAGCAAATCAGTACTAGTCTTGACACACAGTATGTGCTTATCAAACGTTAGTGAATAAATGAACAGAGCCACAGATTGTCTGAAGCAGAAAATCAGAAAGGAAAACAGATGGGAAGGCAGAAAGGCAGGGAGAAATGGAAAGCAGGATGCAAACAGCAAAAAAAAAAAAAAAGAAAAAAAAAAATACCGAGGTTCAAAGGCAGCCAGCTCAGCAGAGAGGAAGAAACACGCATTTAAATCTGTACAGCTGCACTGCTTTTCACAAGCCTGACCTCAGTCAGTCCACTTGCTTCCCAGGGTACTAGGTATTATTAGCCCATTTTGTAGATGACATAACTGAGGTTAGCAAGGTCAAATGACTGGCCCACAGGTGAATCAGCTGGAGGGGCAAGGCTAGGATTGGACAGAAATAAAATCAAGATAGAAGCAGAGACATCAGACGAAATCAGAGGCCGAGGAGACCAGGAACTCAGGTTCTTTCACTAGGGTAAAGACCCCTCCCAAGTTCTCAGCGGTCCGGCCTAGCTCCTGCTCGCCGGAGGTTGGGGTTCCAGAAAAGGGGGGCGGGGCCCGGAATACCGGCCCAGGGCCCCCAGCTCCCTGCTTTCAGACTCTATCCGACCACCCTCAGGACTAGGGTCCTCCGCCCGCCCCCCAACACGTTCGGGCGGGGGGACCCCCGGGCACGCCTCGCCCCTCCCCCGCCGGCTCAAACAAAGGAGCCCTGGCGCGCGGCTGGGCAGGGCTCAGACAGCGCCTTGCAAAAGGCGAGGGGCGAGCGCGCGCACAGCTTAGGAGCGCGCGGGCCCAGCTTGGCGCTCGCCTCGTTCGGCCGGGCTACCTGGGGTTACTGGAGTTCCAGTAGACAGGGTGGCGGAGGCTGTAGCACTCCCACAGGCGCGAGCCGAGCAGCGCGGCCCAGAGGACAGTCCGCTGCAGGGGCAGCAGCCGCATCGCCCCTGGGGTCCAGTCTGGTCTGGCCCGGCTGGTCCCGGCCCGCTTCTCTGTCCCGGCGAGAAAGGTACAAAAGTGGAGGGGGGTGGTGGTGGTACGGAAAGGAGGTGGGGTGTGCAGACTCTTAGACCACACCCCTGGATAACTTTCCACCAATGAAAACTCGTCTCCGCCTCTCCACCCTGGGCCAACTCCTGTTAACCCTTTGTGCGTTCCTGTGCGCTCCAGGTTAGCCAAAGCTTCCTTTGTATCTCACTGTGCTGAGTCGACCTATTCCACTAAGGAGTTTTTGTTTTGAGGTCTTTCGTTTCGGTTTGTGTGTGTGTGTGTGTGTGTGTGTGTGTGTGTGTGTGTGTGTGTGTGTGTGTGCGCGCGCGCGCGTGTGTGTGTTCGTGAGAGTTGTCATGGGGCGGAGGTCTCACTTCTGTCCCTTTCCACCTTATTCTTTTTGAGACAGGGTCTCTTACTGAACCGGGAGCTCGCTGATTGGCTATGCTTGCAGTCCTGTAAGCTTGGGGCTGGGGGATCCTCCTGTTTCTTGCCCCACCCCGCCCCCTCCCACACGCCATTGGGTAACAGAAGCAAACCACTACACCTGCGGGCTTTTTACAGGCGTGCCGGGGATCTTAATTCAGGTAAGCACTTTACCAAGGCTGAGTCCTCTCTCCAATCCCTGCTTTCAGACTCTATCTGATCACCCTCAGGACTAGGGTCCTCTGCCCGCCCCCCAACACGTCGTGCTTTGTTTGAAACAGGGTCTTAACCCTAAAGCCTGGCTAGCCCGGAACTTATATTGTAACCCAAGATGTCCTCAAACTGGCAATAATCCTCCTGTCCCATTCTCCCCAGTGCTGGGATTACAGCCATGCACTCATGTGCTACCACCTAAGAGGGCTGGGTTTTGTTTTGTTCAGATCTTTTGTGTTTGCATTAGTTCAAGGTATAAAGCCTTATTAAACGCCTGGGAGCCAGAGCTGATCTGCATATGCAATTCCGTCCACAGTCTCAGGTACTGGGAGAATCCAGGGTTCCAGCCAGCTTGAGCTACACAAGATTGTTCACATGGACGCGCGCGCGCGCACACACACACACACACACACACACACACACACACACACACACACACAGCCAGCACCTGAACCCCCAGGTATTTTTTGGAGGCTGAAGCAGAATTACCTTCCATGCATTGCTCTTTTCTTTGGACATCCAGAGGATGCAGCAAGAGGAAGGCACGAAAGTGCCACTGTGGACATCCCCATTCCTATGAGCCTTAGGTGTCATACTGAGTGACCACTTTGCAATACAGCCTGCCCCTTATCTGCACACACCTTCTCTCTCCCAGGAGGCCTTAGTCCTGAGGACCAAGTGATGAGGTGGTAGCAATCTGTACAAAGCACAAAGCACCTTTGTTCTAGAGCCTTCAGGTGGGGGCAGGGAGGTGGAGGGAGGAGGCAGGTGTGAAGCCTTGGAATCCAAGCATCTGCTGCCCTGCTCCGCCCAGGCTCAGGGCTCTGAGAAAGCCAGTTAGATCCATTTTCCCAGCCACTGGTCAGAGGGTGGGGATGCAGGTCTAACGACTTAGGTCATGTGTCTATAGCTTCGGGGGAGGGGGGGGGGACGACATGGGACACACTGAATAGCATTGGCAGAGAACTTGGAAACTAAAGGCCACCCATCCCAGACTGGGCAGAAGCAAGCTACAGGTATCCTCAGTGACAAATTCTAGTTGACCCTTTCTGGGATGTCATTCTCCCCAACAGGCCCTCGTCTGACCCAGCAGCATCTCCTAGTGGCCAGATCTGGAAACACAGCAGAACTACCCAGCTTCCAGGAGCCACATTCCAAGATCTTCCAGGAGCCACATTCCAAGACCTCACATTTATTACAAAAGAGCAGAGACAGACTGCAGGCACGTCTCTCTGCCACCTACTCCAACCCCAGCCCCTCCCCAACAGTCAGGTGCCTGGTGGTGGGTGGCTCCTTAGCTGGACACTGCATTGTCTGCTCCTCTAGTCATTCAGTGGACAGAGATTTCACTTCTTTAAGCCGTAAATCTGGGAAGGAGGCAGCCACACCTCCAGAGATGTCAGAGGTAGAGTGAGGATACTCCTGGGGGTGGTGGGGCTGGCCTGGAGTTTAGAAAGTCGAGAAAAAAAAAGTCACAACTCTCGCCCTGGACGCCTCACTGGCAGTAAGACGCCCGCTGATCCCCAGCAACACCCTCCTTACCCACCTGGAGGGCAGCACCAGCTGCAGGCTTCCTTCTCCTGGGCCGGGCAGGTCGCCTGATGGGTGCCTGCCCTGTGGGTTGGCAGGCAGTGGCTTTCTTGGGGGCGGGGGTTTGGTAGGCCCCTGAGACTGAGGAAGAAGGCCAATGTGGAAGGGTGCCATGGTTCCCAACCCCAATGGAAGGGGTTCAAGGAGCAGTGCTAATTGTCACCTTTGTCTCCAAACAAACCTGTCATTCCCTAAGGTGCCTTTGGGTTACATGCTCTCAGGCATAGAGGGAGGCATCTTGCCAGCTCTAGGTGGCAGAGGCAATGCCCTGCTTTCCCCACTGTTACCTTTGGGTGCCTCACCACAGGGTCAGTGGGCAGAGGGCGAGTGGGGGGATCGGATCGGTCAGCCAGCTCAAAGAGAGGAGCCGTGGTTCTGACAGGGCAGTCGAAGGTGGTGAGCATGCAGAGGCTCCCCACGGGTCAACATGCAAAGTCAGCAGGGGGTCAGGGAACCAGGGAGCATGCGCAGGGGGCTTTGGGTGCTTGCCAATAGACAGGAGCCTCAGAGAAGGAAGATGGAGATCAATCATCAAGTCCCTGGATGGATGTAGTCCTACTATTGACCACCAGGTGGTGGTAGAGACCACGGCAGGAGGCTCACCCTTTGCTGTGTCTGGGACTTTGAAGGCTGGGGGGCACCCTGGTCTCCTAATGAAGACCACCACTGGGGGGAAGCACTGGGATTGGGCACCTAGCCTCCCACCTGTCCTGAGCCAAGGCGAGGCCCAGCCCAGATTTACCTGGAGTTTCTTGGGCACAGGGTTAGGTGGCAGCGGCCTGGAGGGGGGCACCGGAAAGATGCACGCACTAGCTGGCTGAGAGGGTGGGAGGAGCACACAGGCAGAGTGGGCAGGAGAAACAGACAGATGTGGGCAGAAAGGGGTTAGTGTTCAGACAAGGGCAGCAGGGGCCCAGAGGCAGTGGGCAGTTACTCAGCTGCATGCAGGGGAGTGACATGCAGACTGACACCCTCCTGGCATCGAAGGTGGAGGGTGGGCAGAGGCCCTGGGCACTCGGCATCCTTTCACACATGACATCCTGGGCCTTGTCAGATCTTAGCACACAGAAGGCACACCACCCCATTATCCAACGGCACTGGTTGCTGATAGGTAAGGATAGAACCACCTCTCAAAGCTACCAACTTGGCTTGAAAGCGCAATCTTGCTGTACTCTGGCTGTTTCTCTGCCTGCTGCTGGTCCTGACTCCTTGGGCTGACTGAGCACTCCAAGTTTTTTTTAGTCTTGAAACTTTAGTGCCACCTCTAGGCCTGAGGTAGGAACCAAGTAATGTGGGCTCTCTCTGCTCTGGCACCCAGGGCTTACCTTAGTGCCTGGCATCTGCTGCACTCTCTGTGGAGGTCCTGGCCGTTCAGGAGGATTTGGTTGGGCTGCCCTGAGTATTAAGAGAGACAAAGAGAGAATGGGACTACCCACCTACCTGCTGATCTGGGAGAAATTAACCCTTTAGCCCTTGGAGGGTAGCTCTGTGTGGTTTAGGCCAGGTGTGGCTGAACAGCCTGGAAGAAGGCTACCTTTCCCCTGCTTTGGGGTCCTGAGTGAAGTGGCCCTAGCACCTGGGGGGACACCTGTGAGTGAAGTTAAGGGATACGAGTAGACATGGTAAGTAGAAGTAGGTGTATAGGAGTGGTGGTCAGGAAATCCAGGGTCTGCGAGTTTGGGATTTAGATGTAGGGGGTAAGGACTGCATGGCCTGGGCCTTTAGAAGCAGGGGTTTCAGAACTGTCCTCAATGGAAGGAAATAATAGCAGGGAAGGGATGTTCATACCTATATTGGCAGCTGGATCCCTTGAGCTGGCAGAGTCGCTGATGCAGGTGGGCACGGTGCCAGTAGCTGGCACCAAGGAGGACTAGGACCAGTAACAACAGGAGGCTAAGGAGCAGGCCTGTGGTCAGGGAGCTGGTTGCTATGGAAAGAGGTCAGCTGAGGATGGGTACGGCTATACCGAGAGAGGAGGAGGGACAGGGAGCAGGGGAAGTGCTCAGAGACCAAAGACAGTGTCAGGAGTCACAGAATCAGAACTGGAGGTGAAGGGGTCAGGAAGAGGACCAAAGAGAAAGGTGATGGGTGGAGCCTTTTTACCCTCCCCAGTGCCCAGGGCCCATCTCACTACCTCTGAGCTGAGTCATGCAGTCAGGAGGTGCCCAGCCCTCCTCACAGTGGCAGTGCCTGCTGCTGTCACAGACCTAGAGGTACAAAGCAAGCAGCAAAGGTATCTGTAGGATGGGACCATTTCCCTGTAGTGCACCACCATCACCAGCCTTTATTGAGCTTTTCAAGAGCTTAGACTTCTCAGACTGACGGGAATGCTGTGGCTAATGGGTAGACAGACAGTTCTGGAGAGAGGAAGTTTTTATCCATGCCAGGGGAAATGACAGCAAACTAATACCTTTAGCATGTTGGCCACTAGTTAGCAGCTTTCACACCCATTTCATGCCCTCCAGGATATGGGTACCATTATTATTCCACTTGAACCAGGAAAACTTCAGAAAGGTTAATCACATGCCCCAGGAGTGGCGAAGACTGAAACCAAGGTATATCTGCTTCCCAAGTCCCTTCTCCCTTCGGCAGGCTCCCTTTCCCCCTTTCATCTCCTCCACAGCCGCTCACCCCATGGCCATGGCATTTGCTTCGACATTCTTGTGCTCCCAGGAGATCCACGGGCTGACAGCGACGGTCAATGCACACCTGCTCCAGAGAGAAGAGCAGAGATTGCATTCTCAGAGCCTCCCGGGGCTGGGCCTGCAAGGCTGTGGGACTACCCTTTACAGATATGACACTGTAGCTGGGTGGGAAGACAAGACTGTTTGAGCTGCAGGAAGCGTCTACTCTGCTGTGGAGCCTGTGTCTCCCAGGTGTTCCTTCCCACCTGATCTCAACCACCCAGGCTACTCACCAGGCCAGGGCCACAGGCAGTGCCAGGTAGAGCCAGGAGGGGCTGGGCCACATCATTGCCCAGGTCCAGGTGCACCCAGCTGCAGTTCAACCGCATCCCATTGGCTTCCAGGACCTCTGAGAGCAGCTCTTGGACTGAGCCCAGCAGAGGCTGGCTCCTACCCCTCTGGCACTGTAGTTGTCCACATGTGGCATCTCTAAGGGTAGGGAGAAAGGCAGGCAGGGTTGGTAGAAGCAGTACCAAGTTTTCCACAAATGCAGATGGAGCTTGTTTTCTCCACTTACCTAGGAGTGCAGGGAATGTAACTACCGTTGGGGCTGCGCCCACAGCTCCCAAAGGCATTACCCCGAGTGTTGGCTGTTTGGAGGCACAGCGGTGCAGCAGGCTGGGCCCCAGGTCCCCAAAGTGACTGGCACTGCTGGACATAGGAGGCACAGCGCCCGTGCATACACACAGCCTGTCCACTAGCACAAGGCTCACCGTCCCCCAGCCTGAGATCAGGGGGGCACTGGGAACTATTTCCTGGGCAGAACTCGGGCAAATCACAATCGTCTCTACGAGGGCGGCACTGCAAGCCAGCTGGGTGCAACTGTGGAGGGCGGTGAACATCAAAGTAGGTACTGGGCAAATTCAGCCAGGACCTCAGCGTCACAGGTGAGCTCTGGGGTGACCAGTCTCGGGTCTATGCCCACCTTGCAGTTTTGGCAACAGGGTCCATCAGATGCACACTGTGCTCCTGGCCTCAGCTGGCAGGTGAAGTAGTCACAGCAAGGGTCAGTGCATTCCTGCAGGCAGGGGTCAGATTGAGCTGAGCCTCAGAGGAGCACCAGTGCTCAGGCCCTCCCATGCTCCCAGGGAGCAAACCCAGGTGTTGAAGCCACACAGCCGATGAGAACCAGAGAAGACAGAAAGGTCCCCTCGGAGCCAGAGAGTTACTCGGGAGACTTAGAAAGGGCTGAATAATCAGGATGAGAGCACACATGGGAGTGGGCAAGGCTTTGGGGTCAGGGGCTCACATCTGGGAAGCCACAGTCACACTGCTCGCCAGGGTCCACAAACATATTTCCACACCGAGGGGATGTAGAGGCCAAGCTGGGCAGCCGTTCAAAGAGGCAGCTGCCCATCCCATCTAGGAGGGCTTTTTCCAGGGCCTGTCGGCTGCAGTTGCTGAAGTTCAAACCTGGTAGGAAACTGGGGAAAGTGGCAGAGGGTTGGGCTGGAAGCTCTCCTAACCTGCCTTACCCTCATGCATCCTAACCCATCCCATGCCCCACCTCCCCACCCCCAAGTTACTCACTCTGTGGAGGCCTCCATGATGCAGCTTTTGGCTGGGGCTGGACCTGGACAGGGACAACTGCTCCCAGGTGAATCATGGTCTAGACCCAGGCTGTGGCCCAACTCATGGGCGATTGAGGAGGCAACGCCTAAGATGCTTGTGGAGTGGTCCTATCATTGGGGAGGGAGATACCCCAGGTCCAACCCCAGCCTAGACTCAACACAATGAACAGCTGACCCTGACTTTCCTGGAAACTGTCTTCTTCCTTAATGGGCTCTAAAGTAGGCGAGCATAAGCCTGGCTGACAGGAAATCTTAAGTTCTAGCTCAACTCTGCCCCCCCCCAACACACTGAAAACCCCAGGATAGGATATCACCTCTGACTTTCGGCCTCAGGTTCCCCCAGAAATACAAAGATATCATACATGACAACTCTGTATATGATGATAAACTGGCCACAAGTTCCCTGACAAGTAAAGGCCACTTTGTGGACTCTACCCTCTTTCTGCACAGTTCTGAGGCAGGTGAAGTTTGAAGGGCCTTTCAGGGAATAAAGGTTCCATACACAGAAGTGTGACCAAACATGAGACCTGCAGGTCACTTACCATATTCACACCTCCTGAGAAGTCAGGGGAACAGATGGAGTTCTGAATGGCCATGCCCACCATGGGCCCAGAGAAGGAAGTGCCACTGTGGGAGAGGTGAGAGATCAGGGCCGAAAGCCATTGCCAGAGCTAGCTGCAGGTCCCAGAAGCTGAGCTTGGGGTCCTTACATCACCAGCTGGGCACTATCATGGGGCAGTCGAGGCAGCAGGTCTGTCCGGCGCCAGTGGAGGAAGTTGTCTAGCAGGACAGCTGGGTTGGAGCTCATCTCTATCTGGTCACGCTGGGTCCATGCCTCTAGGCCCACAAGTGCTACCCGGACATTCAAGGGCTGGAAGAACTGAAGGACTGAGGCTCAGAAGAGGGGCCGGGCCGCAGCCAGGGGCCCGGGGCCCCTCCCCAGCCCCCACTCACTGTGTCCAGCAGGAGGGCCACCTCTAGTGTTCGGTTCAGCAGCTGTTGTAAGTCAGGGTACCTTCTGACCTGGGGGTCAAGAAGACTTACCTTGAATACGGTAGGAAAATGGGGTGGGGTGAACAAGGAGGGGCTAGAGTGTCAGTACACTCACCTCTGAATTATCAGCCACAATCACCAGTTCAACAATTTTGGTCTCTGTCACAACATCCCGCTTAAGCTGTGGATAAGAAGTGGGGTGTGTCAGGCAAATCCCCGTAGGGACCATGGCCTCAGGCAGCACCGGCTGTGTGCGTGCCCACTTTGCGTAGTCGGAGAGTAAAGACCCCATAGGAAGAGGTGTGCCCACAGTAGACCAAAACCAGAAGAAACTGGAAACAGGACTCCACTGTTCCCACTCCCAACTCTGCTTCTTCTAATAAGAACAAAACCCAAGCTTTAGGTTTTCTGAGACAGTGTCTTGTACAGCTCAGGCTGGCAGTGAACACAGTATTCTTCTACCTCTACTTCCCAAACAACTGCTGGGTAGAGCTGTGTATCAGCAAACCTGGCTTCCTTCAATATTCAAAAATACTAAGGCCAGGCATAAAAGTGCATGTCTTTAATCCCAGCACTTGAGAGGCAGAGGCAGGTGGGTCTCTGTGAGTTTAAGGCCAGCCTGGTTCCCAGCCATCCAGGGCTACACCGTGATACCTTGTCTAAAAAAAAAAAAAAAGCAAGTAAATAATAGCTGACACTATCACACTATCAAATACACTATTCTAGGCACAGTTCTTGACATGTATCAGTTGACTTTCATTTTCACACTGTAATATGATTTCCACTTTTGTAAATAAGAAATTATGTTTGTACTGCTTTCTCGTAGGAAGTTTCCACTCAAGTGAATGCTCTCTGCAATAGGCTTAGAAGATAGGGGAGATATTTGAGGTGAACCCTGCTTCTGAATCTTACATATACTATTTACCAGTGTATGGCCTCAGGCAAGCTATCTAACCACTCTGTTCATTTGAAAACAGAGCTCTTGGCAGCATCTGCCTTCTTGGGTTGCCAGGAAGAGCAAATGAGGAAGGAGCTACTGTCACTTTGAACTGGGCTCTGAGTGAGCCCAGCGCTGCATCCATGCCTCCTCACCCTGTGAATGCGATGCTGCTCCAGAAGGAGGTCTGGTCCATCCTGAGTGGGCACAGATGCATGCCAACTTGGGGCGCAGGTGTGGCCTGGCAGGAGGAGGTCTTGGATCCGAGACACAATGAGAGGACCCTGAAGGTCTCCAGGTTCCAGCTCCAGTGTGTAGCTTCTCTCTGGGGACAGGACCACCAAACCCCTAAAGCAAAAGACAGGGAATCAGAGAACATTTCAGGTCCCTGCCTGTACCCTCTCCTCTGACAATGAACCCATGCACAGTACCTGACCCCGGAGCAGGTACAGAGGGAGACCCAAGCACCAGGACGGCCTCTCACTCCTCCTCGGTAGCAACAGTCCTCCTACAGCAGGGAAGCCACATTAGCTAGCACCAGCTCACAGGGAAGACCAGAGGACTGTGAAGCCCAGCTTGCTAGCCAAGTGTCCCCCACTTCCTCCAGTACTGTCACCCTCCCATCATCCTCCCCTCCTTTGCCAGGCCCTGACTTACCAGATTGTGTCCCTCACTGACTACCCGAGTGCCATCAGGCTGGTACCACACCAGAGTTGGGCGACCAGGGACTAGATCTCTGTGACAAAAGGAAGGCAGTATTTGAACCTCTGTACTATAATGCAGTGACAAGCTAGTGAGCTGGGCGAGGCTGTTGGGGACCATGTAATGCCTCCAAACTCCTCGTTCCTCTTAGATCACAGTGTCTAAAGGTTGGGCTGGTGTCTCCTCCAGCCTTTCCGTGTTCCAATATAATTTTTAAAATATATGTCTAAACTCAGGCACAGTAATTTAATTTCTCTGGGCTTTAACTTCTTCATATGTTAAATAAGAATATCTACATAATAGTATCTACCTTATAGGATTGTTATGAAGGAGTCCATGAAGGTAGATATTTAGTACCTGGTGCATAATAAATGTATGTAAATTATTTTCTAGAGATCATTCATGTCTGCCACCTTACCTATTCTGTAGAAGCTCCAAGACATGACTCTCACTCTCCAGCTCCAATTTGATCCTCAGGGCCTCAGGTAGACCAGTCTGTGGATACCAGGGCATGTCACCTCCACTAGCCCTGCCCACAGCTCCTACCTTTTATAACTGGAAAACCTCAGGCTCTCAGGAGACTACCAATGATTAGGTCACTGGTTGGGGGATCTCAAGGGAGGGACCAGGAAGCCCTGCCTGGACTGGGGCATTGTTCTAGGGGCTTGTGTGGGGAGGTCAAGGAAGGCATCTAAGCCACCCCTTCTCGGCTTCCTGCCCAGAGAGGAAGTACCATGAAGGACCCGGTACGGGCCCCAGCCCTTCCTCTGACTCAGCTGCAGAATGTGTGCATGTGTCTGTCTGTCTGTCTGTCTGTCTCTTTCTGAATCTCTCCCCACTAAGGAAACAAACAGCATGAGATGAAAGAAGGAGGCTTAGTGTCACTCTCCCAGTGGGCACGGATGGGCTGACTGGGGCCAAGGCAGACAGATGTATCTGTAGAGGGGAAAGGGGCTAAGTGTAGCTAGGTGCTGAGAGAAAGCAGCTGGGCCCTGATGCGCCTACTTCAAGGTCTGTTCACTGGCTGTATAGCCAAACTTTGGCTTCAAGGTAATGTGAAGTGTGAGAAAGTATTATTAGCAGGCTGGAACTTACCTGAAGCACTTCTGTTAGGCTAACTGTGGGGCTGTCCTGAATGGCCTGCCTCTCCAAGGGCCCACTCAGGGTCCTCTCTGCTTTGGCTTGCTGCTCCTCCTCAGAGCCTCCTGCAGGGTCCCAGAATATCCTAAGAGATTGCTGAGGAAATCCTTGGCAAAACTGGAGTGACTGGTATCCTCAGACCCACCAACTCCCAGCATATCAAGGCCTATCAGTGATTTAAGGGCTCCTGCACTGCATGCTGGGGTTTAAAGGATAATACTGGAAATCCCATCCCATCCACAAGTCTCTACAGAAAATTCAGCTTAGCAAGTTTGCACCCCCTCCTTGTCTCCCTCTGGCCAATCCCAGACTCTCGCTGGAACCCTCCCTGTTCCCATCCCTTCTCAATCATACCCCCCACCCAATCAGGAATGCGCTTTCTTAGGACTGGGAGAAGCCTTGTGGCCTGGTGCCCACTCGCCCTTCCTTTCCCTCACAGAAGAGATGCTGGGAACGCCCATTTCTGGGTGAGCAGTGCAAACACTCCGACCTCCCTAAACAGCCTTGATGCCCAGTCAGGCGCACCCAACAGCCTCCGCTTCCTCCGCCAGCACCCCCCAACAATGGCCCTCTCCCCTCCGGACACTCCACCCCCGCCTACCTCTCGGCCCCCAGCCCAAGACAGCAGCGGGAAGTGAAAGTTCCAAGGAGGAGTTGGTGTCCCAGCCTCTTTCCTGGCAAGTGCTCCCTCCCCTGGCTCCTCCGGGGCCCCTCCCGCTCCGCCAGGCTTCTGGTGGCCACCGCACTTGGTGAGCGGTGTTGGCCGCCCAGATGTGGAAAGAACGGCTGGAAATAATCCTTTTCACTAAAAGCCCACGAGCCGTGCCTATTCCGGGCACTGCATAGAGTGGAACTGTCAGCTAGGCCCTAGAGAGACGAAGACGTCAGTCCTGAAAACCGACTCTTCCATGATTCTGAGCGGCGCTGGGCAGGCCCCTGAGTGCCGGAGCCTGAAAGTGTCTACAGGGGTAACGCAGAACTTCTGGACAGGGACGCCAGCATCCTCTTCCTCCCTTCTCCATCCCCTCGCCAAATCACGAGCCCTAGGCCGTGGTCAGCAAACCAGGCAGGCTGGATCCCGGTTAGGCTCCAGCAGACCCTAGCATCCCAATGTCTCCGGGTTTCCTTGTACTTCTTCCCAGTCACCCCCTGGACCACCCCCGCCTGGGAACTCACCTATATTTGGGAGCGGCGGGGAGGGCCGAGGGCTGCCCGCGCCCAGGAGTCCCAGAGCCCAGAGCAGCGCCAGCCGCATAGCGGCGGAGCTCCAGGCCGGGCGAGGGCAGCAGGTGCGGGGCCACGCGTGGAGGAGCAGCCGCCGCCGCGTCGGACACAAGCTCCGCACAGCGCAGCCCTAGGCCCCGCCCCGCCCCGAGGCCCCGCCCCCGCCCCGCCCCCGCCGCCTAGCGCAGCCTCTTTCCGGCAGCCACCGGGATCGGCGTGGACTTGAACCTTTCCGGATTCTCTTCGCCGCGGTCCGGCCTTGGGTCTGCGACCCGGCTTCGTGAGGGTCGTGCGGGCCGTCTTTCCGGCTTACCCAGTCCCCGACCCCCGCGAAGCGCCAGCCGCAGGAGCGTGCATCACACTTTATTAAGCAAGAAGGCTTGCAGCATCCCTTCACTCGCCGTAGACGGCGTCGTCGTTGCTGTCGCTGTAGGCGGAGGAAGAGAGCTCCTCGCGGGGCGTGCACACCGGGCACTGTCGTCGCATGTCGTCCCAGCACGAACGGCAGTACACAGCCTGACAGCCCGGCGTAGGGCACACGTAGGACTCGGGCGTCTCCGGTGCCTGGCACACTACGCAGCGCCTACGCATCAAGCGGCTCAGGACAGGGCACAGGCGGTACACAGTGTCCACCAGGTGGTGGCGCTGTTGGGAGGCGAGGTGGATTGATTAGTGCCAGGTGGATTGAAAGTAAAGGGTTGTCAGGAGCTCTGGACAGCTCTTAATGTCTCAGATCCCAAGGCCTGACAGTGGTTTGTTGGAGGAAGCTGGGATTGACCAGAAGAGCTCTGGAGGGCGAGGGTGCTATGGAAGTGAGATCCCCCCGTCCCCAGACAGGGTTTCTCTGTTTCTCTGTAGCTTTGGAGCCTGTCCTGGAACTCGTGCTGTAGACCGGGCTGGCCCCGAACTCACGAACCTACAGAGATCCTCCAGCCTCTGCCTCTCGTGTGCTGGGATTAAAGGTGTGCGCCACCAATGCCCAGTGGAAGTGAGTCTTAAAGAGCTTCCTTTTCTCCCATGATGGGAGGCGGAAACTGTCGGAGGATAACCCGTGTACACCTATAGAGCAGCTTAATTTGATTCTTACAGTGAGGCTTAGAAGGGAGTAGGGCAGACAATAATTATTTACACCTTCCAGGAAGGCTGAAGAGATAGCTCAGTGGTTCAGAACCCTGACTGCTCTTCCACAGGGCCCAGCACCTACATAGCAGATAACAATTGTCTGTAACTCAAGTTCTAGGGGATATGACGATCTCCTGGGCACCAGCCACTCATGAGGTGCACAGACGGGTGTAGGCAAAACACCCATATGCAATAAGTAAATGGAAGTTTTTAAATCTTAAAAAAAAAAATCTTTAAAAAAAAGGTGGTGTAATGTTCATGAGTCCTATCTCAGTCAAATCTGGCAGGAGCCAAATAACAAACGCTGAGATCACTAAGTTCAGTATCTTTTTTTTTTTTTTCTCAAACACCCTCTTCATATAACTGCCATTTTCCAAACACCCTCTTCATATAACTGCCAGGAATCCTTCACTGACCATTGCTTACGAAATCCCAGGGGAGGCAGAGGCAGGCAGATCTCTGTGAGTTAAAGACCAGCCTAGTCTACACAGTGAGTGCCAAAAGGGCCAAGGCTACACAGAGAAACCCTGTCTCAAAAGAAAAAGATCCAGGGCCCCACTGCTTGTCAGATAAAAGCAGATCTTGATCTTCAGAGCCCTCCAACATCTGTTTTTTGTAGTCTTGCTATGCCTCCCTGGTCCTGCCTTGTGTTTTTGTTTTTCCTTAGCTTAGCCGTTGGTCTTGGCATTCCCTTTGGTCTCTGAGCTTTTTCGTATCTTTTTTCCTTTAGCTTAGAATACATATCTCTCTGATTTCATCTAGCTATTCAGGCTCAGTTTACTTCACGACCAAGGTCAAGGGGTCCCAGCCTGTTGATGCCGTGTTTATGTATGCCATGAAGCTTGTGTGGCACTCAGAGGACAATTTGTGGGAGTCCTTTCCTTCTACCATGTGGGTGGGGTTGAACTCAGGACATCAGATTTGGTGGCAGGTACCTTTGCCCACTTAGCTATCTTACCAGCCCCATTGTTCTGCTTATAGCATTGGCACCTATAAAAAGAGACTATAGCAAAATAAATAACCAGCTTGGTGGCAGAGCTCATGCTTTCTGTTCCATCCCTAACGCCCTCCGTGTGTGTGCATGCAAGCATGCCTATGTGTGCATGTGCGTGTTTATTTACTGTTATTTTATTGTTTTGTTTTTTAAGATATGGTTTCTCTGTGTAGCCCTGGCTGTCCTGGAGCTTGCTTGCTCTGTAGACCAGGCTGGCCTCGAACTCAGAGATCTGCCTGCCTCTGCCTCCTGAGTGCTGGGATTAAAAGCATATGCCACCATCACCCAGCTGTGCTTACTGCACTGTTACCATCTCCATCAGCTGAGAGAACTGATGGAGGGAAATGTTGTTTGCTCCAGGGCACAGTGCGGTATGGTGCGGTACAGTGCGGTACAGTGTGGTACAGCGGCAACTAACACACATATAGAATGTTTTTTTTCTCATACTGCCATCAAGGAAGTAAAGCAGTCATCATAATGACTGAACAAATAAGTAGTTAACATCATCCTACAGAAGAGTTTGAAAGTAAGGTACTCAAGGTCACACAACAGTCATAGAATGGCAGGGATGGAGCTGAATTTAAACCAAGGATTCTTTGCCCCCCAATTACCCTTCTTACAACACTGAAGAATGGCCTCACTGCCCTGTCTAAACACCCCATTCTTTCAAGGAAGAAACAGATGTAGCTTATGGAGGTTCTGACCCTGTGTCTTCTATAGATCACATGCTCCTTCACCAAGCCCTCCTAACCCACTGACCACCTGCCTCCTCTCCCTCTCCCTCTCCCGTTTCCGGAACCGCTCTGGGCTTGTCAGCGGCTTCTTTCTGATCAGTATTGCTCACTTTCCTCCAAACAGACCATCCGCTCTGACTTCCCTTTTCTGTCACTTCCTAAAGGGCCACGTCTCAAGCTGTGCTGAGTCCTGAAGTTCAGAGACAGACACAGCCCTGGCCTCCAGAAGGTGTTTGAACCCGCATCCTGTCAGACCCACTCAGCTCCAGCAGGCCTGGGCCCCTGAGGGCCCTGAGTGGACAGAAAGGGTGGCCCCTTCTCTGGAGTCTGTAGACTCAGCGGGAGCTGGCAGGCTTGCTGGGGACTGCACTCACAGGAACCCTCTGCTGACGTGCCCGGCGAACAATGGCGGCCCTTCTGAGTTGAGTGAAGGCTGCTCTCTTCCTCAGTAGCTCATTGTAGAGGAACAGGGTCCGCTTCTTCTCTCGCTGAGGGGTCAGGTGGGGAGCAAGGGGGGCTCAGTGACAGGGCAGGAGAGGGCCATGGGGCTGGTAGGAAGCTGTGTGCATGTTCAGGGGTGGAGTTGTCTGAGAGTTCACCTTGGGGAAATAGAAGGCTGCGATGACCCTCCTGAGCCTGTAGCCAAAAGCTTGGGCTAGGCAGAGACACACAAGCAGGAGGGTTGGCAGCGAAGCACTCCAGTAGGCCCTGGCATCCATGCCTATGGGTTGCGGCAGACAGGCTGGGGGAAGAGGCAGGCTGTCAGCAATGTGGTCAGAGCCAGCTGAGGGACAGGCCAGCACTGAGCTGATCCCTGCACCCCAGTAGGAGGTACAGGATGGGCCTCCAGTTTGACACAGACACACCCCCACCCCGCCCCTTCTGCCCCATAGCTTCTCTGACATAGCTACTCACTACCTGCCCTCGCCCCACCTCCTCTGAAGGCTGCTTGGTCTCAATTTCATTATGGCAGAAAGGTCTGTTGGACAAGGAGGCAGGGCCTCAAAATGCTGGCAAACCAGTTTTCTCTGAGCCAAGCTCTTCCGGGCTCTGACTTTTCAAGTTTGAGCATACCAAACCTCTCCTCTTTCAAAGGCATCTTCAGCTCTACCCTCTTGTCTTCCGCTAGCACCCTACTGTAGATTCCACAGATCTCAGCCTTCTGCATCACTCACGCATATTGTCTGATTTGACTTCTGTGTCCGTGGAGGTGTTCAGAGCTCCAATGGTTTTCCGAAGAAGCCTGGCCAGCATGGAGTCTCCCTCAACCTTCACCTCCAGTTTGTGACTGCCTGGTCAGAATGGACAGAGAGGGTCAGAGGTACAAGCTGGAATGGAAGGGCTGAGGTAGGGTAGGGAGGAGGAGGAGGGACAAGGAAAGAAGAGGAAGGGGAGATGCTCTGCAGGAGGGCATTGTCACTTGGGCTGTGGCCTGGGCCCAGGCTCACTTCGGAAGGTGTACTGCAGGAAGGAGTGCCGGCGGATGGTGTCAAAGACAGAGTAGAGAGCCCAGTCGAGCCCACACAGCACCAGCAGCAGCAGCACTATAGGTAGCGTCTCTAGGAGCTCCCTTGCCTGCGGGGAGCCCAGGTAGGTAGGGTTGGGTGCCCCTGCCCTGGCTTAGGGCTTGAGTATTCTCTGTCCTTTGCCTCCACCCCCAGAGCCCCACCTGCAAGTGGCCCCATCCCTGACCTACTTCCTGGTCCAGTCTCACCACATTTCGCATTTCTGAGGCCTGGATAGAGGGCTTGAAAGGGAAGATAACAGATCTCTTCTCTGCCTTTCGGAGTGGCAACAGACTCGGTTTGCCCTGAAAAGGGAAAGAAAAAGAAAAAAAAGGCCAGGGACTGGAGGGTGGCTCAGCTGTTCACAGTGCTTGCTGCTCTTCCAGTGATGAGGTTCAGTACCCAGCATCCGCGTCAGATGGCTTATAACTGCCTGGAACTCCAGTTACACCCACCGCTGGTCTCTGAGGGCACTCCATACATGCACACGGCACACACAGACAAGCAGGCACATACACATTAAAAAGACACGTCTCTATAGGTAAAAACCCGAAGGGCCTTTGCTCTCCTGGGGTAAGGGACAGTAAGGCATCCTCTGGCCGGACTGAGTTCCCTCACCAGCTTCTTCCTGCGCTCATCGATCTGGCAGAAGTAGGTGCTGATGTAGATGTTGTCAAAGCGGATGTCCCAATTATAACTATCCATGTAGGAGAAGGACCTATGGAGGGACAGACAGTGTGTCTCCATCTCCTGCATCAGGGTCTCCCATCTACACCCAGCGATGGGCTCCTTTCAGACCTAGTCACTCATCAGATCAACAGGCATTCCCTGCCTACCCCTGTGTCTAAAGCCAGGGGCAGGTGACCTGGTGTGAAGGAAGCTGGCTCTACCCTGCCCTCTGGTTGTGCAGTAGATGTCCACCTATGTGATTGCCGAGACCCAACAGAGGAGGGCATGAGCAGGCTGTGAGTTAGGGGCGGATGTTTGTCTTGCAGGATGAAAGATGATGATGCACAGAAGCAGAAAACCCTCCAGACGGCAGGAATCACTCAGTACTATGGCTCCCATAGTACTCACCTCTATTTATTTATTATTTTTGAGACAAGGTCTCACAATGTAGACCAGGCTGGCCTGGAATTTAGAGATATGCCTGCCTCTGCCTCCTGAGTGCTGGCATTAAAGGGTTTTTCCACCATGCCTTCCAGCTTTGCCTGCTGAACACCTCAAACAAAACTCCTATCCAGACATCTCCTGTTTTTCCAGCTCTTTCTGACTTGCTCTAAGTTGTGTGTGTGTGCATATGTAGGTGTTCAGTGCTTGTTTCCTAAGGAAAAAATCCTAATTGTGAAAACACGTCAAATATATTAAACTATAAAATATGAAACATAAATCCCTCTTTTAACAATGCCACTGGGGTGCTTCAAAGAAATGCAAAGATAGACCGGGGCACCCCCTTGCGGACAGACCTATCACTGCAATATTGGGTTTCCTAGGCTGGGAACAACCCTTCCCCCAGCTCTGTCCTGTTCCTGAGTGATCTCACCCAGGTTGAAAGCCTGGCAGTGACTCTATGCTTCCTCCTTCCCTCCCAAGCTTGGCTTTGAGAACTTCTATGCCTTTTCACTTCCTCCCATTTAGGCCATCTTCCTGCCCTGCCTCACTCTCCAGGCTACCTAACCTCTGACCTAGCCTGGCCTCTGCCCCTGTACAGCCCACCATCCACCCTCATCCATCTTGAGGCCACCTTCCCAACCCCACCCCTTTCAGGGCCTTCCTGTAGGGGCTTTCCAGACTCTCCTAGCCAAGCTGTCCTCAGCTCAGCTCACCCATCACTGCCCCACAAACAGTGCAGATGCTGAGGTCCTTGCTCAAGACACTACCCTACCCTCCCTTGACCACAGATCCCACCTGCAGCCTCTGGAGTCCAGATGTGACCACCCTGGTGTCACCTCCTTAGCTCCCACACCTGTCCCCCATAGCCAGTCCATAGTATTGCCCTAGAGCCATCCATGTCTCGTGGGTGTCTCTCCTACCACCTCAACTACACCAGGAATGTCTGGACCAGGGTAGCAATAATGATGTGTTCACCTTTGTCCTTCCACGGGGCCCTGGGTATGCATATAATCATTCACTTGGGGCCACTCTAGCCTGAAGAACAGGGACAAACAGCAAG
The DNA here is from genome assembly GCA_030556225.1 of Cricetiscus sungorus. Classification (NCBI taxonomy): domain Eukaryota; kingdom Metazoa; phylum Chordata; class Mammalia; order Rodentia; family Cricetidae; genus Cricetiscus; species Cricetiscus sungorus. The sequence goes on from JANBXA010000730.1 coordinate 105,942,974, forward strand.
GGTCCCCATCACCTAGCTCCTGCCCAGCCCAGACACTTGAGGGTGGAGGAAAGGAGAAGGTCCAGAAGTCAATCAGGGAAGCCAGGGCAGCCTAGGTAGATACTGGGCTGGAAGGAGGACTTTGTTCTACATAGAAGGAAAGGAGCTGCCAACACAGCAGGCAGGAGAGAATGAAAGCAAAAGCGGACGATATAAATGGCACAAAGTCAGAGCCAAGGGGAACATGAAGGGCAAGGGGGGAAATCCACAGTCAAAGCTCGATGGGGGAGGGGGACGGGGTGGGGGCAGTGTTGGGATGGATGCCAGGAGGAGGCAGATAATGAAGACAGTCACTTTTTTAAAGACAGTAGCAACATGGGTAATAGCAATCCTTAAAACGTCTACATGCCCATTAGCTGTAAAACAAACAACAAACAAAAACAGGCACATAAGAATCCGATCCCCAATTAGGGTTCAGCTCTGCATCTCTTCTACCAGGGTTCCCACCCAGGGTGGAGGAAGGGGCACCAGGTGGGGCTTGTAGCTCACGCATGGAAGACCAGCAGGAAGGTGCAGGACAGGAGTACATGCAGCAGGCCTGCAGCCCACTGCAGGTGGGCCTCCTGCTGTCGCACATAGTCCCGCACCTCAACGCTCATGCGTTCCCAGCTCATGTTGACGCCCAGCACTGCAGACTGCTTCTCTTCCTGGGAGGGGAAGATGTGCCTGCTGCAGTCTTGCCACATCCACATTTCCACTGGCACCCTACTTAAGCCCCTGATCCTCCCAGGACCTCTACAAGTTGTCACTTCACCTGCTCACCAGTCTCTGCGACAAGTCTGGCTTCCCTGCACCCACATTATTTGACACCATCTCATGCTTGACTACCCATCCCACCCCCAAGCCTGATACATACATCCCACAGGCTGGCATGATTCCCTCAGCACCGGCCCTCTCCTGGCCCCCTCCACACCCAGACACCTCTTCCCTGGGCCTCTCGTGTATCCTCCTTCCTGCCTTGTTCCTTTATGCCTTCCTTCCTCCCCTCCTTCTCCCTGTCTGTTCCTTTCCCGCTCCCATGCCTCTGCCTCCTACCTTGATGTCAATATTGGCTGAAAATTCTCCATACAGACCATTAATAGACTGGTTGAGGGAGTCGTAGGTTTGCCCAAAGTTGCCTTCCACTGGGATGCGCCTGTGACACCAAGTCTCCATCACTGGTGGACAGTGAGGCCAAGTCAGGGGCTCTTTGGGCTAGAGCCCAGGCTCTATTAGCCCTGGGTTCTCCCACCCAGAAACACCGCCTGATGCTTTGCTCTTTTTTTTTTTTTTTATTTTGGTTTTGGTTTTTTGAGACAGGGTTTCTCTGTGTAGCCCTGGCTATTCTAGAACCAGCTCTGGAGACCAGGCTGGCCTCAGACTCACAGAGGTCTGCCTGCCTCGGCCTCCTGAGTGCTGGGATAAACTGCCTTGTGCTTCACTTCCATTTTTGCATCTGTCCCTAACCATACCGAATACTAATAATGGTATCCAACCTTTCTAGAGCAGTTCCTCTGGGTACCACTTCGGTTAGCACTTGGCATGCATTAGCCAGTTAAATTTCAAAACCCTTACGGGGAATGAAAACTATTATTATATCAGTCTTTCCAACAGAGAGATGGAATTCACAGCTTCGCTGAAACTCATCTCCACTACAGAGAAGTCAGTAGGGAGTGGACCCATGTACCCACAGAGCCCACATCCTCTATCTACACCTGCCAACCATCTGGCCTTATACCTATTGGGTCCCCAAGGATTCATCTCCTTTAATCTGGGATCCTGCCACTAACCCTTGGCAATGCTACAGAAGAACTTGAACGTCATTGGCAGGCAAAGCAGATGGTTCAGGAGTGGGACCCAGACACGTTCCATGCACTGTTGATGCTTTTTTTCGAACCAGCGATGGCAACTGATTATGGCCTTATTTACCACATCTGTAGCAAAGAGACAGGGGTGTCCAGGATTCCTGGCCCTGGCCCTGGCCTGGAGCTTGGCGCTGAAGTCCGCCCTACCCTGCCCTGCTCAGGAACACTGCTCACAGGAGCAGCGCAGCTTGGTCTTCAGCTCATACATCTTCTGTGTGGACAGGCGGAGTCTGCCTCGGGGAGCTCTGTGGGCCTCTGTGCCTGGAGCGTTCTTGGCATCCTCAGGTAAGTAGCCAATCTCACTCCTCACTTGAGCATCCAAGTCCTTAAAGGAGTTAGAGACGTTCCAAGTCTCTGCTTTTAGTGACTCTTTGCTGCCCTGGGGTTAGAAAGGCAGGAGGAAGCAGGGGAGGGGCTTACAGACTGTTGCTTCCCAGTGTATTTTCTAGCAATGCCACACTTAGGGCTCTTACCTCAGCCCGCAGGAATCTAGGCCTGAGACAAACCTCCTCCAGGTCCCCTTGGCAGCTCTGCCTCCCCTTGTGGCTCTGCCTTATTCCCAGACCCTCAGCTTTCCCTTAGGCCTCCCTTCATCAATCCTTATTGCTTAGGAGTCCCAATAATTTTGAACCTTAGCCCTTCAGGCCTAACCTCCCATACCCCTATAGCCTCCCCTCCCCTCTCCAACATTCCCAAGCTCCTAGCTGCTAGCTCCTGAATTTCCCATTCTCTGATCCTCTGGTCTTCTAAGACCAATGTCCCCAATTTCCCTACAGTCTAATTCAGCTGCCCATGCAGGTATCTGGAGATGTGGGTGTATGTATGTCCCAATGGTAGGCTGTTCTCCTGGCTTTTAGCACCCCAAGATCAGCAAGGGCTCTGCAATGTTTGGGGATAGCACTACAAAATATACTAGGACCATTTCCACTAGGAGACCATAGGCTTCATTATACAGGGCCTGACCAGCAGGTCCTTGAACACGGCACGCAAAGGGGCTGTGGAGACACGCCAGGCCGCTCGGGTGTTGTTGACTTGCAGCTCCACAGTGCAGCCCAGGGATGCTATGACTTCATTGAGGTTGTACTGCAGGTTGGCTGCTGGCCCTGGCAGAGGAGATCCGACAGGTCACCTCTCTGCAGTCAGTCCCTTCTTAGAGCCACCCCTGGCACCTTCTCTGCACACAGACCACCCGTGAGCCCATAGGCCACCTTCTAGGATTGTGTCATGATGGGCTTGAACGAGTCTATGAGAGATCTCGTTCAATCCTTGTCTTTTCAGCCCCATAAGCTAAGGAGGTCAAGAGACGGGAAGGTACTCTCAGCGGAATGCAGCAAGTTGGAACAGTAAGACATGACACCCCATCACCACCACCACCACCACCACCATAACCACACACGCTCCTCTTTCATCATGGTCCCCACTGGATGATCTACCCAGGGTCACTGCTTTGGTGTCACCAACTGGTACTCTGGGACAGCCATTTCTCACCTTTATAGATGGCAGCCAAAGCATATCCCAGGACAAAGAGTCTTCCTTCTTTGCCCAGCATCTTGGGTACCAACAAGACACTGGCACAGCGAGTATGTGGGGAGGTCCCCCAGCCTATGGCCCCCAAGCCTATTGGGAAATTCAGAAGGTGAGGAGACGAAATAAGGAAGCCTCACAGTTACCAGACCTCTGCCTGCTCCAGCCCTCTCCTGACCTACCCAGCCTCATCCCTATTTGTACCTACTTTGAACACTTCTCAGGCCCCCTCCCTCCCTCTCTCCTTCCTCTCTCCTCCCTCCCTTCCCTAGCCATTTATAGAGTGCACCTATATATATATATATCAGACTCTCTGAAAGGTCCTGGGGAGATGGTTAGGGATAGAAAAGTCACGGTCACAAATGTGCATGTGGGTGTCAGAGGACCACACTTTCCACATCCAGGCTGGATGCACATCTATGTTAGGCATCGAGGAAGCAGAGCAGGCAAAGGAGACACTGAGGAAATGGGCACTGATGCCCCAGGTGGTCAGAGAAGCAGTCAGAGCCCACCTGGACAGTCTCGGTGCTCTGGCACCCACAGCACCCACATCCCCACCCTTCCCGTGCAGGAGGCTCTTAATCATGTGTGGTTGGCAAGTTACAGCAGTCACAGTCGCACATGTGGTCTCTGTAAGGAGACAGTGAGCTGGTGAAGCTCATAACCCAGAGAGAAAGACAGACAAGTAAACAAATGACTCCCATGGGACAGACGTGCTCAGTGCACCAGGGAGGGGCTTATGGAGAGAGCTGTGGAGCCAAGGAGGGTGTGGGTATTTCTGCAGGGAGGGGTGGGGCTGGGAAGGCTGGACAAAGGAGATGATGTGTCAGCTGGGCCTGGGAGATGAGTAACTGTTGTTAGGAGGCACAGATGGCAGCCCGGGACAAAGGAACAGCATGAGCTAGTCAGGGAACAAGAAGATCCCCGTGTAGATGGAGTCTTTGCCCAATGATGGCCAAAGCAAACCCCAAATACTTATACTCCCACCATTCCCACTGTCCTCCCACAGCCCCATCACCACTCACTGGGACTAGTACTTATTGTTGCAATGTTAGGATACAACCTTCCCCATGGGCAGTAAGTGATCTACCACTGTTACACCCCTAGCTCCTGGCCTGAAACTTCCTTTAGTTTTTATTTTGTGTGTAGGAATGTTTTTGCCTGTATGTGCACCATATGCATGCCTAACCCATGGAGGCCAGAAGAGGGTGCTGGATCCCTGGAATTAGAGTTATAGATAGTTCACTGTGGTTGTTGGGAATAGAACACGGATCCTCTAGAAGAACAGCCACTCTTAACCTCTGAGCCATCTCCCCAGCACCATGGATGGAAATTTTCCAACCTGTCTTTAGTCCTGTCTCTCAATACCTTCCACGTCTGTGGCCAGGATGATCTTATCAAAGCATAAACAGTTTGTGGCCCTTCCCTCCTTCAGTTCCGTCTTTTTGCTACACTTGGCAGATAGACTCCAAACCCTTTGACATGCTTGATAGACCCTAGTGGTCTGCCCCTCCCACCTTCTGCGGTGATCCCATGCCACTGAGTCTTTTGCCCATAAGTCCGCAGGGCCCTGGCTGCTGCCCATTTCTCCCCAGGTCTCAAGTGGTGGCTGTCTTCTGCCCTGCCAGTGGCACCCCTCCCCCATCGCTCCACCTAGACATACAGGTTTGTGGCAGACCCTGGATGCCACCCAGCAGTTATTGTTTTTTTCCCCTGCCTTCTCACTTGTTAACACAACTTGGATTTGGTTCAAGGACAATAGCCTGGTTCTGCCCTGGCCCCTGGGGGTTGAGTCTGGGTTTGCTTAAACCAATCTATGGGTTACAGGGCAGTGAAAGGGACTTGTTCTGTGGACTTGGCCTTAGACACCAGCTGTGACAAGAGCTGACAGAGCTCTTCTCTCTGTCCCTGTAGCTCCTTCAGCTCCACACAAAGGGCAGAACTAGTCTCTCACTCCTCTACCTGACCCAGTTTATAGAAAGAGAACAGGGGTTGGTTGTCACCAACACTAAGTAGGTAAATAGTTCTAAAAAGAGGGATCGGGTCCTATAACCTATAACCCCAGCTACCCAGGAGGCTGAGGCAGGAGAATGGAAGAGGCCTCCCTGCTCTGTGCTCACAGTCAGTCTGATCCTGAGGCTCTGTCTCAACAAGTCAGGAGGACTGGGGATGAAGCCCCGTTGAGTGCTTGCCAGGCATGCATGACGCCCTGGGTTTGACCCCCAGCACGAGGATCCCTCCCCAAAGAACGAGGAGTCCTGGTGGCATATGCCTACAATCCTTGCGTGCAGAGGTGGAGGCAGAAGAATAGAACGTTCATCCTTAGCCACACACCAGGTTCGAGACCAGTGTGGGAGTCAGGCAGATTTCTGTAAAGTTCAAGGCCACCCTAGTCTACATAGCTAATTCCAGGACAGCCAGAGCTACAAGAGCAACCAGTCAATCAAAACAAACAAACTAACACACACAAATAAACAAAAATCAAAACCAAAACAAAACAAAACTGGAAATGTTAATGTTCTGAAAGTGAAGCGTAGCATTTAGTGTAAGCAGTTCAAGACCCTCTAGGGACTATCACAGGAAGGGACTCTGGCTCATCCCTCCTGGGCTGGGCTCCCATGGAACTGTAGCAGCTGGCCAGGCTTCTCCAGGCCCCACCCTCTGCAGATCCCAGAGTGTGGGACTTCTCTCTTTAGGCAGGAGGGAGGGCAACTCCAAGGTACATAGCAATTCCTAAAGGCAGCAGGCCTGGGGTTCTCCATCCACAGCAGCTGCTGGGGATCAGGGTGGATGCCTGTCTGTGGGTGGCTCCATTTGAGACCAGCCAAAAGAACCTGCCAAATTTCACACCACGAGGAACCCCAGAGCCCATCACCGAGCCCGCCACACTGAGAGCACTGGGGACTTAGAACAGCACTGATGACTAAAGACTTTGTCCTCCTCCCTGTCATAAAAAATAAAGGTTTTGTACCTTTCCCTCTAATTCTTCCTCTCTGCAGCATCAGAAGAAACAGAACGGAGGCCAGGTATGGTGGTACACACCTATAACTCCAGCCCTTGAGAAGTGATGACAGGAGGAACAAGGAGGGTGCAGGACGGTGTGGTGGGAGGAGTGGGGGCTGGGGCAGGGGCCGGGCATGGTGGCATAGCTGCCCCAGCTCCAGTAAATCACTTCCTACCAGTGCAATTCTAATTTAACAGCACAGGTCCTAAAGGAAGCCATGAAGGGGGGGGGGCGGGGGCGGGGCGCTTATTGGGATGAGAGGTTTCAGTAGGAGACACTGGGCAGGGAAGGCAAGGAGGTTCAAATTGACTAATATTCATTATATGCCTATATGAAACTGTCAGAGAATGTGACAGGCAGGAGCAAAGCAATAATAGAAAGGGAAGAATGGGAGAAGTGAGTGCAGGACCCGGGGTTGGGGTAGATTGGAGCAGCAAGGAGAGGCGACATTTAAGAAGCATGGGACCTGAAGTCCAGATGTGTAGACAGGACCCTTTAACCTCTCAAAATAAGTCTAAACTAGTCGCCACGCCTGGGGCTTCCTACTTGTCTGAGTGAAAGGTCGTCACAGAACATACGTGAGTACAGCGGTCAGAGAGGAGAAGAGTTTACTGTGGTCTTGGCCTTATGGTCAAAGACTCTAGTTTATGCGTTCCACAAGCCAGTGACATTCATCCCATTGCCCTGGGCTGGGACAGGGTTAGAGAAGGGCACCAGTTGCTGTACTGACCACAGAGATGTGAAAGCCTGCTGGCAAGTGGGGTAGGAGAACAAAATACTCCTCCCTAGTTTCTGAGATTGCTACATACAGATCTGATGCCTGGAGTTATGGTGGGGACTCTGAAACAGAAAAACCTCTAGGCAGCTGGACAGTGGCAGCACAGCCTTTAATACCAGCACCCGGGAGGCCATGGATCTGAGTTCCAGGTCAGCATGGTCTATAGAGTTCCAGGACAGTCAGGGCTACACAGAGAAACTCTGTCTCAAAGAAAAACAAAAACAAAAACTAAACCAAACCAAAACAAAAAACCACTACCACCACCACCAAAAAACCCTCAAGCCAAAGCCAGTGAAAAACTGAAACATGCTGGTTGGTACTTTAGTTTGTTGGGAAAAAAATGATTTTTAAAAAATTAGGTACGGGTGGTGATGATACACGCCTTTAGTCCCAGCAGCACTCAGGAGGCAAAGGCAGGGGGATCTCTGTGGTTTTGCTTCCAGCCTGGTCTACAGAGAGAGTTCCAGGACAGCTAGGGCTACACAGAGAAACCCTGTCTCAAAAGCAATAACTGAACAAGGGAGCTCAGGGACCCCAGATTGATAGCTGGGAATCCAGCATGGGGCTGACTCAGACCCCCTGAACACGGGTCTCAGCTAGAAGGCCTGGGCAGTCTAAGGGACCGCTGACAGTGGAACCAGGATGCATCCCTGGTGCACGAAAGGACTTTGGGAGCACATTCCCCATGGAGGGATACTCCCTTAGCCTAGAGACAGGAGGTGGGGCCTAGTCCCTACTCCAAATGACTTGACAGATTTGTTGATTCCTCATGGAAGACATCATCCTCCCTATGGAGTGTGTGTGTGTGTGTGTGGGATGGGATGGGAGAGGGGTGGGGTGGCATGGGAGGGAAGGAGAGAGAGAGGGAGGGAGGGAGAGAGAGAGAACTGGAGTAAGAGTAAAAATATTTAAAATTAAAAAAAGAGTAAAAAAATAACAATAAAAATTAAGTAAGTATATTTATTTTGATACATATACATACATATGTTTTGCTTGCATATATGTATGTATATCATACATATATGGTATGTATGTGTGTTGTGTGCCTAGTGTCTTTGGAGGTTAGATGCCCTGGAAGTTGAGTTTTAGGTGGTGGTGAGCTGTCATCTGAGTACTGGGAATCAAATCCAGGTCCTCTGCAAGAGCATCAAGCGGTCTTAACTCCTGAGCCATCTCTCCAGCCCTTTGAGATAAAGGTCTTAACATAGGTTGGCCTCACACACACAGTGCTCCTGCCTCCGCCTTCTGAGTGCTGGGATTCTAAGTATACAAGCCTCCAGGCCGGCAGCGGCAGCGGCAGCTGTTAGGTTTCTCAAACTCTAAAGCCACTTTGTCTTTTTCTTTTTTCTTTCTCTCTTTTTGTCTTATTTGTCTTTTTCTTTTATCTATTTTTTTGTGACAAAGTCTTACACTGTAAGCCCAGGCTGTCCTGGAACTGCAGACATACAAGCCAACAGACTCTTCTGTCATGGACTTTTTCTGTGGGATGATGAACAGTCTAAGCTTAAGCCCTTTCCTGTGGCCTAACACCACCCAAAGCAAATGTCTCCATTCAGATGTCACCTCTAGAAGTCTTCCCGACAGGGTTAGGGTCGCGCCCGGCCCCTTCCTTCCTCCTCCACAGCGTACTTTGTTTTCTTACTTCATTGTTTCACACTGGCAGGTTGGTTAGTTTCTAGTTTTTGAGGCAGGACGTTACTTGGCAATCCAGACTGTCCTGGAGTATACTGTGTGCACCAGGCTGATCTTAAATTAAGGCAATCCTCCTGCCTTAGCCTTATGAATTCTGGGACTGTAGATTGTAGGTGTGAGTCACCACACCCAGCTATGCCTGACTTTTTTTTTTTTTTTTTTTGAACTGTAAACTCCAAAAAGGATGGTGCTTGTCATCTTTATTTACTTCTGAATCTTCAGGAAGGGGGGAAGGAAGGGATGGAGGGAAAGAGGAAGGAAGGGAGAGAGGGAGGGAGGGAGGGAGGGACGGAAGGAGAAAGGAAGGGAGAGAGGGAGGGAAGGAGGAAGGAAGGGAGAGAGGGAGGGAGGGAGGGAGGGAGGAAGGGAGGAAGGGATGGAGGGAGGGAAGGAGGAAGACAGGGATGGAGGGAGGGAGGGAGGGAGGGAGGGAGGGAGGGAGGGAGGGAGGGAGGAAGGGATGGAGGGAGGGAGGAAGGGAGGAAGGGATGGAGGGAGGGAGGAAGGGAGGGAGGGAGGGAGGGAGGGAGGAAGGGAGGGAGGGAGGGAGGGAGGAAGGGAGAAAGGGAGGGAGGGAGGGAGGGAGGAAGGGAGGAAGGGATGGAGGGAGGGAAGGAGGAAGGAAGGAAGGGATGGAGGGAGGGAAGGAGGAAGGAAGGAAGGGAGAGAGGGAGGGAGGGAGGGAGGAAGGGATGGAGGGAGGGAGGGAGGGAGGGAGGGACTGGTACTCAAGAGTAAGGTGTGCAGGAGTGGTCAACAGAGCCGTGATAAGGTGTAGGTCTGGCCTATGATGTGTGCACAGTGGGACTCTCACAGACTGACGAAAAGACTTAATGAAGGCAGGGTTGGTCTCTCACTTTGGGATCCTTTCTCCTCTGAGGCCCCCTTCTCTTTTCTAAAGTGTAAGAGGAGGCTGAAGTCATGGACATTGGAGCACAGAACAAGAAAGCTCCAGTTTCCTCCAGACCCCCAATGCCCAGCCTCTACCCACTACTAACTTGCCAGGCCATACAATGCTGCCATCTTGTGCTCCTCATAGATGTTCATGGGGTTCACCAGGAGCTGAAAGAGACCTGAGGAGCAGGGTGAAGCCGAAAGTTAACTGATGCCCTGCCCCCGGCCCTACCCCGGCCCTGCCCGGCCCTGCTGCTCCCTCACTTGCCTATGGCCAGGAGCCCACCAGTGCCTGCTCCTAGCAGGAAAGCAGTGGCAGGGAACTCCCCTGGCTGGCGCCATAGGAACCGGCTCCAGGAAACTGGAAGACACCATTGTAGGAGCCTCTGCATGGCTGAAAAGGGAACAATTCAGCTCATAGCCTCTTTTTCTGGCCTAGTGAAGGGGGGACCCATGAAGCTACAGTTACTATAGTTACACGCAGTTGTAAGCTGCTTGGCCTGGGTGACAGAGTCAGGTCTTCTGGGAGAGCAGGAAGTGCTCCTCACCACCCACTGAGCCATCTCTCCAGCCCCAAGGTTTCAGGGGGGGGGGTTGTTTTGGTTTTTGGTTTTTGGAGACAAGGTTTCTTTGTGCAGCCCTGGCTGTCCTGGAAGTCTCTCTGTAGACCAGGCTGGCCTCAAACTCACAGAGATCTGCCTGCCTCTGCCTCCTGAGTGCTGTGATTAAAGGTGTGCACCACCACTGTTCAGCTAAGGTCTGAGGTTTTAGGAGGATCAGATGCAGGCAAAACATGGTGGCCGGGACTTGGGGTACACTGGAAGAGATAAGGGATCCTCAAGAGTAAGCCAGGAGTGGGAAGAAGAAGAAGAGGGCTAGGCTGCAGGGAGAACACCAGGATGGAGGAGAGAGGACCAGAGAAGTCTGAGGGATGCTGGGAAAGGGCAGAGGCTGAGGGCTGGCTGGCTCACTGGTATGCGGCAATGTCCTTTGTTGCCCTCCTGTTCTGTTCCGATGCTGTGTAATGTCCATCAGTCTGTTCTCAGGAACCCTTTTCATCCTAGGAGCCTCTTCAAAGATCCCCAGGCTGTGAAATTCTGATGAGAGGAGAGAGGTGCGTGCAGCCTGTGTCCTTGGCTTCACTCACAGCCCACAACCGTGGTCTGTGTCCTTCAGCTCCCTGGCTCTGTGAGCCCTCAGAACTGGGTGATGGGTTCTGAGACACACCCATGCTAGAAGCCTGGCGGAACCTTAGAATTAGATGGAGAATTCCGGGTCTATAGAACCTGGGGGCCTCTTCTGGAGACACACTGACATTTGGTCCTAGCAGCCATGACCAAAATTGATATAGAGCAGTCCTCCAGGGAGGAGGGGCCTAGCATGGCGCGGGCTATGGTCCGAAGCATGGGTGGCTTTACTCTGGGATTGTCTTTGGCCACAGCCTATGGGCTTCTGGAACTTCTGGTGGAGGGACACAGCCCCTACGCCTGCCTGGTGGCCACTGTCACTTTGGCTGCCTTCCTTAGCCTGGGCATGGGGTTCTCCCGCCAGGTCCGTGTCTCTGTCTTCCTGCTGCTTCCCCAGGCCTTCTCCAGTGAGCCTGGCACCCTGGGAACAAGGCAGAGCTGGGCTGGGACAGAGTGGGGGGTAGCCTAAAAACTAACATGAAGGAGGAACTGCTGCCTTGGGGCTGGACCCTGGGCTGTGACTGACCCAGCCGTCTCCCTAGGGCAGGGCCGGATGCTGCTGGTGGTGGCTGCCTTTGGGCTCGTGCTTCAAGGGCCTTGTGCCAATACCCTGCGCAACTTCACCAGGGCCAGTGAAGCTGTGGCCTGTGGGGCAGAGCTGGCCCTGAACCAGACTGCTGAAGTGCTAGAGAGGGCCAGGCAGCCCCTTGTCAGTAAGGTCCACCCCAGCCTACCCGTATCACTGCCTCCTCTCCTGTAAGATCTTCTATCCTTCAGTTCAATTCCTCTGTTGGAACTGTGCCCTAACCTGAGTGGCTGGGCCTGGGAAGCCATGTTCTAGTCCAGCTAAATCCTCTTTCTCTTGCCTTTCAGCCTGCCCCTTCACCTGATTACTTCCACACCCCAGCACCTAGGCTCCTTCACCTCTCTGACAGCCCCCCCCTCCCAGGAAACGGTGAGCGTCGGCTCCTGGAGGAAGAGGCCCACCTCAGAGTTGTCCTTTGTCCCTCAGGTGCTCTGACCAAGATTAAAGCTATTGCCCAGAGGGCCAAAGTGGTGGCTGACCGGGTTCGCAAGTTCTTCCGGTCCATCATGGACGGTGTGAAGCATGTAGGTAGGCGTGCTGCACATCTGGTTTGGGAGGTCAACATACCACAGTCTTCTTATCCTAGTGCCTCTCCGGGCACTCCACACAGGATGCCTGACCACTGACCAGTTCTGGGGGGGGGCGGGGGCAGGGCTGAGAGGTGGGGAGGTGGTGGTTGGTGTTACCCGAGTCATTGAGAAAGGATGGGGGACTGAACGGAACAGCTGTCCCCAGCCAGGTCCCTGAGGAATGTGTGGTATTGGCTCCTTCACATTGGTGATGTGTGCAACTCAGAGCTGGGCAACCCTTACACAAAATGCACCGGGGTATTTGATGACGCCAAGAACAACTGTATGAAGATCTTGCCACAAGTCCATCACCTGTGTTACGTGCTCATGCCCTTCAAATTGGTGCTGTGTGGACTCGCCAGCTGTGAGAGAACCAGGGGCTCCCTGCAGGGAGGCATGAACGTAGGGCTAGAATGGGGAATGAGAATGCAGGCAGGCTCTGTCGGAGGGTGAGCACAGGGGATCACTTGAGGGGCACTGAACATGGAGCCCATAAGGGGGCTGGGTTCAGTGAGGCAAAGGTGGATAATAAAAAAGAATGATGTTCCGGAAACCACAGCAGAGAAAGGGGCTAAAAACCGTTAGCATGTGTACAGACCAACAGGAAAAGTAGAAAGTCCAGACTGCCCCATGAGAGGAAGGTGTCAGAGGTGGGCAGGCAGGCTGCGTTTCTGCTCCCCACCCTCACACTGGGATCCCTGACTTCCAGTGGTCCAGGTGTTCTGTGTCATCCCCACGTACATCCAATTCTTCCTGCGAAAGACCATCAGCACCCGTGAGTGACCCCTGCAGCCCCTGCCACCGTGTTCTCATCTTACTGCGGCCACTGGCAAGAGCAGGAAAGGACTTCACAGGGTCACCCAGACTAATGTCTAAGCTGGCTGATTGAGAAACTGAGGCCCAGTGAGTGGTGCGGGGGTGGGGGTGTCTCATCAAAGCCAGAGTTCAGAGCAGAATCTGGGAGAACAGAACCTCCTGCCTGAGCATGGGTCATGAGATCTGGGAGGAACAGGGCCTCCCACCAGAGCGTAGGCCACAGCTCACTCCTCACTCGTGATGGAGCAGAAGCCCCAGGCCAAGTCTAATGCTGTGTGTCAGGAAGATGTCACTGCTTCCTCGTCTAGATCTGGGCCCTAGCTCTGACTCCTTGGTGAGTTGCACAATTCCTGGGCCAGGACAGCCCCCACCCCATGCAGCTCTGCCCTCCTCACTACCCTGGCTCATGTCTCCCCTGGCCCTGCTGGTCCCAGCTGTGATGGAGCTGCTTAACCGGGTGCGTCGTGAGTTTGAGTTCAACATGACAGCCACCCACTACTTCTCCGTGGACCTCAATGCCTCTCGGAGCCTGTCCCAGGTGGCTTTGGACCTTCATGAGGCCGTCAGCATGAAGCTACACAGTGTCAGAGAGGTCTTGGCTCTGATGGGCTACACCATGCCTCTCCTCTTCACCCTTCTCTATCTCCAGTGAGGGGCTACAGCGCCTGTGGGGTAGATGGGCTGTTTGGGGCTGTCCATCTATGGAATCTTGGGGGTGGAGGGGGCTGGCAGGCCAGCATCACCTGGGGTGCCTGGGGGTCTGGTAAAGAGGGATTTCACACACACTTCTCCTCAGAGCCCTGTGGTATCGGTACCGTTACCTGAACCACGACAATTTTGACAACATCTATATCACCAGTCGATTCCTACACATGGAGGCAGTGCGCTCCATGGCAGGGTTACCCACAGTGCTCCCGCTCAGTTCTCATGAGGCCAGACACTACATCCAACCAGGTGAGGGCGCTGAGGATGGAAAAGAAGGGCTCCGGGCAGCCAAAGCCTTGCTCGGCCCCACATCCCTGACCCTGTTCTGTTTTGAAGCATGGGGACCAGAGGGAAGAGAGAAAACTTCAGGCTGAATGGGAGACAAGGGGAGCAGCACGGGGCAAGGGATAAGAGGTTGAAGACTTTCTATTGGGAGGAAAGAGGGGTGGATGTGTTAATAGGGGAGAAAGACTGCTTAGGAGGCAGGAGGCAGGCAAGGGCGGGGGTGGGGGTGGGGGTGGGTGGGAGTGGGAGTGGGGGTGGGTGGGTAGGGATGAACCATGGTTCCAGGTAAAACTACAAGGCTTTTCCACCAAGGCCCTGCCCTTGAAGAGTGCTCCCTGCCTTTGCCACAGTCCTCTCAGACTCTTTTTGTTCTCTGGGTAAGCAGTTAAGCTGAACTTGATAAGCGTGGGCAAGTTCTCAAGAGCTGAGATCTGTGGGCAGGAAAATTGGGGAGCACACTCCGACCACCTGCTCCTTCAGGTTCCATCTTCCTGTCCCGATGGGAGCAAATTTTTTATATGTTGGAGATCTTTGACCTTGCCCGTCACCTCATCCTCGTGTTCCTCCTGGTCTTTCTGGACTATGCCGTCTTCTGGGTACTTGACCTGGCCCGGTACCACCTCCAGGGCGAGATTGTAGCCCGCAGTGAGTGTCCACTCCTCCTCCTGTGCCCACCCACCCCATACGTCCTCCTCCTCCCTGGGGCCTTCTCCTGGGGGGCCCTTTGGATAGCTTCATGCCACTGCCATTTACTTTTCCAGCCTCTGGCAGGATAGCTAAGGCACAATCTGTAAGCCAAATTGGTTCAAATCCAGCCCTGTCCTTTGTCAGGAGTTGATTTTAAGTAAGTTGCTTGGGAGCTGAAGACAAAGCCCCATGCATAATGCCCTAGGATCAACCCCCAGCACACGCACAACCCATACACACAAAGGACAAATTGCATAACTTTTCATAGCTTCAGTTTGCTCATCTGAATAATGGAGCAATGGCTGTTCTCTGGGTCACTGTAAGAAGCGAGACTAGTTTTGTTTAGCACCTCAGTGACCCATGATTGAGAATGTGTTTCAAGCTAAGGAATATAATTAACTTGAAGTTGTGAATCAGGACACACAGAACAGAAGAGAAACAAATAAACAAAACAAGAAACAGACAGATAGATTGCTCAGGGAGTAAAGTGCTTGTCACAAAGGTTTGGCATAAGTTCAGTCCTCAAAACCCTTGAAAACATGGAAGGAGAGAACGACACCAAGTTGTCCTGTAACCTCCTCCACACACAGACATGCACTAATAATAAATACATGAAAAAGAAAAGAAAAACCGAAACTCAAGATAGACATAAAACAGAGCAATAAATTGTGGCGTCACCTGTGACCCCAGCGCTTGGGAGGCTGAAGCAGTAAGGTTGGCTGACTAAACTACATAGTGAGACCTTGTCTCTAAAAACCAAGGAAGAAATCATCACATTTCAGCCAATATTAGATGATTCTGAGATGGTCATGAAGATTACGGCTGTGCCAGCCAGCTGGATCATGGTGTTCGGACAGAGGTCAGGCCTCAGTGTACCTTGATGGGTACCTGATATCAAAGATCCTGGATAAGGGTATGGCTCATGCCTATGACCTGCCTGGCTCTACTTTCCTTGCTGCACAGAAGGTGGTGGAAATTGGGTCATTGCTATCGGAATCCCTCACAATGCCTTTGTGCCAGGCCCTGTGCTAGTGTCTATAACGGTGGAAGGGACCGGCTATTCGGGGAGTATTTACCGGGACCTGGTATCAGCTTTTGACATTCTGCAACAAGGCAACATCAGTGTATTGTCCCGGCGCTGCCTCCTGCATCCCTCGGAACCAGATGCTAATGGTTACATTGTTATCGGTATTCACCTCACTTAAGAGTGAAGACCCGGGTGAGGGGAGTGTGTGGACCAGCAATGTGGCCAGTGCCTTGGGCAGCTGCAGTGCTGACTGCCTGCTGTGTTCCAGGTTCCATGTACGGTCTGTGCTTCTTCGCTACTCTGTTGGGCAGCTATGTCAGCAGGCTGCGACGAGTTATTTGTGCCTCCTATTACCCATTCAGAGAACAGGTGAGGGGCGCCATATCCTGTAGCTCTCTGCTGCGGCCCTGATGTTAAGCTGTGGGCTGTGTGTCTCGGTTTTGAGGATACTGAAGTCGTCATCAGCCCTGCCTACTGGAGCCCAGAGCAAAGACCTGGCCCTCAGGTGGAGCCAGGAGAAACAATGTTCTTTTAGCCAAGGCTTCCTGAGGCACATCTGGTCCCCAAGGCTTTGCTAAAACCATAGTGGTAGGGTAGTGTGACATATTGAACTGGACCACATGACAGCTGTGGTGCAGGGACTCCTAAGAGGCAAGATGAGATAGTCTAGATAGACTGACAGGCATTTAAAGTAGTTTAACTTCTTTTGCTTTTACTTATTTGTTTTCCCAAGACAGGGTTTCTCTGTATAACAACCCTGGCTGTCCTAGAACTCACTTTGTAGACCAGGCTGGCCTACAACTCACAGAGACCCTCCTGCCTTTGCTTCCTGAGTGCCGGGATTAGAGGCATGCACTATCATCATCCATCAAAAGAAAGGCTTTTAATGAAACATTGTAACTTAAAAACAAAATAAAACAGAGGTGCTGAAGAGATGGCGAGTAGTTGAGAGCACTGACTTCTCTACCAGAGGACCTGGGTTCAATTCCCAGCATCCTCATGGTGGCTTATAGCTGTTTGTAACTCCAGTTCCAGGGGTCCCAACACCCTTACTCAGACATACATGCAGGTAAAACACCAATGTGTATGACATAAAAATTTAAAGAAGTTTTACTAAAGGACCAATAAAGAGATACGGAGAGGTAGAGGAGGAACAGCTTACTTTGCTGTGGGGGAGGGGGGTCCAGAGCCTTCCTGGAGGAATAGTCATTTGAGCTCAAAGCCTTGAAGAATTTGAAGGAATTAAAAGGAATAGACGGGCAAGGAGTGGGGTGGATACAAGGCATGCCGAGGCAGATGGGCCTGGCTCCACCCTCCAGGAAAGGATCTCCTACCTCTACAACATGCTTCTGAGTCGTCGGACCAACATGTTGGCTGCAGTGCACCGAGCAGTGACTCGACGGGCAGCTGACCAGGGCCACATGAGTGTCCTCCAGGTGCTAGCCATCAGGTGAGTCTATGGTGTTTCCCTATAGGGATGGAGTGACAGTGGACAGAAAAAGAGCCAGAGGTCAGAATGGATCCCTGTGCTTTCCAAGTGACAAGTTTGGTTGGAGAGGGTATCCAACTCATACCTTTTATGTCCTGGAGGAAGAATTAGGGACAATAATTTTATTATTGTTATTTTTATTGTTGTTTTTTTCAAGACAGGGTTTCTCTGTGTAACAGCCCTGGCTGTCCTGGAACTCACTTTATAGACCAGGCTCGCCTCAAAATCACAGAGATCCACCTGCCTCTGCCTCCCAAGGGCTGGAATTAAAGATGTGTGCCACCATGCCTGGCTAAGAATTTTATTTTTTAAAAAATTGTTTTATTTGTTTTTATGTGTATGGGTGTTCTCTGCCTGTATGCACCATGTGCATACAGTGTCCACAGAGGCCAGAAGGGGGCATCAGATCCCTTTGGACGGGTGTTACAGACGCTGTGAACCTCTATGTGGGTCCTGGGAATTGAAGCTAGGTCCTCTGAAAGAGCAGCCAGTGTTCTTAACTGCTTGAGCCATCTTTCCAGCTACAAAGATAACTTTTTTAAAGATTTATTTATATGTAGGAATGTCTTGCCTACGTGTATGTATATATATCAAATGCATGCCTGGTGCCTGTGGAGACCAGAAGAAAATATTGGATCCCTTGGATCTGGAGTTACGGATGATTTGAGTCATCACGTAGGTGCTGAGAACCAAGCCCAGGTTCTCTGCAAGAGCAACAAGTGATTTTAACCACTGAACCATCTCTCCAGCCCCAGTAAAGAGTCTTGAGAGTCGGGAGTGATGGGGAGAGGACGGGAGGAGAGTGGGGCAGTGACGAAACAGTTGTCATACTCAGAAAAATAGAGGCTCGGGCCCTGGGAGGTCTCCCTTGAATTTGGAGGTTGGTGTGGATATGGAAGCTTAGGTGAATTGAGCTTGACATCTGTGACCTTTCTTCTGAGGTGCCGTTGCCTAAATCCTTTGCTCAGCCAATTTTTCCTGCATCCACATTACTGCCTGGGCTGTGGTCAGCCCGAGGACACAGGGAACATGGAGAACTTTGTGTCCTGCAGTACCCCAGGCTGCAAAGGTGAGTACCCCTCACCCTGAAGAACTCATGGTGTTTGCCTATGGCACTCAATCATGGTTCTTCCTCTATGGAATTCTCCTGTACCTGTCTGTCCATACCTCCATTACTATGCATCTTCTCACTTACACAGCTCCTTTCCCCCAGAATCTCCTCAAGTCTCCTGGGTGCAGGGGGAAGGTACTGCAGCATTTCCCTAATGTGCATACTTGATAAGGACAGGTCTTCCTTCAGGGGGAGGGTGGGGAGGCAAGGCCAAGAACTAGGAGTCACAGGATGTGAAGGGTTAACTCAGCTTCCTTTCCCTCCTGGTCTCCTCTAGGTCTCTACTGCCCTACCTGTTTCCGTCTGCTGGACAATACCTGTTCTCTGTGTGCATCTCCCCTCTCCAACCTGAGGCAACTTGACCTGGAGCTGTGAGTCTCTGTGGTGGGGAAGGTGGCAGAATTGGGGAGTGGTGGGAATAATGCCCTTATCCCAGGACATCCTCAGGCCACTGAGATAGCAGGGTTCTGCAGGGACTCCAGTGATGAGGAGGGTCCTCAGCTATGGCTGGCTGCAGCTCGCAGAAGGTCCCCTGAGCAGGAGCTGAAACTTCAACAACAGTTCCAGGAAGCATTGGGCAAGAGCGTCTCAGACAAGTCCCGCCCAGAGTCCAGGTGAGCAGGAAGCAGGTGCGGGTGGCACCTGGGAATTGGGAGCATGTCACATCTGGACAGGCTTCCCCGAGTGCCTGCCCACCCCAGCCTGCAGTGTGGTGATGGTGGGGGGAGACTGTCACAGACTGTCTGTCACAAGCGGTCCTGTGCAGAGCTCCTGATAAAGGAGGGTTACTGTTGCGATGGGAAGATGCTCAAACACACTTCACAGTGCCAGCACTGAGGAGGCAGAGGCGGGCAGATCTGTGAGTTAGAGGCCAGCCTGATCTACAGAGTGAGTGCAGAACAGCCAAGCCTAGAAACCCTGTTTAGAGGAGAAGACAAAACAAAGCCTTCATAGAAAAGGGGAAGAATGAGCTGGGCTTTGGGGGCAACCTGGTGGTTTGTTAGGCACATTCTGGGGGCGGTGGGTGAGGAAGCTGTGGCCTGTGTGAGTTTGGAGAATGTAAACATTCAGTAGGGTAAATAAAACCTAAGGGTGTGTGTATGTGTGTGTGTGTGTGTGTGTGTGTGTGTGTGAGAGAGAGAGAGAGAGGGGGGGGAGAGGGAAAGGGAGGGAGGGAGAGAGAGAGAGACTGAGACTGTGCTTGGGTGTGGACCTCAAAGAATGTGAGATCTCAGGTGGTAAGGACGGATGCATTCACATTTATCTGTGTTTGTTTTGAGACAGAGTCTTGATATGTATTTCTTGCTGTCCCTTGAACTCTGTAGACCCGGCTGGCCTCCAACTTACAGAGAGCCACCCGTGTGCGGATCCTCCCTGGCCTTGGCCTCAGATGTCTGCAGGCCTTCCTTAGAGTGCTGAGATTACAGATGTCACTGTGCCTACCTTTCTCTTTCCTTTACTTCCCACTCTTACTCCTCCCTCCTCTTCTCCCTTTGTGGTGTTGGGGTCTAACCTAGAGCCGGCACATGCTGGGAAGGGTTTTCTTCTTTGAAACAGGTCTATGTAGCTCTGGTTTACCTGGGATTCCACTCTCAGGGAATGCTGGAATTAAAGGTGTCCACTCTTTGTCACCAGGCTATATTCTCTCTCTCCTATACATGTGCACATGTACACGCGCACGCGCACACACACACACACACACACCACGGCTTGAGTTCTTTTTGTCAAAATATAATTTTTTTTATGTAGCTAAGGATGGCCTTGAACTCCATTCCCTAGGGCTGGAATTACCCAGGTGGTTCATAAACCTTGTGGTCTTCAAAGATGTGTGTGTGTGTGTGTGTGTGTGTGTGTGTGTGTGTGTGTGGCGGGGAAATGAGGCTAGTTTGATCTACATAGTGAGTTCAAGGCCAGTCAGGACTTCCCAGTGAGACCTTGCCTCACACACACACACACACACACACACACACACACACGTTCGAGGATACAGAATGAGTTCTATGCTAACCAGGTCACTTTTTGGCAAGACCAGAAAGACAAAAGGAAGGCGTGGTGCTAGACAGACAGCTTTGTGGTTAAGAGCATTTACAAACCAGGCAGTGGTGGTGCAGGTCTTTAATCCCAGCACTTGGGAGGTGTTCAAGCCAGCCTGCTCTACAGTGAGCAGAGTGAGTTCCAGACAGCCAGGGCTACATAGAGAAACCCTGTCTTAGAACACTTGCTGCTCTTTCAGAGGACCCAGGTTCAGTTCCCAGCACCCACTTGGCAGCTCACAGCTATCTATGATTCCTGTTTCAGGGGATCCAACCTCCTCCTCTGAACTCTGGCCACTAGACATGCATGCAGAACTCATACATACAAGCAACACGTTAATATCTATTTATAAGGCGTGGTTTGTGAGAACATTTTTCGGCAGCAGGATGGCTATACAGAGCAACTGAAAAGACAAGTCAGAAATGGGGTATGTCGCTTCTGTATGAGGGAGATGGTTTAAGAAACCTTTAATGTAACTATTGTGATTAAAAACAGAGGGCTTATTTAATTATTTATTATTAATTAATTTAATTATTTATTATATTTTAATTATTTATTTATTCAGCCTCACTACGCCTGGCTGACCTGGTATTTATGTGTACCAGGCTGGCCTTGAATTCAGAGATCTGCCTGCCTCTGCCTCTGGGAGTGCTGTGATTAAAGGTGTGTGTCCACCTGGCTTTATTGATTTACCTATTTTTAGAATAATTTTACTATATGGTCTAGGCTGACTTTGAACTTATAACCCTCCTACCTCAGTCTCCATAGAAGGAAAGGTATATGCTACCGTGTTTGGCTCTAAGAAAGGAAGCTTGATGATAAAAAATTGATTTTACACACAAGGGACATAGTACCAGACATTTCTATATCCTGCACATTCAGGGCATGGAAAAGAAAGCACTGAGGCCTAGTAATGGAGAATAGCAGCAGAGCACCTGTCAGCATGCACAAGGCCCTGGGGTCAATCCCTAGCTAGCCTGGATAGGGGTGGAGAGGAGAGGGTGTTAAGAGGTGGGCCAGGTGGATGTGGAGAGGTAGTTAGACAGCGGGCTGCTCTGAGACTGAAGAGCAGAGACCCTTCTGAACAGAGTCCAGCCTGCTCCAGAGAAGTGGCTGGAAGGGGCGGGCACAGTCTTCAGAGTGGGGGCCGGAGGCTGCAAAGCAGCTGTGCCACCAGGAGGAGCATGCAGTCAAGCTGCAGGGGAGACTGGGGGTTTCCAGGCGGAGTAAAGGGGCTGACAGTGAAACCTTGAAACCCCCTCTAGTTCCCATTGTTTATGTCTTTGGTGACAGGGTCTCAGCACTGTAAGCCAGGTTGGCCTGAAATGTGCAGGGGCTGTCCTGCTTGGCTTCCTGAAGGCTGATGACATGGTTTTCTCTTGCCAATATGGTAGCCATGAGTTTGAAGGTTGGAGAGAGAATGGGATGAGAAGAGAATGGAGACATCTTAGTAGCTGAGATGATCGCCTTCGAAGAGGACAAGTGGCTGACACCCTGGCTGGGTCGGGAGGGGTGTTCCAGCTGCTGTGTCCTCATTAACGGTGAGAGCATTGGCAGAGCAGGTGTGGTGGCGCACGCCTTTAATGGTAGCATTTGGGAGGCAGAGGCAGGCCGCATCTTTGTGAGTTCGAGGCCAACCTGGTCTATAGAGTGAGTTCTAAGAGTGAGGCTCCAAAGCAATTCAGAAGAAACCCTGTCTCGAAAAACCAAACAAATAAAATAAAACCAATAACAAAAAAGTAGATGTGCAGAAGGGCAGTGGTCAAGCTGAGCAGGGGTGATAGCTGCCCACTAGTGACGTTGAGCTTAAGGGCCCCTTCTTTCCTCCCAGGGACCAGGACAAAGAGAAAACGCCCCAAAGGAAGCTCCCACAGCGCCTCCCAGCTCATCAGTCTGCAGACCTTCCCTTACCACCTGAGCCCCAGACACTTCTTCAGAAACCCACTGCCATCTCCTCAGCCTCCTCCTCAGCCTCCTCGGGAGCCTCAGAACCTCCCAGCCCCTCCCACTCACCCCCACAATAAAGGAACCAAAAGTGGACACAAATATGAATCTTAAATTATTATTATTTCTTCCTGTCACTTACACCCAAGGCAGGGGAGGGAGAATCAGGGGGGTAGATGAAGGGAATGGGAGAGGGGGGAAATGCTTACCCCCCACTAAGGCACTGAGTGGGAAAGCCGCAAGTAGAGAGTGGAGGCCACATTGTCCCCACTTTTTGGGACTAAGCCCCAGGTTTCTCCAGCCCTGGGCTCCCCTATCACCTGAAATGCTAAGATGAGGCCCAGGGCACCTGACCTCCCTCCTAATATATTACATCATCACTTTTTAAATAGATACAGGGACTGGTCCCGCCACCCCTCCCTGTTTGACCCCTCCCCACTGTTGGGGGTACCTGGGCAGCTGTGCAAATGGGCATGGAGGTGCATGGGGAGAGGCGAGCACCGGGCCCCTGAACCTGCCCCTTTTAAGGAGGGGGAAGGGCCACCAGGCCAAAGGGGGGAAAATAGTGCAAGGCAGAGCCCAGGCAGCAATGGGGGTCCAGCACCCAGCGAGGAAGGGGCGGGGGTGAAGATTCTTCTTCACCCCAGGAGAATTGGTAGTTTAAAACGTGAAATTGGATTTCAACAAGACCAGTAGAAGAGGCTATGTACAGAATGGGGGTGGACTCAGTCCTAAGAGTGACGTGACGGGCAAGGTCTCAGGAAAGAATTTCTTTCCTCTAGATCTGCTCTGCAGCTCACTTTTCCCAGGGACAAGTGGGAGCACCCGTTCAAAGGCCAGGATGGCTGGGTGTGACACTAACTCACTAAAGTGGTCACTGGGGGGCGTTCGTCATTACAGGGCATGGCCACCAGATGGCGCTGGCTCGCCCGCTCCCCACAAGGCTACCTCAACCCCTCACCCCATCCCACACCCAGCGCCCGCCAGCCCGGGGGCGGCGTGAGTCAGGGGCAGCATGCAGCAGAGGCGGCTCCGGCTTGCACCTGGGCGGGGAGGTAGGGAGGAGAAGAGGGTAAGACGCCCGGCCCGCCCTGCCCTCTGGCCTCAGGGAGGGAGCGCCAGGAACAAGACATTCCCTGCCCCGGGACGCGGGAGGGGAGAGGTGGAGAGCTCCCTTAGCTGGGCGGAGCCCTTCTGCTACCCCCAGGGGCGGGCGAGCCAATACAGCCACCCTGCCCCCTTCTCCAAGACCCCATGACTCAGCGTTGGAACTGGGTGGAGGGGGACTGGGATGGCTCCGTCCTTACAGGCCCAGTCCCCCACCCCTAGTCCTCAAGCTCCCACCTTGTTCCCCCCACTTACCCTTCCTTTGCCACCCCCTTTGCATAATTTACTGCCAGGAAAAGGGAACAGAAACCAGGAAGGAGGGGTCTCGGAAGGGAGGGGCAGTCCACCCCCTCACACACAGCCAAAACCCAGGGGGCATGGGAGCAGGGCAAGGCTTTGGTCCCAAGCCCCAGCCTCCTAGAAACCCGCATAGCCGAAGTGGGACCCCACAAATCAGAGATAGATTATTGCTTCAATTCCCCAGTAGCAGCTGGGACAGGGACCCCACTTTTACTGTGTGTGCGTGTGTGTATATACAAATATGTGCAGCGTGTGTGACACACACGCACACACATATATATACACACACACACACACACAAACACACACATATTTCATATATAACTCCTTGGGCGATTACCCCAATCTAGAGAGCTTGTGCCCCAAAACCTCAGCTTGGAATTGGAATGAAGGCTCTGGGGGGAAGGGGAAGGGGTTGCTTCTGAAGCCAACAAGGCGCAGGATCCCTGACCCCAACTCCACTTGTCTTGTGTGCTCCCCATTGCTTGGCATGGCACCCCAGGCCTTGTGCTGCTCCAGCCTGGCCATTCGTCCCTCTTTTAAGAGGACTCCATGGCACCTTCAGCCTGTGGTGTGGTAGGTGTCCCTTCCTCCTCTTCCTCCTCAGGGGGCCCTTGAGTAGTGACTGGGGGTCCTGTGGGAGCTGACTGCTCCCAGAATCGGGCCAGAGTGAGGCGGAAGGTGTCCAGGTGGCCATTGGAGAGGTCAAGGCTGGCAGGGGATGGGGTGGTGGTCGAGGGTGGCGGGTAGTGCGGTGGCGCATCGTCCTTGCGGCGCCTTCGGGTGCGCACCTCCAGGCAGTTCTGGCCTTTGAGATGGCGCTGCAGGTGGTCCTCCTTGGCGAAAGCCTTGTGGCACAGGTGGCACTCGTAGGGCCGGTCCCCAGTGTGCAGGTGCATGTGGTTCTTGAGGTCATAGCTATGCAGGAAGCGGGCTGGGCAGTGTGGGCACGAATAGGGGCGCTCTCCCGTGTGTTTCCGCATGTGGATCTTCAACTTGTCATTCCTGGTGAAGCAGAGGGAAAGGCGTGAACATTCGGGGCTCCAGGCCACTCCCTCGCTGCCAAGTCCCCATTACAGCCCCAGGATACCTTTTCTGATTGGCCTTTAGCTTAATGGGCCCTGCCACCATCTGCCCCTCTATCTCCAGTGCGACCTTCTTAGGCACTAGACCATTCACAATCGCCCCTCTTGGTTGCTTCTTTCGGCCTCCCAGGAACCCGCAAGAGGGCTGGTCTACACTAGAACCATCTGCTTTCACTCAGATCCCACACCCACCCACCCTCGGCCCGTTCTGGGCCACGGCCTCCACACGGTGCTCACCTGGTGAAGCGGACACCGCAGACCTCACAGGCAAAGGGCTTCTCACCGGTATGGGTCCTCATGTGGCGTGGCAGTTTGCCTGCCCCATGGATTATCTTGTGACAGACTGGGCATTCCTGGGGCATCTGTGAACGGCGTTTACGCACCAGCTTGTCTTGGCCATCCAGGCCTGGTGCCAGGGCGTCCTGGTGCAGGGAACTTAGGTAGGCCATCAGGTCGGGATCGATGGTGTCTTCATCTGAACCCAGCTCCTCTGGCGACAGTGAGGGCTCATTGCTCTGTGCTAGCCCGTAAGCTGGGGGGTATGCCAGCTCTTCTTCTTCTTCTTCACCCTCACAGACCTCATAGTTCAGGGGCCCCTCGGGAGGTGAGGCGGCACCTGTGGGAGGGCTGTAGCTGTCCCCAAGCCCACTGCCTCCACTGTTGCCCACTCTAGCGACCACCCCTTCTTCTTCGTAGGTCAAGGGATGGGAGAGTACCGTGGGTGCCTCGGGGACCAGATGGTTTGCCCGGGCCCCCTTGGTTTGAAGAAAAGCTTTCCGGGGCTTGCGGCTGCGGCGGGCGACAGGTCGAGGCGGTGGAGGTGGTGGTGGTGGTAGTAGGAGGGGCTCCTGGGGAGGGCTGTCTTCACCATTGGGCACTCCTGAGGTTGCGGCTGAGGTGGTGGCGGTGGCAAAAGCCTCCAGGTACTGTCGGGCTCGCTCGCAGTCATCCTCATCTGGGCTAGGGGCTTCTAGCCCGCTACCTTGTAGAATCTCCATGCAGGCAGCAATAACACAGGGGATTTCCAGCAGCCGGGCAGCTTGAAGGACAGCAGGCATGTTGGCGCTGCTGGTGGTCAGTGTGGCTGTGTAGGCAAATTCGAGCAGGGCACCCAGGGCCTCTGGCCCTACAAAGTCCAGCTCACACACACCGGCGGCCCCTGCCCCTCCAGCAGCTGTCCCGCCACCCCCCGTCCCCATAACAGCGCTCCCCCCACCCTCAGTGAAGAGCTTCTTGAAGTAGTGGCTGCAGGCAGCTAGCACAGCCCTGTGGGTGCGGTACTCGAGACCCTGCGTCCTGATGGTAAGGTCACACAGGTGGCCCAGCTGGCGCTGCTCATTGAGACAGCTCAGAAGCTCACTGCTGTGGTCTGGGAATGGGATTCCAATCAGGTCATCCTCAGGGCTCCCCATCTTCTCCTGCAGGGTCAAGTAGAGGGTGAGGTTAAGACACTTACTCCTAAAAGGGGTGCTGGGTATCCCCTTCCAATGTTGGCCCACTTAATGAAGAAGAGCCACATGCTAGATGGCTTTTCCAGAGGGTTTCTCTTGTGTAGCTTTGAAGCCTGTCGGGCAACTCGCTTTGGAGACCAGGCTGGCCTCGAACTCACAGAGATGCCCCTGCCTCTGCCGCCCAAGTGCTGGGATTAAAGGTGTGCGCCTGTTAAGTGCTTTATGCTTGCTAGTATCCCATACCCTTCCAAAGTGTCCTTCCAAGTCAAGTGCGGAGGAACTGCGGTTTGGAAAGATGAAGCAACTTGCTTTCTAGGTGAAGTGCCGTGTGAGTAGGATCACCCTGTGAGGCCCAGAACCACCTCCACATTCCCAGTTCTTGTGCTGCTCTAGTCTGCTTCTGTGGAGTTCCTGCCTGTTAGTTTCTAGATGTACTTGGTCACCTTCCTACTCCCTATAGAACCAGCGGAGGCCCTGGTTTCGGCTGCAGACACCTGAAAACTTGAGTATTGGTTTATGGAGCCTCCCCATAGCTCTGGTAGAGGCCAAGGGGACTTCAGACTGATATCGGACCAAAGCTGGCAAGTCAGGCGTGTCTGGGTTCTGTCACAAGTACAGTATATCCTACAAACCAGATGTCAGCAGTGATGCATGCCTTTAATTCCAGCACACCTTTAATCCTATGAGGCAGGCAGATCTCTGTGAGTTCTAGGACAGCCTGGTCTACAGAGTTAAGTTCAAGGACAGCAAGAGCTACACAGAGAAATTGTCTCATAAAATAAAAAAAAAAAAAAAAAAAGACCCCCCCCCCAAATTTTCCTTCAAGATCCTCACTCCCCACATCCTCTTTCCTTCATGGGCCAAGGAGCAGCTACCCGATGCTGGGGTGTCACTGATGTAGGTACTTCCTGCCCCCACCACAGATAAGCATCACCCCCACTGCCGAAAGGCCAACCAAGTCCCACCCCTGTCCTCCCCCCTAAACTATACCATCTTTCTCTCCGCATTCCAGAGGACCCTGCCTCTCCAGAAGCAACCTTAGTGCTTGTCCCTGCAGGGGTGGGGAGGGCAAGGACTGAAGAGTGGCCTAGTTGAATGACCTTGAACTAGTCATTGTGGTGCTGGGTAGATGAAGCCACGTGTGGCACAGTGCCGAACACACAGTAAGGGCTCAGTCAGTGGTCTGGCCTATACCTTCCTGTTATACAAGAAGGGGTTGGGGACACTGGGTGTGGTAGCACACACCTTAAATATCAGCACTTAGCAGAGGCAGGTGGATCTCTGTGAGTTCAAGGTCAATGTGGTCTATATGGTTAAGTTCCAGGAAAGCCAGGCCTATGTAAGAAGACCCCATCTCAAAACAAAACAAACACACAAATAAAAAACCCCAACAAAACCAAACGGCTGGGAAGAAAAGCTACAGAAGCTCCAAAATCAGCCCTGACATTATTTTATTCAAGAACAGCGGTTCTCAACCTGTGGGCCACCTAAGACCATGGGAAAACACACACATTTGCATTATGATTCATTAACAGCAGTAACACTACAGTTGTCTAGTAGTGACAAAGATAATTTTATGGTTGGGGGTCACCATAACATGGGGAACTTTATGTTTGTTTGTTTGTTTTGTTTTTCAGGCCAGGGTTTCTCTGTAGTTCTGGAGGCTGTCCTGGAACTTTGCTCTGTAGACCAGGCTGGACTTGAACTCACAAAGATCAGCTTGCCTCCTGAGTGCTGGGATTAAAGGCATGCACCACCACCGCCCAGCAACATGAGGCACTTTTAAAGAGATGCATGCAGCATTAGGAAGGTTGAGAACCGGTGGTCTAGAGCTAATAGAGACTGGAACAGGGCTGGGCTTGGACAGAGCTAGGCTCAACCAGGCTTGAGTTTGAATTCTCGGCTTCACGATCTTAAGCAAGTGATTTTATCTCTGTGTCTCTTTCCTCATCTGCAATACTGGATAATTCCAGCTGACTCCAGGGGTTGTGGCGAGGGGTAAGTGAGGCCAGGTGTGGCATAATGCCTAACTTACAGTAGGGGCTCAGTCAGTAGTCTGGCCTCAGGGCAGATTCCAGTGCACACATGGCCTCTGCTGAGAACTACTAGGAGACAGGTCTGCCTCTTTCCTCCCTGAATGTACCCTGAGGGAGCCAGGTTACTAGGGAGCTACCTGACCTTGGACAAGTCACTTCCTTTCTGAGGAGGCCTATTCCTCCTATCTGTCACAGTAAAGACGAATCCTGACATCCGCAGAGCATTTCGTCTGTGTCCTCTTTGATACTCCAACAGCTGATCAACTCTAGCCATCTATGGGAAAGAGTTTTGGGGGATGGTAGTGTAAGTCAGGGGCTACACATTTCCTCTCTAGGACACAGCAGCTGCACCAGCACAATGGCCTACTTGCTGGCCACCCTCACTGCAAAGCCTGGGCACCTGCACGGAAGGACTGGGGCATGGCATCCATTTGTCTCTTTGGGAGTTGCACCTGGGAATCCTTAGCTAGCTCACCTGTTCCCACCTTAAGTCCCCAAACCGAAGAACAAACAAAAATCAGGTGGGCAGCAAGAGTAGAAGCAGCAGCAGTAGCTGCCACTTAAACAACAGTGGGTACTCTCCTGGGCCCAAGCGCATCATGTTCCTCCTAAGGGGCTC
This sequence comes from Cricetiscus sungorus, assembly GCA_030556225.1. Taxonomy (NCBI): domain Eukaryota; kingdom Metazoa; phylum Chordata; class Mammalia; order Rodentia; family Cricetidae; genus Cricetiscus; species Cricetiscus sungorus. The sequence continues at coordinate 105,971,787 of JANBXA010000730.1, forward strand.
GGGTGGAGCTGTCCTTGCTGTCCATTGGCTGGGAGCTGGGCACCTGGAGGCACATGGCTCACCCCATCCTTCGCCCTCCTTCCCTCCCCACCCCACCCATTCCCGTTGGTAAACCTGCCTCCTTTCTCCCACCCCAGGGCTGATCTCTGTGGCAACTTGGTATGGCAGGTGTACTGATTGGCTGAGCTTGCTGTCAGGTCACAGGCTCAGAGTGGTTCACCACCAACTCACACAAGGCTTGGGCAAGGGTGGGTGTTTAACTCCTTAGGCCCAAATCCAATGCCTATGGCCACAAGGTATCGAGGAAGGACTAGAGAAGCAGATGGTGTACAAGGGAGGAGAGGGTGTTCTGGGAAATCCCCTAGCCCTGGCACCCATACCAACTGAGGTGCCACCTGGAACTATGCTGGTGCCAACCAGGCCAAGGGGGCACTCCTAGCTCTCTCATGTGGGAGGGGTTGGTGGGGTGGAGGCCTCCCCTTCTTTCTGCCAGGGTGGGGCACTGGTGCCAGTGCCCACCCCACCTTGGGCACCCTTCCCACACCTGTATCCCAGAGGGCCCAGTCCCCTTGACGCCCCATGTAGGCAGCCCATCCCTACCCAGCCTGGCATGCCCCCTCTTGCTAAGACCTTGTGGGCATGGGTGTGTGTGGTGGTTGGGGGGGCAGCTGTGCCAGGGAACCAGGCAAGGTCTGTTTGGTCTGTTTGCCTGGTAGGGGAAAGAACTGGGGGCCCCGCCCCATCACTCCCCTCTTTCTCGCCACCCCCCCAGGCTCCCCTCATTGTCAGGCCTGCTAGACCGGCCAAGCCAGTGGGCAGCTTTCTTGAAACCGGGCCCTGTGTCAAGCCTGCACCATCTCTGGTGGGGGAAGACTCCAGGGTGACAATGGTAAGGGGTGACAAAGATGGGAGTCCCTATCACCTACCCATCAGTACCTACTAGAGGCACCTGCCAGAGTGTATCTACCAAACAACCAAACAACCAAAAGCCAGAGGGCACTGGCAGACTTAGGAAGACAAAGGCAACTAGGATCTTCCAGTAGGCACCTTCCAGCTCAGGGGCTCCATGCTGGTCTGAGCCAGCTGAAGGGCAGGCATAGGAGGCCCCTGAACGGGGCAGCTGAGTAAAGCTGGCCCCCCTTCTCCCTACCTTGGGGATTAGGGGACCGAGGCTTAGTGTGGGGGGCAGCCGGCAGAACCAGGATTAGTGTCATAGAAAATAGATGTAGGCTGATACACAGGCACATAGAGCATCACCCCCCCTTTCCATTCCAAGGCCCCTTCTCCCAGCTCTGCAGGGAACCAGAGCCGGGCCTGGCTTGGCTTTTTTGTGGAGCAGCAGCCAAGAGGGTGAGGATCAGGCTGAAACACCTTCCTGCTAGGGATGACTGAGACCCAAGGCTCTGCCCAGTGCTCCCAGTGCCTGGTCTGGCCACCCCTCCCCCTTCTTTCTCCCTTCTGCCCCCACCCCCAACCCCAGCTCCAGCCTCAGGTTCTCTTCCTGTTTTTTTGGAGCCCAGTTTGCACGAAGCTAGGGCTTTGGCCTGTGGCTGGACCAGTGGGATAGGGAAAAATTGGAGTCTGTCCAAAGTCCTTAAGGACCCAGGAATCCTTATTCCATGGTTCCCTCCATCCCTCTGGGGCCAAAGGGCCACTGACATCTGAACTGCCCAGTTTCAGGCAGGTGAGGTGGCTGAGTCACACGTCACTGGAGGATTGGAAGAACTTCCACAGAGAGGGCCCAAAGACAGATGCTGGGCCCAGGGATGCCAAAAGCACTTGCGGAGCTCTGCTCTCCAGCCCCCTCTAAACTTGTACATGCCTTCCCCATCCCCCATGTGACGCTTCCCCCCTCCTAACCTCACCACCCCCAGCACTCACACTTCCTGGGGGCCGAGGCGGGGAAGAGAGACCGCAAGCCACGAAGGGGGAAGGAGGCGAGGGGAGCTGGCTGCTTCCCAGTGCGGTGGGGGTTAAGCTCCCACCAGGTCCAATCCCGGTGCAGGGGCTCCTGATGGAGGGGCACTATAGCACTCCTTTTCTTTCTGCAACAGCAGCCCTAGCACAGGGCCCTTTAGCCCATCAAGGAAGATGGAAGGACAGAAAGATGGCGGATGGAGGGATAGGGGAACGCTTTCCCAGCCGGGCATCTCCACCTCTGGGAACCCCAGCTCATCAGCAGCCCCGTACTCCTAGTCAAGTCGTTCCTGCTAGGACTCCTTTCTCTTTTACTCCTTCCGCTCTGGCTCTCTTCCTACATCTGTGGCCCTGTCTTCCCAGCACAAGACTGAACCTTGGTTCCCTTTCTTCGCTTTTATGAGCTTTCTCATCTCTCTATCGTGCCCGGCCTAGGACTGAAGCTAGGAACCATCCTCAAGGCCTCCTTTCCCTCTTCCCATCACTTTTCTCACTGAAGCCTCTCCTGAGCTCAACATCTGCCATGCTTCAAGGACCCTTCCAGGCCTGTGTGGGGTAGACATAGCAGAGGAACCAAGTCAAGACCAGGGTTTGTTCTATGTACAAAGCCTTGTCTTATGAAGAAATAGCTTAGTTTTGGTTACCCATACCTGCCTTCTGAAGGAAGTGGAGGAACAAATTTTGGGAGCCACTTGGAGAAAAGAGTAGGAGAGGTAGGGTGTGCAGTGAGAGCGGATGTGGGGTAAGGGGGACAGCGAGCGCCTCTCTGCCCGTCAGAGTTTCCAGCCCTGAAGCTACTGCACTTTCCCCAGAGAGTGCCCACCCTGAGCCAGGTAACTATTCACTTGGACAGAGCACGGTCATCAGGCTTCCCAGCAGAGTCTGGCTGGGCAGTGCCAGCTCTTCTTAAGGCTAAGGAGACTGCCCAAAGTACCAGGGTCTACCTTGTATCCCCCTCCCCCCAGCCATATCTTTGGCTGGGTAACCAAGCTGGCTGGTAACCCCACACCCTCTTAGCGGCAGGCAGAAACCTGAGCACCCCCCAAGCCCCAGAAGACACCCCAGCCGGGTCCCCGGAGCCCAGCTCCTTGCCAGCCTGTCCAACCTCCTGGCCTGGCCCAGCAAGCAGCTTCCGTAGGACCCTTCTTCTGCCTGCCTTGGTCCTCTCGGCTCCTAAGACTCTGAGACTTCCCCACACTCTAGCGCATTGGCTCCTCTGTTCCCTAAAGCCTCCAGTGAAATCTGGGCACCCTCTTCCTAGCCTGTTTTTCAGTCCTCCTCTGACCCTTGGCCAATTCTAGGCCTCGGAGCCTCCCCTGGGGCCTGACCTCCTGAGCCAGAGCAGGGCCTACTCACCTGAACGCTGAGGGGCCTTGCCGGCAACTCCTCCTGGCCCCTGGGGGCAGCACGTTGGAAGGGGAGGGGGAGGGATAACTGGGGAGGGGGGTGACTGTTCCCCACTCTAGCTCCCTCCTTCAAAGGGGCCGCCCACGACCTGGCCCAGTCCCTCCCCCTACAGTCTTAACCCTCTGGGTGCTGCCCCCTCCCCCCAGCTTGGAGGGAGGGGTTACCGAAGGGCTGGCAGCGTGGGAGAGGGCCCAGAGTCTCTGTCTTCAGTGCCCAAAGCCCCAGCTGTCCCCACCCCCGCCTGTCCTTACTCAGTCCTAAAAGGGGAAAAAGGTGAGGGGTAGGAAAGGTAGGAGCTAGGCCAGTCCAGGAGGACAGAGGTGAGGAGGAGCAATGGGAGAGGTTGCTGGAGGTGGGACCAGGAGAAGGAAGAAGGGAGGGGACAGAAGACAGCAGTGGCCAAATTGGGAGGAGGGGAACTCTGAATGGTCAGTGCCAGGGGTGACAGGTGCCCAGGTCCCAGCCCCTCGGGGTATGTGGGATTAAAAGAACTTAAGGGAGACCCTAGTAAGCCCTTGCCCCTCGCTGGGAGCTGTCCGTATTCTCTTTACCTTGTACCAGGCTGGGGCCCTCAGGGGCTGGGCAAGGCGGCACCCGCCCTCCTCACAGCCTCACCCCAAACCCACTCACATACCACAGTTCTTCGCCAGGGCGCCAGCCCTGCCAACCAGGCCAGGGGGCAGCACTCATGCCAGACCCCAGTGACCAGGGGGACAGAGCTGGCTGAGGAGGGGTAGACATTCTGGGGGAGCTGTAGGCACCGAAAGAGGAAGGAGCTGGGAGGGGGCATCTGCTGGGAAGCTCCTAGCCCCACCCCTTGCGCAAGCTACTGCTACCCTGGCTGGTTGGGTGGGACCCGCCTGGGCCTGAGGGGCAACTCAGGAAGGCTCTGCGACGAGTGGCCACAAAATGTCATGAAACTCCTGGGGTTTCTTATTCTTGGGAGTGAACGGTACCCCAGTGTCCTCCAGACGGTAGGCCATCCCAGGTCCTGCTAGGCTCAGAGAGAATCACAGAAATGTCCCCTAAGATACCCCCTCCCTGTTACCCCCAACAGCTGCTGGCTCAGTGCCGCTGGCCTGCTGCTCCTCACCGGCTCCCGGCCTGGCTGGCAGCTACCCACCAGGATGCTGGCAGTCCTGCCCGCCTCTCCCTCCTACCCCCTGCTCGCAGTGCCCTATGCCAACTGTGGGCCTGGGGTGGGGGAGGGTCACTTCTATGCCTTGGTGCCAGGCAGTCGGGCCCAGGCCCCTGAGGTCCTATAGATAAGCCTCAAGACCCTGTCCTTAAGCCACCTCCTTAGGAGGAAGCACATTGCTCAGGACTGATACAGACCATGGATAGACCTATGAGCAGTTACTGAAGGATCCACGCCCCAAGGTGGGGACCAGTGTCTCTCCTGACACCAGGTGCCAATCTCCCAGCACTCCCCCTGCAAATGCTCGGGCACCAAAGTCCCTGCAATTCCTAAGAGCCCCAGTCTAATGCCTATAGCTAGTGAGGGAGTAGGGTGGGGCTGCTCCCTGCCCTTTGATCCCCATAAAGGGAGGGAACTAGCCTGGAGGGCAGGGGGCAGGGAAGGAGTTCATGGGGCCCCTCATTTCCCCTGCCAGGGGCATCAGGGCAGGGTGTGGGCATCTCTTGGGTGGGGCTCATCTTGCCGTGTGAGGATGGGTAGTATGTCTTAGCATGACAGATGGATGTCAATACACGGTGTCATATGGGAATGTAATGGCAAGAACAAAGTAAGGAGAATATAGAGGGTCTCTATGTTGCAACCCATCCCAGTACTGACTTTTACCCTTACCCACAAACACTTAGACTCAAATAAATTGAGAGCTCAAAGAGTACTACAACTCCCAGTGTGCATCACAACTGCTTTGCATGTACCTTGGGAGTTGTAGTTCCCTTTAAGAGGCCCTGGGTTCTCTTCCCAAGAGCTTAGCTGATAGGTTAGGGAGAGAATGGTCACAGAACGCTTAAGTGCAACACTATTTAAGAGTAAGGCAGTCTGGGAGGTTCATGGTGGGGAGAGAAGACCCCCTTACTCCAGGCAAAGGGGGAAGAAAGGAGGAAGGAAGGAGGAGAGGATGTCTGTTGAAAGGGGCATATGGGTGGGGAGGAGCTGGGGGGGGGGTGGAAACAGGAAGGAAACTGAAGCCAGAGACATGAAGTCGAAAGCAAGGTCTTGGGGGGAGCCCCACTCTGAGGCGTGGCAGAGACTGGGAAGACATTTCTCCTACCATTTTGGTGACCTGGGAAGGCATAAGAGGAATTAGTGATGTTAAGTGATATCAATTAATGTACGTGTGTGTGTGGGTCACTGGTTCCATTTGCCTGCCACCAGCCTGCTTTTGCCATGGGCACCCTCAAACGATAGATATGGTATAGGTATCTGCTGGTTAGGAACCCCGAAAGTTCTAGGAAAGCTAAAAGGCAGAGGCAGAGCTGGGGTAAGGAAGGGCCTGATGATTAGCACAGAGAAGACAGCTGTGGGGTTGGGGCCAGGTGTGAAGGCAGGGTAAGGGCAGGACAGACCACAGGGCAGCCAGAAGCCTCAGGGAAGAGCGAGATAATGTCCCTATGCCACATGCTTCCCATTTCAGATTATGGGCCAAAAGAGGGAAACCTTCTCTGGCCCCATGCAGGCATTTGCTAAAGGTAGATTTCCTCCTGGACTAGTGGCCTGTGAACATAAAAGATGGACTCTCAGGGAGCCAGATGGCAACTTGGTGCTTCCCTGGAAGAGATGGAGGTCAGAGATGGGCAAGAGAGCTGTTCTGAGGACAGTTTTTTCTGGGTTCCCTAAAGTCCTGTGACAAATGCTGACAGGCCACAAGATTACTGCCAAGGCCTGAGCTTGGCTACGTGGTGGCGGCAGTGGGACCTGTCTTGACCCTCCAGTCCTTGATGGTGCATCAGTCATTCTATCCACCCCCTCCCCAGTCCCCCAGGCCTGCATTGGCACCTGGCCGCTTCTGTGTTGGCAGGACTGAGGGGGGGCAGCAAGGCAACTTCAAACTGTCCGGGCAAAACGTCAAGTTTACTCACGAGTTTACTCAGGAGAAGGAGGGGGAGAGGCCAGAGCAGGCACACCCCATGCCAGGGTCCTATCCATCTGCCTGTCTCCACCTTCCTCCCCCACCCTCCTTTTCAGCCCTAGGCCAAAACAGGCACAAGCCCCAAGGCCTGGTGGCAGGGCTGCCTTAACTCTCAGGAAGGTCAGAGAGCCAAGCAGGCTGGAGGCAGGAAGCCCTGAAGCAGGCCCAGAGGTTTCTATCAGAGGGCACTGTCCTGCCTGGAGACCATTTATTCCCCATCTTAGGTCCTTGGCCTTGGGCCAAAAGAACTGGGTCTCTCAGCCATCTAAAAGACGGCCTTGCCTCCTCCACCTGAGCAGTCTGCTGGTCTAGTAACTTCTGACCCCAAATGTCCACGCCTGGGCTTGGCCTTGGGTACCAACATGATGCCATTCAGGATCCCATTCATCTTAGCCTTGGCTTGGAATGGGGGGCCAGCACTCTATCTGACCTACTTCCCTTTCCTCCCCACCTGTTTTCACTCTTCACTTCTCTCCCCAAGCCTTCACTGTCCCCACCCCAGAGGTGCTCCACCCCCCCTGCCTGCTAGGTCCCCTCCCCCACTCTTCCCCAGGGTGCCAAGTGCAGGCACACAAAGGGCCCGATGGTGCATTGTTAGCCCAGCCCCCGCTGCCCGCCGCGCCCTCCTGGGGCAGGCACGAGGCCAAGGAGGAGCTGGGGGCGGTGGGTGCCAGGGGGCACCATGGGGAAGGGAGAAGAGGGCAGCACCTGTCTCCCAGACGCTGGGGCCATATCACCTGGGCTGAGCAGTGGTGACAGGGCCCCATTAGAGCAGGCCTGTCTCCTTGACACCTGAGCTTAGTGGGCACTGCTTTCTTTCTTCCCCAGAGCCCCTTCCTGGTGGTATTAACCCCTTCCTGACCCCAGGCTGGGGGGTGGTACCCGAGGGAGGGGACAGTGTCTGAGGGTGTCAGCAGGCAGCAGCGTGCCTACAGCAACCACGTTAACAGAGGCACGCTGGGGGAGCTGGGGTCCCGGGGGCCAAGGACAGGAGGCACTGGCAGAGATTTCTCCTTGTTTCATCAGCTGCTCCAGGGGGAGCCCCCTGTCCTTCTCCCCAGTTACCACTAAGGAGGAACACTAACTACCATCCAAACCCAGTCACAAATATGCTCTTCTCCAGCCCAGCACAATACTTCTTATGCCCAGTATCTCCTCCCAATCTAATGTCCACTCCATGCCAGCTCTATAAACAGTGCCAGAAGGGTACAGGGGTGACCAAACCAGTTGGTGTGTGTGTGGGGTAGCAAAACGCAACCCCATAATCCTCCAGGCCTTAGCGCCCCCCCAAAACACACACTCCCTTGGGGAACAGAGAGTTCATATCTTGGTTTAACTCCTTACTTCCCAATCTGGCTCCCCCCAACCCTTGATAAACGGTCCCCTCCTCTAGGAATAAGTTGGGGGAAGGAGAAAAAGCTGCGCTGACTCATTCCCAGTCTCAGCTGCAGTGAGGGGTCTCCAAGGCATTCGGGCGGGGGTCAATTCAAGAACGCCCTCCACCTGGCCCGGAAGCCAGGACAGCTTGCCGGTCTCCCCCTCTCCCCAGCACCCACTTCCGGTGTCCCAAACTAGGTCAGCAGTGCTCGTTTCCTGTGGGTCAGCTAGCACCGGCGCCTCTGCCCCTCCCCTGCTCCGGACCCAGGCTCCCCGCCTTACCCCCCGCCCCCAGGGCGCCCCGAGGTCTCACCACGTCTCAGCCGCCCTTTGATACATGGGGGTTGTGCGGGGTGGGGGGCAGGGGACCCGCCCTCTCTCCAAACACTAGCAGGGCCGGGGCGCCTGGGCAGGCACGTGTCCGGGCACAACCCGCTGCCCACGCTGCCCCCCCACTCCCACCCCCCCTCGCCCTGGCCAGGACACGTCGCTCTCTTACTTGGGTGGGGTGGGAGGAGGGGAGAGAAAGCTGGGAATGGAAAGCAGCGTCCCCCACCCCATTTGGATGACCACCCTCTGCCAGCGGCGCGCACTACGTTTCTACCACAAGGCGACCCCCGCTCTGGTTCGGGCAGGTGCGCCGGCGCCGGAGGCAAGACCGGTGGTAGGTAGAGTTCTTATCACCCACCCTCGCACTGGAGTTGTGAGAGCTGACTTTGAAAAGGTGGCGGTGGGGCTGCAGCTTGAGAAGGGAATGTGATTGCGGAGCGGGAGGGGCAGAAGGGTCGTGCCGAGCCGCACTAGCGCTGGAGAGACGACGCGGCTCTGGAAGCGCAAGAAACCGAATAGTTCAGCCGGTAACTTTCCCCCAAGCCGCGGTCCCTCCCGCCGCCCCCCAGCCCCCAAGCCACTGGCCTGGGTCCAGCCCACCGCGCCAGGGGGGCGCGGAGCAAGGGAGGGAGACGGACACGCGTTGTCCTAGTTAGAGAGTCCGTCAGCGTTTCCATTCCCTCCATTCGGGCGGACTTGGGGTCTTCCCCTAAGTCACGAAGGCGACTGGGAGGGAAGTTCAGTGTAGCTCACCCCCTCTCCATCCCGTAGCTCACAGTTCTTATATTAGAAGTGCAAAGAAAGTTTCTGGAGACCCTCGCCCAGAGTTGGGGGGGAGGCCGTAGTTCTCTACCTTTCCTCCAAGTTAAAACCAATTAATTCCAAAGACCCAGGGAAGCTACAGGGAACGCGACTGGTTGAAAGCTGGTCTGCATGTGTGTGTGTGTACAGGGGTCTCTCAGGACGCACGAAGGACACTGCAGTAGGCTCTAGTCTAGTGGACCCCGAGCCAAGGGACAAAAAGTGGGGTTCACTTACCTCTCAGCCGTCGGGTCCGCTCGCTGGAGCTGCAGAGGCACGGGGTGTGGGAAGTAGCGCGTCCCCCGCCAGGCCCGGGGGCTTGGGGCCCTGCTCCGGTCCTGGTCAGAAGGCCGCGGTCAGTGGCTCGCCGCTCGCTGCTGGGGGGCTCCTCCTCCGCCACCCTTTGCCTCCTCCTGCTGCCCGCCCCCCCTTGGCCGCGGAGAGCCGTACATTCACCTGGCTCCCACCCGCCCCCCCCAGGGCCCGCCTCACCTGTCCTGCTGTCTCACCTGTCCTCCCGCTTGCTTTCCCCCCATCCCTCCCCTCCCTCCCCCCGCCCCTGCCACCCCCAAACTCCCCCCCCACCCTTAGCAACACCCTCTGTCACTTCCTGGTTTTTCATCCGCCCCCCCCCAGGCACCCCCTCCCTCCGCCCAATAAGGACATAAACTTCCACCTCTTCCAACAGCTGGTTCCAGCAGGGAGCATATGGGTCCCTCCCTCCTTTTTGCCCCCTTTCTCCGAGCTCCTACTTCGCTCCCAGAGCCTTTCGCACCCTATTCCTTTCCCTTCTTTCCTTCTCTCTCCCTTCACCTGCCGCGATCCCGCTCCCTCTCTGCTTTCTACCACTATCTCCTGCGGTCCACCTTAACTGGAGCTCCGCCTCCGACCCCCGGCCAGCCCTCTGCTGCTGTCCAGCTCCACCCCCTGCACGCCACCGCCCTGCCCGCCCATTGGCCTGAACACCCGCCTATCCCATTTGGGACGCGCCTAGGGTTCATCCAGGGAGGGGGTGGAGCTTGGGGCTGGCCTGAAACCAGAAGGGGAGGGAGGCCGAGGACAGTGTCCGCAGTGGCCAGGGACGGAGCAGCCCCTCAGGAACTTCCTCTCCTTCAAGAGGGGCTTCTGTGGGCTCAGCACCTGGGGTATGAGAGGTTACCGATAGGCTGCATGGGGATGAGGAGATAGAATTAGGAAGAGTGGGGTCCCGCTAGGGGCTTTAATCAGGCCAGAGCCCCAGGAAGGAAGGGGAAAAGGCCACTAGACGTTCAGCTGCGGCCCCTGGGCCCATCGACTCCCTCAGGGAGCGGGGGAGTTGAGGCTGCTGGCACGCTGTGTCCCTCCCCACGCGTGACGGCGCCCCGCGGGGAGGGAGCAGTGCCCGGGGCGAGGAGCCTCTGCGTTCTAGCCAGAGCGCGTTGCTGCCTTGGCATTTTCAGAGGGGAGGGACGGAGTCTGGGAAGGGGGAGGCGCGCTCCCTCCCGGGCTCCAGCTCCTTGCCTTCGCCCGGCTGGTTCTCTTAGTGGAGAAACTGAGACCCCCATAGTGGAGGGGATGCCTTGACGCAGTTTCACTCAGACACCCAGGTGGCGATAGAGGCCTGGGTGTCTTAGGATAGCTGCCTGTGCGTCTTTGGGAAGGACCAGTGTTCGTGTTTCAGTGTCGGGCCAACAGAGAAAGGTAGACTCTTAGGGACGCTTCCAACTGGACCGGCGGTGCTACGTACCCCAAAAGGGCCCCTCCCACTGGTTCAAACGGAATCAAATCCCGCTCTTTAGGGCCAAGTTCGGCTCCTCAGCAGCGGGCCTGGCCGAACCGGGTCGGACTTGTTATCCGTTCCCAGCCCCCTCCGCAGGGGGCCTCCCTCCCTTTCCAGCAGGTGGCTCCGCAGGACACCAGCTCAACCTGTTGGACTACAATGGGCGGCGCCAGGGGGGCCCTGGCCCTCACCCGGGCTGACCCGGGATCCCCGAGCAGGGGGAGGGGCGGAGTCCGTCCTTCCCTCCCTCTTTCTCCCTCTCCCCCTGGCGTGACTCAGCCTCGAGGCCGCCGCTCTGCCCCTCAGTCAGGGGCGGAAAGTGTGAGGCGCCCCGCAGGGCCGAGGCCAAACCAAACAGCCCCCCATCCCAGACATTATCTCACTGGAGAGTTAGGGGGGCAATAGGGACCAGTGCTTAGCAGTAGGCATGGAGCTCTGGCTCAAGTAATCCGTTCCGGGTTTTCCTATCGTTTCTGCCATGTCGTGTGTCACCCCCCTCCCCGCGCGCCCCCTCCGCAGCCTGCCCTGGGTCAAGTCTGATCTTTGCTCCAGGTTTTCTTAGTGGCCCCGCCGGACTGTTTCTAGTCGGGAGGATTCCGAGCAAGCTGTATTTGGACTGGGTTTTTTCCCTTCCTTGCTGTCAGGGTCTCAATGGGCCGTGCCAGGGCCAAGGCAGTGCTAGACGCCTAAGTAAAATGAAAGGGCAACTGCTTTCACGAGAAGGTACAAGACCTAGGGAAAGGATTTGGGGGAGGGTAGGCAAGTGGCCCCGGTCTTCAGAAGGGCGACTCGAACAGCTCTGCTGTGCCCCTCCCCTGCTACAGGAGTTGCGTCTGACTGGACACAACCCGGATCTCTCTGCGGCAGTCCTGGGAAATCTGTTAGTTCCTCAGTGGCTCTTTTCCATGGTTTTCTTTTTCTTGTGGTATAAATAGTTCCCTTTCATGTTGGTGGGGGCCCGGACTTGAAATTCCTGCCCACTCCGCAACTTTGGGTCCTAATTGCCAAACCAGAGACAGAGAAGGGCTGTGGGACCCCGCCCCTTCATATGGAGCCCCCCCCCATCTCAATCTCCTATACACCTGAACACCTGAACCGGTACAGGGAATTAATTGGAGGACAAGTGTGCCTGCACGGTCTTCTGATGAGCGCCACCCGCTACCCTTCCCCCCCTCCACACTCTCAGACTTGAATCTTCAAGCAACTTTCTAGATTCTAGACTTTAATGTATGAGGAAAGTAGATGAGTAAATACCCCGAGAGTGAGGTGTTTGTCCTGACAAGGATAAAAGCCCTAGCAAGAAGGACTTTATACCTAAGGCTGGGGACAGCGACTCTGAGTGGCGGCCTGGTTACGAGACTGGTCCAAGTTCACTGAAGAGTCCTGGTTGCAGAGTCCTGGAGGAAAGGTGAAGTTGGCGGCTGGAGGCGAGGCTCTTCTTGGCAGGGTCCTACAGTGAGTCTGGGGGTCCGTTTCTGGTCGTGGGGGGTTGAGCTGAAAGCAGCTCCTCCGCCAGCATCAAGCGCCCACCTAGCTCTCAGCTCCCCCGCCCCTTTCCCGCGGCTGCCTCCGCTTCCCTCGAAAAACCCGCCGCCCAGGAAACCACTGGGGGCGCTCAGACCGCAGCCCCCTCTCTGCCGCCGCCCCCCAGAACCTCCACCGCGACCGCCCAACCCACCTGAAGAGGCGGTGGCTGCCAGGGGTACTCCCTCCCGCCGACTCCCCCCACACCTGCGGGTAGCACTATTTATAACTGTGCGCCTATTCTGGGCCTCTCGACTGGAGCCCACAGTAGCGCTGTGCTAATCGCCGCTGGGATCTCTGCGCCCCCCAGGGCTGGGGGAGGTAAATTTAGCTTCAGGAAGCTCCGGGGAACATTTTCCAAAACTCCTCGTCCCAGAGCAGGCAAAACAGAACCCCTTTGCGCGCAGCCTGCTTCATACTCGCCACCAGGTGGCGCAATACTCTTAAACCCCAGTCATCTAGGGGTGTAGCTAGAGACCCGGAAAGCCAGGTGGGGTGGATAAGGAGCTGTAGAAGCCTACCTAGAAAAGGGGTTAGAGGGCTTCTGCATATGAATGGAGAAATGCAAACGACAGCAGCTTAGGGTTGACTTCACACCACTGGCTCTGCCTCCTAGGGCAATTAAATAATTTCTATCAGAAGAGTAAGGCAGGTTAATGAGAAACCCTGGTTTTGATTCTCTTTTCTTTTTTATTGTTTAGATGGGAGTCTTTATATTGCCCATGCTGTACTCCAAATCCTAGGATCAAATAATCAGCTCCCGAGTCAGCCTCTAGCATAGCAAGGGGGAAAAAAAATGTATGCTTCCAGCCTGGCAAGCCCTAAAGTTGAGATCCAGGATGTGGGTTCACTGAAGATGAACATTGTCCTTCTGACCCTGGGATGAATCACTTCACCTCTTTGGGCCTGTTTATTCAAATTCATGTGATATAGTTACCTTATCGTTATCTTGGCTACTTTTGTTCTGTGTTTGTTGTAGGGTTTCACCACCGCACTCAAGCCTGCCTACTTTTTGGTGTACCTTTGCTCGAGCACACAGACACACATGTGGAGGTGGGAGGACAGCTTGCAGGAGTTTGCTCTCTCTTTCCGTCATGTGTGCCCTGGGGATCGAATTTATCAGGCTTGACAGCAAGCACCTTTATCCACTGAACCCTAAAGTATACTTTTTTTTTTTAAGTATACTTTTTAAAAAATACTTGAGCCAGGCGGCACTCAGGAGGCAAAGATGGGCAGATCTCTATGAGTTTGAGGTCAGCCTCATCTACACAGTGAATTCCAGGCTGGACAAAGGTACATATGGAGATTTTGGATTTTTAAAAAATTATTTTGTCAGCTGGGCAGTAGTGGTGCATGCCTTCATTCCTAGCACTCAACACTCAGGAGGCAGAGGCAGGTGGATCTTTGTGAGTTCAAGGCCAGCCTGGTCTACAGAGTTGAGTTCCAGGATAGCCAAGGCTACCTAGAGAAACACTGTCTTGAAAAACCAAGAAATAAACAACAGCAACAAACAATTATTTTGTTTTGAGAGAGGGTGGGTCACTCTTTAGCCCACGATGGTTTTGAATTTGCAATGTTGCCTAGGCTGATCCCAAACTGGAGGTAATCCTTTTGTTTTCACCTCCCAGGTACTGAATTAAAATTACCTCACCCAACTTGAAGCTTTCAGACTGTCTTTCCACTGTGAATGAAGCTCTTCCAGCCACTGCTCTCCTTGGGCGTCTGTCGGTCTTTATCTCAATGATTTCCTTTACACACCTCTCTACTCCCTATCCCACCACAGCGCACAGCCCTGGCTGGCCTGGGCTTCCGCTGTCTACCACTTCCCTAGTAGTCTTTGCCAAGTATCCTCTGCTCTGGCAAAAGCCTTTGTGCTCAGTTGTCAGACTCTGGAGACTCTGGGGTCCACTTCTAGGCACTGCTCAGCTTAATTTGAGTAGGACATAAAGGAAAAGAAAGCAGCAGGGCTGGGCTGTACTTTAAGTCCCAGCACTCAGGAGGCAGAGGCAGGTGGATCTCTTAGTTCTACAGATTGGGTTCCAGCATAAACTTCAAAGCTACAGAGAAGCCCTGTCTTGGGAGAAAAACAAACAAGCAAAAAACAAAGGCAGCAGGTCAGGGCTGAATTAGGGAAGGTAAGAGCTAGCCAGGCAGAATGCAGGCTCTAGCGGAAGGAGAGCCCTAGGTTCAATGGGAAGGTGGACTCTGTGCCCACCCACACACAAGCACGTGTCAATTGTTTTTGCAGAGCTGGGGTTGAGAGGGAACGCTCAGAAGGAACCAGGCAGCAGTTCTGAGAGCATGTTTTGGGTGTTTAGAGAGGTACTGAGCAGATATGATGGCTTATCCTTCTAATCCCAGGACTAGGGAGGCTGAGGCAGGATTGCCACAAATTTGAAGGCAGCTAGGATTACAGAGTGAGCGCCTGACTCAAAAATCAAATCAAAGAAAGCAAGAAAAGGGCACTGGTCATCAAGCCATAAAAAGCAGTGACTTCTAGTGTAATAGAGAGTTCCAGGCCCATTGCAGCAGATGGGCAGCAGGCTGTTCTGTTACTGCTATGCTCTACACTGGCTGTTGGTGCCACAGAGCACTAGTAAATAATCCTTTCTTTTTCGAAAAGAAAAAAAGGGGGGGGGGAGCATGTACCTGTAATCCCAGAACTCTGGAATTTTCAAAAAGAAAAAGGGAAGCGCTAAATGTACTGTTAAGATGTCCTGTACAAAGCTTACACATCAAAGTAAGGTGCATAGTATTCAATCAACCATATAAATATGTCGAGTTCAAAAGTGGACATGGTGGACATACCTGTAATTCCAGTTTTCAGGAGACTGAGGCAGGGAAGATGACTGTTACATTCAAGGTCAGCCTGGGCTACACAGTAAGACCCTATCTCAAAAGAACCAAACAAACAGAACCAAACCCACAGTACACAGAGAATCCAGCATACTTCTCACTTCAGGTCTCATGGCCTATATTCTTCTACTGATTACTTCCTTACAGGGCTCACATTGTGCCCTTACTCCAAAAAGTCTATTCTCAAACACCTCACTCTACTTCATTTTAACTAGCATAGAAACTCAAATTATAGGGTGTGGACATGGCGCAGTGGTCAAGAACACATACAACATTGGTGTTTTGTTGTTGTTAGTTCTGCTTTTTTTTTCTTTCAAGACAAGGTTTTTCTCTGTAGCCATGGCTGTTATGGAGCTTGATCTGTAGACCAGGCTACCCTCAACCTCACAGAGATTCACCTGCCTCTGCCTCCTATGTGCTAGGATTAAAGATGTGCACCACCACTACCCAGCTACACATAGCTCTCGAAGAGGATCTGAGTTTGATTCCCAGCACTTAGGTTGGGCAGCTCTGCCTGCAGGTCCAGTTCCACAGGGATCTAGTTCTTCTAGCCTCTGTACCATGTACCCACACACAGACAGAATACACATAATTAAAAACAAAAACAAGTGGTTAAGAACACTAGCTGAGCCAGGAGTTGGTGGCACACACCTTTAATCCCAGCACTTGGGAGGCAGAGGCAGGAGGATCTCTGTGAGTTCGAGGTCAGCCTGGTATACAGAGTGAGTTGTTACAGGACAGCCTCCAAAGCAATACAACAAAAAAAAAAAAAAAAAAAAAAAAAGATAGAACACTAGCTTGTCTTCCACAGGTCCTGAGTTCAATTCCCAGCAGCCACATGATGGCTCACAACCATCTGGTGCCCTCTTCTGGCCTGCATGTAGACAGAACACTGTATACATAATAAATAAGTACATCTTTCTCTCTCTCTCTTTCTTTCTTTCTTTCTTTCTTTCTTTCTTTCTTTCTTTCTTTCTTTCTTTCTTATATACACAGTGTTCTAGAGGGCACCAGATCTTATTATAGATAGTTGTGAGCCTCCATGTGGTTGCTGGGAATTGAACTCAGGACCTCTGGAAGAACAGCCAGTGCTCTTAACCTCTGAGCCATCTCTCCAACCCTAAACAAGTAAATCTTAAAACTAAAAACAAAAAGCAAGCAAACAAAGGCCCATACTCTAATTTACCCTACAAGACTTGGCTTATATTCACCTCCATATTATTTTGTTTCTCCATCAGCAAATAATATCTATATATTTAATTCTACAGTTCAGTGAGGTTTCCTTCCCGTCTACTAGAATACAAGCTCCACTGGTAGGAATAGGGTATCCTGTTTATCCAAAGCACCCAGACTAGTGACACACACCTTTAATCTCAACACTTGAGAGGCAGGTGGATCTTTGTGAGTTCAAGGCCTGCCTGGTCTACAGGTCAAGTTCTAGTACAGGCTACAAAGCTACTCAGAGAAACCCTGTCTCAAAAAACCAAAAAACAAGCAAACAAATAAAAGTATTCACTTATTTATTTTTAGAGACGGTCACACTGTAGCCCTGGGTGGCCTAGAGCTTGCTATGTAGCTCAGGTTGGTCTCAAAATCTGCCTCTGCCTTTCAGGTGCTGGAATTAAAGATTTGGGTTTCCACAACTAGCACAGATAGTATGTGTATGACAACAAAAATCAAACTATGGTATAGCATGTTTAGTAGGGTGCAAAGCCCTGAGTTCAGTCTCCAACACCAAAACTCAAACAACTAAGCAAACGACCAACAATAAACAAACAAAAAAGAATTAAGAAAAAGGCTAAAGGAGAGCTGGTTCCAGGCAGGGAGACAGGAATCGTATATTATCTCCAGGTCAGGGTTGCAGGTAAGAAAGAGGCGGGCAATGGCCAGGCCAGAGTGATAGTCGAGAGAAGGGGGCTTGGGTGAGGGTGTGATACATATGACCAAGTTGATATACATGGACATGGACTGCTGTTGATTCAAGGAAAGTGTATATTGATAGCTGCCAAGAGGAACTGAGGAGCCCATCGACTCAGACTGTGTGTCCTGACAGAGGTGTGCTGTGATAGGCTGGAAGGGCTGGTGTGGTCACACAGGTATTTTCTCTTATAGCTGTGTCTGAACTGGGACTCTTTCCACAGCTGGAGACCGGCTCAGTATGCTCCCCATGTTCCTTAGAGACAGGGAGCCTCCAGGTCACATCTCCTGTTTAACAAAGGCTGTCCCGGCTTAGCACCCTAGGCCTCCCAGAATATGGCTCTATCCATTTTGTCTGTATTTCCTGGCCTTTCTGTTTTGCTCTTCTATCCCAGCGCCAGAGTCAAAGCTTGGTTTTTCAGCCTCACTTATCCAGAATCTCCCCTCCCTTGGCCTGTACTCTGGCTCTAAAGCCCTTTCCAGGCACACATGTCCACAGTCCCCTTTAGACATTTAGAAATTCTGGCCTCAAGGCCTATTTATTTTATGTGTAGTTCAGTGATTACCAGAGATCTTAGGGGCCAGATCAATCATCTGGGTTGGTAGGCTCACTGTGCCAACTTTGGAGGAGTACTAGATCCTGCTACAGTCTCATTGGAATCTTAGCCATCAAGCCAAGCTTTTGCCTACTAGAAGCACACCAGAGACGGGAGCTGGAGATGGATGCCCCAGGCTGAGGCAGGTCAGACAGATGAACAACTCAAAGCAGGGTCCATATTTCACTCTTCACTTGTTGGTAGCCCATCCTTGGTGAAGGTCAGCTGGCTCTGGGAGTCTTAGAGCTACAGAAAAGATGGGAGAACTGGGCTGCAGATTCCACCACAGAAGCTGCAGCCCAGCTCCTGACATCTGCCCTGCCCATCCCACCTGAGTGATGCAGGTCTTGGTGTCGGGGTGACAGGGGGTTTTCCCTGCCATCACTAATCCAGCAGTTCCTTGAGACACCAGCAACAGAGGAGGATGTAGGCAGCTTCCTTCAGAGTTCGCTGTAAGCCCTCCCACCCTGTGCCCATCTTAATGACAGGCACCTGGAGACCAGTGCCTCGGAGCACATTTCCAAGAGAGAAGGGCAGGGCCTGGGTTAGAGGCTGCATCGGTGGCTTCATGTGGCCAGCAGTTCAGTGGAAGGGTGTGGACACTGCCTTTGGGGCCTTTTATCTACTGTCCCCACCCCATCAGGCCTCGTGACTAAAGACAAAGGCTCTAGGGTCTAGCAAAAGAAAGTTCTGGGCCTTGGAATAGGCTGAGTCAGCCCTATAGACAGGGGTGGTGGTGGTTAGAAGGGAGGGCTTGGCCATTCCATCTTTCACCCTCCACAGCCAGGAGAGCTCTACTTCCCATCCAGCAGGCAGTTCTGTCTTGCTGCCTCCTCCCGTTTTGTGGCTCTGGCTAAGGCTGACAGTGGACATCCTGAGTTCTCTTTCTAGCCCATCCCTGGGCCCTGGAATAAGCAGTTCACAGCTGGTAGCCTTGGGCTACTTCTGTTTGAAGCCCTTGACCTTGAAGCAGGAAGGGATGGCCAGAGCAACAGGTACCAACAATGGTGTATGAGGTACAATTTACTGACATGACAGGTTATCCCCCAGGCCAGCCCTGGTCCCTCAGTCTTGTCCCCGGCATGTGTAAGATTACATGCGGGAGTTCCTTTCCTCATCTTCATTCTCTAGCAGGTATGCAGGACGGTAGACCGGGTGCCCCTCTGGGCTCAGGCACTTCAGGGCTGGGTTCTGCATTGTGTTCTCCCGACTCCCCAGTGATGTGTACCTGGGGTGTTGAAACAGAAGCATGTAGATAGGTGAGTTCTCCTTACCCAGCATCCTCTCACCCTGCCCTGCACCACACACACACACACACAACCAACCTTACCCTCGGTCATACAGGATGCAGTATGGGACAAACAGCTGACGCAGAAAATCCCAGATGTTTCTGTAGGTCCAGTCCTGGGAAATGACAATCAGTCACTAGAACTCTCCTCACCACACCTACCATTGCCATCCTGGGGAATGGACCCATCAAAGGTACTTTTGTTCCCCTGGCCTCCAGAAGGCTTGCCATCTGGATGGCTGCTATACCTTGCTCTGTGAAGGCTAAGTGGAGAGGTAGGGAAAGTCCTTTTACCCCTGTAAGTTTCCATTCCCTAGCCACTGCCCCTGTGGTAGAAGCTCCAGGAGGACGGTGAATGACCAACTATGTGTTTAAGTCTAGAGCTTCCTGCCATGGTGGAAGTGTCAATCTCCATGGGCATTTGAAGTGTGGCTAGTATAACTTAGGAAGTGACTTTCAGGGCTGGGAAACAAAAAAAAAACAAAAACAAAAAACAAACAAACAAACAAACAAAAAAACCAGCTTAGGGGTTGAGAGCACTGATTGTTCTTCCAGAGGACCCAGGTTCAATTCCTAGCCTCCACATGGCAGCTGACAACCATCTGTAACTCTAGTTCCAGGGACGTTGCCATCCTCTTCTAGCCTTGTCAAACACCTGGCGTGCACATGGTACTCAGATATACATGCAGGCAAAACACCCATTCACATAAAATACTTGTTAAAAAAGTGTTTTCTTAGCCAAGTGGTGGTGGTAGCGGTGGTGGTGCATGACTTTGATCCCAGCACTCAGGAGGCAGAGGCAGGCAGATGGATATCCGAGAGTTTGAGGCCAGCCTGGGCTACAGAGTCAGTGCCAAAATAGGCTCCAAAGCTACACAGAGAAACCCTATCTCCAAAAACAAAAACAAAACAACAACAACAACAACAAAAAGTGTTTTCTTCTCTCATTTCCCTCCTGGCAGGGTCTTACTATGCAGTTCTCAAGATGTCCATCCTCCTGCCTTCCCACCAGCTGGATGGTGGGGTATGTACCACTAGGAATGCCTTACTCATCTTAGGCTGACCTTGCTCTTACTATACAGCTGGCAATGACTTTTAACTTTTGTTCCTCCTGACACTCCCAAGACCCCAGTGATAAGTATCTAGATTGGTGAAATACAAGGCAAGTGGGGGGTGGGCAGGCTTGGGTAGGTATGGTGCTTTGTGTATCCAGGGAAGCACGCTACCAACTGAGCTCCATCCTGCTTTTATGTGGTGCTGGGGATTGAACCTAGAGCTCTGTACAAGTTAGGCAGGTACTCTACCAACTGAGCCCTTCCTCAGCCCTAAGAACTTAGTTTTAAACCTTATCTAAGTAAAAAAACAAAAAGACATGAATCACATGCCATAAATTTCACCCGTTGAAAGTAAATAGTCCGGCTTTTGTTTTCTTTAGACAGGGTTGCACTCAGGCTGGCCTGGAAGACACTGTGAGTCTAGGCTGGGGCTTGAAGTCACATAACCAACCCTCTTTCCTCAGCCTCTTAGTGGTCTTAATCATTAGTACTTTTTTCCTTTCTATTTTTGAAACAGGGTCTGATATGCCCAGACTGGCTTCAAAATTCACAATGTAGCCAAGGCTTACCTTGAACCTTAAAAAATTATATTTATTTGTGTATGTGTGCACACACCCACACAGGGAATGTGTGTGGTCAAAGGGCAAGCTGTGGGAGTCAGTTCTCTTCTACTATCTGTGTCCCCGAGATCAAAGTGAGGTCATCAGATTTGGCAGCAAGTGTCTTTACTGTCGGAACCACCTCGCCAGCTCTGGCCTTGAATTTATAACTCTCCTGAAGGCTGGAATCACAGCCTGTCCATGATTTTCAGGTGTGCTGGGCAAGCACTGTATCACATGAGCTACACCCTCAGCCCCACGATCCACATTTCCTTTCTTTCTTTTAAATGATTCATTTATTTTTCTTTTATGTGCATTGGTGCTTTGCCTGCATGTATGTGCTGGGAATTAAATCATTCAAGTATGAACACATGACTACTATCATATTGGTGTGAGGAGTCAGATCTTCTGGAACTGGAGTTACAGACAGCTGTGAGCTTCCATGTGGGTGCTGGGAATTGAACCCTGGGTCCTGGGGAGGAGCAGCCAGTGCTCTTAACCCCTGAGCCATCTCTCCAGCCTGGCTACTATCATAGGTCCAGGTCACTGTTTTGACCACAGTGAAAAGTACAATGCCTGTCACTGAATTAGTGATCAATATTGATCAAAAGAATGAATGAACAAATAGCACTCTCTCCCTTGGGAGACAGAGACCCAGGGCTCTAGCCTCCTCCCAGTGGGCAAGGGGAAGAAGGTACAGGGACCTGAGGTAGACAATCCTGTCTCATTACCAGTAGTGGGTTGATGCGCATGAATGAAGGCCAGCCAGGGTCGGTGGGACTGAAATGGCTGAGGCTACAAGAGTAAGGGTCAGTCCGTCGGGTGCCCATCAAGACAGCCTCCAACTGAGGGTGCTTTTCCTGAAGCTCACCCAGGGCCTGCTTCATGTTACCCTCAGCTTCTAACACCTGCAGATTATACCTTAGGGAGGAAGAGAGCAGAGATGAGCATCAGGGCAGGTTCTGCCAAGACCCTCGTGGAACCCAAACCTCCAGATCCAATACCTTTTGATGGTGTCTTGTAGAAACTGTTCCAACTCGGGGAAAGGTGAGATGCTACGGATGTACATGATCTGGAGAGGTTTTGGAACATCAGGAAATTTCCTGGGGAGAGTAAGGATCCAGACTTGCCAGGGTGGATAGGGAAGCTGCTCTCCAGAGAGCTCAGTCTTGTGTTTGGCTCCTAGAATCAATACCCACACTCTGCTCCCCCCACCTTTTGTTTGGTTTTTTGGGACAGGGTCTTGCTGTGTAGCCCAGGCTGTCCTATAATTCACTATGTAGCGGCTGGCCTTAAGCTTTGCAGTCCTGCTTTAGCACCCAAGGGCTGGGGCTAGAAGGTATGTACCAGTTTGCCTGCTTCATTCCACTCTCAAACTAAGCATCATTTCTGTTACTCTAAAATTTAAAAAATAAATAAATAAAAACAGTAACAACCAAAAAACAAGGTCTCACTGATTGGGCTGGAACTCGCACTATAGACCAGGCTAGCCTCAAATCATAGCAAACTACTTCCACTGCCTCTCAGTTGTGACTAAAGACATTGACCACCACACCCAGCTGAGACTTTTTTTTAAGATAGGGTTTTTAAAAACTGATGGGCCGAAGAGTTAGCCCAGCAATTAAAAACACTTGTTGCTCTTGCAGAGGACCTGGGTTCCATTCCCAGAACCCACATCCGTTTGTAAGTCCTGGCTGAGGATACAACACCAAGGCTCATATGAGGTGAATCCCATACCTAACACTCCCTAGGCTAGCCTCCAGTTCCTGAGCTCAGATGAGGCATTGATGCTCCCTGACTGCTATTACTGCTACCATGCCAGCTCATAGGATTTCTGGTAAATCTCACCTGCACAGCTAGACTCTGACTTCTCTAGGGTGGGGGATGGTTGACTACATAGATGCTCAATAAATATGGTGGGGGAATGGCACTGCTCGACCACCCACCTACCTTCCTTCCAAGCCCCAAGCCTGCACCCTTTCTAGGATTGGGAGCAGGAGAGGTTTTGAGTAGCTACTTCTGGAGCCTAAGCTCCCAGGGGTAGGCTTACCTCTGCACAGCTGCATGGAAGAGGTGTAGGAGGGCAGTGCAGTCCTTGCCACCATTGAAGCCCACACAGAGCTTGTTGAGGTGGTACCGATCGATGGCCGTCTCAATGGTCTGCAGGGCACTTGCTACCTTCTTCCCCAGACAAGATCCTGCCATGCAGGCAGGGAAGAGAATGTCAACTAGGAATATATGGCTGTCAAAGAAGTTATGATGCCCTTGCTTAAAACTTTTCACTACCCTCCCAGTATTCTGGGATTAAATCCACTCTTTCATGCTGTCCTGCACCGTCTGTCTTCCCTCCCTGCCTGCTACTCAACCCCACCTCACATGACCTTGTTTGTAGTCTCTCCTCTGGGGCAGGGACTGAGGTGGGAGTATGGGGTGCTTGGGTTTCCTTCCATCCTCTGCAGCTCCGTCTGCTTCCTTCCAGTAACCTCCAGTCCAACCAAATCCTCATCGCTCAGGTTTTGTCATTTGTTCAGAGACCCTTTCTCTGACCCCAGATCAAAGCTGCTATCTCCAGGGTGAAATCCACTTCACACTCACATCCCATTCCTTCTCAAGGCAGAGCACACCTGTTCTGACAAGCGATGACAACCCCACCCAGCACAGTGCGGCTGAATGGAGGTAGTCAGTAGTTACTGGAAGAACAAACGGCTCAACAGCAAATCTCTTCTACTGTTCCTGCCCTCTGCAGCATCACTAGATCTAGAGGACAAGCCAGACTCTGGCCCACATCGCCTTCCCCAATGAGGCTCCTACCTGACTGAGCGAGTTTGTATACAGCCTCACCAGCCTGCTCAACAGCATTGGGCAGGTAGGGGACCAATGATCCCTGAGGCAGACGAGCAGTCAGATAGGCCAGACATTCCTCCAAGGGCTCTTTTTCTTCAGAGTCTAGAATCAGCTTCACTTGATAATAATTGCTACCCCAATCAGGGTAGGAACCCAGGTTGAGCCTACGCCCAAAGTGGGCCTGGGCCTCAGTTAGGATGGAGGCAATAGAGCTCTCAGAAGCAGCCACGTACAACTCCTTCACATGGAATTGCACAGCTGTGTTTTGGAACAGTCCTTTCAGTCCCTCCATTGCTCGCCGCAGCAGCTCTGGAATTCCTGGGAAGAGGTAGACATTTCGGACAGAGACCAGTGGGAACCTGAAGGGCTGGCCAGTGCGAGGATCTGTGCCATAATGCAGGCGGGCAGAGGAGGGCACCAGTGACAGCTTCTCCCAACCCACCCCTCCCAGGGTTTTGATGGCTGCTTGGAGCTCAGGGTGTGGTTTGAGCTCCTCCCCAAAGGCCCGTGCCACTGCCTCAAATGTCACATCATCATGAGTGGGGCCGATGCCCCCTGCAGTGAGGACATGAGTGAATTGGCTGGAGAATGAGGTGATCTCAGCCGCAATGGTGGCTACCTCATCAGGTACAACAGAGACTCGGCAAACCTGGACCCCCAGGGAGCGCAGTGTCCGGCAAAGAAAGTAAGTGTTGGTGTCTTGAGTGTGTCCCTAGGGATTGGAGAAAGGACAAGACTGTCAGTACTGGGGGATGAAGGGAGAGGGGGGGGGATAGCTACATCTGTCTAGTGATGGGGTGTTCTGTTTGGGGGTACCTCCTTAGGCTGCCAAGGAGCCTGGAATGGGAACAAGAATGAGAATACACATCTGAATGGAGAGAGAGGATTCTCCTTGGGGCTGCTTTGCTATCCATTCATCTGACCTCACTTGCATTTATGGATTTGCTTGTCAATTTTGCAGTTTGATCTTGACCTCACCTATATTTATAGACTCAATCATTAATTCTGTGTGGCTTTTTGACTTTGTCACCAACCCCAGCCGCTCCAATTTTAGCCCCTGGCTTCAAGTGACTATTGGGCAGTCTCACCATATCCTTGGCTTTTATTATTTTGCTCAGTGGCACCCCAGACCCATTCACGGTCAGTTAGATCTTTTATTTCGTTAACTCCACTTCTGAAAATCTCACCATCTTCTCCCTTCGCTGTTTTCACTTCCATTAAGCTAGGCCTTAATGCCTTTCACCTGGACGGTGCTGACAGCCTCCAGCCACTATGCTCTGCCTCCTGTCTCCTAAGTAACCTTTCTAATGTGTCACTGTGACCACTTAATCGCTCTGTGCTCAAAAACATGTGTTGTTCCTACTTGCATGCAGGATAAAGTTCAATTCTTTTGCAAGCATTAGAGGTTGGCTGGCTATGTTGTGTTCTTTGCCTTCGCTCCCAGCTTTAACTTCTACTTCTTTATAGAGGGATGAGTAGTTAAAAATTCGTGTTGGAACCTGTTTCAAAATAAAATAAACGAAGATGTTTGTGTTCTAGAGTTGAAGAATGCTTGCTGCTTTTCCAGAGTCTGGTTCCCAGTACTGGCACTGAGCAGCTTACAATAATAGCCTTAAGTCCCACTCTAGGGAATCTTCCTCTGGCCTCTGTGGGCATTCCCAGAAAGACACACAGATACATAAACAAAAAAACCTTTAAGCCTGGCATAGTGGCATACATCTTTAATCCCAGCACTCAGGAGGCAGAGGCAGATGGACCTTTGTGAGTTCAAGGCCAGTCTAGTCTACAAAATGAGTTCCAGGATAGACAGGGCTACTCAGTCAGATCCTGTCTCAGTAGTGCTCTGGATGGAGTAAGGAAGAGTTGGACTAGAATTCCATCTCTACCATTTTCTTCCTTTTATTTATTTTGAGACAGGCTTTCTCTGTGTAGTTCTGCTGTCCTGGAACTCACTATGTAAACCAGGTTGGCCTCAAACTCACAGAAATCCACCTGCTTCTGCTTTCCAAGTGCTGGGCTGAAGGTGTGTACCACCATGTTCCTAGCACTGTGTAGGCTTGTGACCTTGGGAAAATTTCTCTTTGAGGCTGTTTCATAATCTATTGAGAATTGAAATAAAAACCCCAATTTCATGGATTTGGAATTTGTAAGGCCACATGTAATATAATAAGTGCATGCCAACCTCTTGTAAACACTAAAAAAGACCAGGGTCAAAATTACTGTTACAAACTTATGCCTGCCATATTCTCTAGTAACATCCATGATCATCCAGAATAGAGGCCTCTCTTCTAGTACCTTCCTTCTAGCTCACCTATCCAGTCTGCTGAGTTCCTGGAATAACTTCCAAACAGGCTAGATACACATAATTACGCCTGTGCTTCCTCTGCTTACCGTCTTACCGTTCCTCCTGTAATTGTTGTGTCTCTCCCCATGTCCTAAGTTGTAGGAAAGTTGCTACCCATCTTTCAACAGAAAAATTCAGTAACAGGAGGATCACTCCAATATGTTGGTACTAGCTACAGGGCCCTACTTCGGCAAGCAAGAGGATTCCCACCCCGGTTCACCACCTTTCACCGGAAAGAATAACACGCCCTTTCCCTCTTCAGTTCTACACACACCTTAAGGATCTCATCTCCAACAATGATGATGCCCGCCGTCACACTGCGTCCTGAAGGAAGTTCAGAGGCCCTAGACGCCATGGTCTTGCCCTCTCTGATCTTTTGCAAGATTCTCCAGTAGCTACCCAGAACCCCAAACTGGGGCCGTAAGCACTGAGGGGCTGCCAGGTCTACAGGATACTAGGGGCCATAGCCTGAGTAGAGTCGGGGGTCAAGGGAACCTGGAAGAGCCAGAAAAGACAATGGAAGAGGGCAGGAGCATAACTTCCTTCTTAGAGGAAGGCTCAATCTTCTCCAGTCACAACCTTTAGAAACGTTTCCTTTACTGCGAAATCTTTAACGTATTCTCAAGTCCCAGGCTCCTAAAAGCGTCTCGATTCCTATTCCCTTAAAGTGCCATGTTCTTTCAAAACGTACCACTTTAGATATCTCCGTCTGCCGAGCAGGCCTGGAATTTTTCTCTATCTGGAGTATCTGCACCTTTAAAAGTCTCGTCTTCAGGTCACCTGTCCCTTTAAATGTCTTATTCTGGGCCCCGGGCCCCTTTAAATGCATTCCTTTCCTCCCGCCCGCCACCGGCTAGAACTCAACCTACCTCTGCACCCTTTCTAGCCCGAAGTTTGCTTATCTCACCAGGATTCAGATCATTGACCTCCTATCACCCCACCTGCCTATTCTGCCCCTTCACAGGGTTCGGCTCTATTCCTTTCCGCTTGTCCTACGGCAGCTTCCGTAGTCATAGTCCCGCCTTACAATACTTTATGCTGATTGGCTATTCTGGCTGTCGCTTACTGCTATCAATGGTCCTGTTGGTCTAGCCGGCAGTCGCTTACGGGCTTTATCTAGGTTCTGAAGGAAATGCTAAATTGTTATTGGCAACACCTCGTGGTCATCGCTGCCCGGAAATAAAAATAGGGTCCGGGCCTTTGCCCGTGGAGGACTGGACAGGAATGAACCTTACTGGGAGGTTCTTTAAGGATTGTTGGGTGCCGCTTTCTACTACTGTAAGGAAATGAAGGTCTGATTCTGTTTCATTCAAATACTAAAAACATTTAGGTAGGATCCCAGTGTATATCCCTGGAACTTATTTGTATAGAACAGCCTAGCCTTGAACTCTGCCTCTTGATTCAAGGCTTGTGCTAACCACGCCTCACCACATTCTCACTCTTGTGTGTACATTACTGTTTTCTTTAGCTAAGGCCAATTCTAGACTAAGGGGTCTGTAGTGAGATATTTGCCTCCTCGCACCTGTGTCATAGACCGGTGGAGACAGGGCCGGCCGTGACCTGGGGGAACTAAGGCTGAGGAGGCTCGGAGAGCTCTTGCTTGCAGCACGGGGACAGGAGCACATCCGGAGGCATCCTTGGGACCAGGAATCTGCTGGTGTTAATCTATGTTGTGAGTTATTTCTCCCTGAATAAACATCTATTCCGCCTATTTCTCATGATCCTTATTAAACATCAATAGGGGTCAGGGACTGGTGTTGGCATAAAGACATCGCCTCTTTTGTTTTTTTGAGATAGGGTTTCTCAGTGTAGCCCAGGCTGGCCTTGAACTTTGGAGACTTGACTCCTAAGTGCTGGGACTAAAGGTGTGCCGAGATGTTTCAGTCACTCCAAAAAATTACTGTTGGTTTTCAGTACTTGGAACTGTCCAGATAGTTCTAATACTCAACCACATTTGAAATAGGTCTCCAGCCATTAGTCAGATCTGACAAGCCACAGGTGCTTGAGTCCTATAACAGGGAACAGCTTTAACACTCCACTCCCTGCCCCCATCTTCACTGGCTCTTCAAGTGTTGTAAATCCGTAAATGACAACTTCTGACTGTAAGAAACAGTTAATTTGCTTTGATGAGACAAGGCTGTCCCAGTAAAATCATTATCTCAGGCTAGTAATGAAATACACTTAAGCAAAAAATTTTTTAAAAAACATTTATTTAATGTACATTTTGCCTGCAAGTATGTCTGTGTGAGGGTGTCAGATCCCTTGGAACTGGGGTTATAGACAGCTGTGAGCCACTATGTGGGTGCTGGGAATTGAACCTGGGTCCTTTGGAAGAGCAGCCAGTGCTCTTTAATAGCTGATCCATCTCTCCAGCTCCTCAATAAACGTTTTTACAGTTAAGTCCAATTAAAATAATTATAAATTAGTTATTGCAATATCCAACTAAACCTCATTACTGCAAAGAGCCAAGTTTTCACCATCTACCGGAAAGGCTGGTTTCAGAATATCACCTTGGTTGTAGGACTTCGGGTGGCTCAGAGGCAATGGGGGGTGGGGGACATACGATGACTTAGGGATAGGACAACCTTATAACCACAGCTTTAGATTATAAAAACTTCCTTTAATCAAGGCTTGTAACATGGAAGAGATTTGTCAGATAAAATGGAAAGTTTCCAATACATTGAAACATAAATCCTTAAGACACCATAAATACAATACCCAATAGTAAAAACCACAACGGCAAATTCACACCACCCCTGTAACAGCCATGATCTGATTTTCACATGCTTCAGAGAGATGGCAAGTATGGCCTGCTGGATGAGGTCCCACTCATCTGACAGGTTGTGGCATTGGTGGCTCAGCTCAAGAAGCAAAGCAGGTACCAGCACATTCAAACAGTGTATTGAACGAACATCCTTTAAATATCAAAGTGAGAAATAAGAAAGCAACATAATCATGCTATCAGAAAGATGGTAGGAAGGAAGGACGGCTGAGTAAAGCTTGAGGCTGAAAGGTGGTTCAACAGCTTCATTTCTTTGGCTTCTTGGGTAGTGGCCGCCGGAATAGTAAGATGTGAGGTTCTGAAAAAATTAGTGAAATCTAATAAGGAAACTCACACCATTCAAGCAGTTTATAGTGTATTCTACCAATGTTGTCTCCCCCTGCCACACCCTCTCAAGTTTCACAAGGAAACCACACATACACATACTGCCTTAGAAGCAGCCCCCAGTCTGGCTTTTCTACCATGAACAGAATTCTTTTCCTCTATTGTCCATACAGCCTGGGTGTCTGGTGTCTTAACACAAAACAGATTGCCCATGTTTGTTTTGAACACGTGCAATTATTTGCACAGGTCATAATCAGGATATATGTGGTCTTGAAGAGTACCCTTCAGCTCAATTAACTACAGGGTTTTTTTTTGACTTGTTTCTGTTTGTTTTAGCAAGGTTGTCCCTGATCTTCCTAGATGTTTTTACTCTCATTTTTGTCACACTATGTTCTTAGGACAAAATCCTAAAATGATGCTCCCCCTCCCTCTATTGCTTTGGTTTGTAATCTTCCTTCAGCCAGAATGAAGCTTCCTTACAGTGCACTAACCTGGTTCATGGATCATATAATGGACCCATCCCTGACTCTGCTGAACACCAAGATTTCTCCATTCAGATTCAGACATCAAATGGGTTTTAGGGACCAGCTTGGCTATGTCCTTAGGCAACATGACATGCCTGTAACAGAAACACGGGGATGTGAAGAGTTAGGGTTAGTTGGGGATAAACTCACCTATTTACAAAGACAAGCAAGGAAAAACATGCTGAGTGTGGTAGCTCACACCTGTAATCTTGACACTCACAGGGGTATGGCCTGAGGGTTACAGGAGTTTGAGGCTATTCTGGGCTACACAGAAATCTGTGAAAACAAGCAAGTAGCTGGGCATGGTGGTGCATGCCTTTAATCCTAGCACTGGGAGGCTGAATTAGGTGTATCTCTTAAGTTCTAGGCAGCCTGGTCTACAGGTTCCAGGCTATACAGAAACATTCTCATGGGGGAAAAAAAAATCAAAAAAACAAAAAAAAACCCAAACCAAACCAAAAGAAAGAAAACTAAAGCAGCATCTACTTCCTGATATCAGGAGGATTGTATACAGGAGGTTGTCCTGGAACTCTGTAGACCAGGCTATCCTTGAACTCAGAGATCTGCCTGCCTCTGCCTCCCGAGTACTGGAATTGAAGGCATGAGCCACCAACACCGGGCTCTAGAAACACAGGTTTTATGAATTTTTGTGAGAATATTAAAAATACAAATGAATAATCTGAATGAATTTCTGAACATCAGACACTGTAGACATTACTATTTTCTCTGATTTCATAGGCCTTAAATCCTCTAGCTGATTACCCATTTTACCCATTCTAGGACTGGTTAAGGAACAAGTAACTTTGTGGAGAGAATAGGTCTATTATGGAGTGGGTTATGGAACAGGTACAAGAGAAAATATGTAAATGTTTATACTGAATTTGTTTTCCAACCTTTTTTTTCCTCCCCCCTTTTCTTTGTGTAATAGTCCTGGAACTTAATTAGAGACCAGGTTGACCCCGAAATCACAGAGATCTGCCTGCCTCAGCCTCCAGGGTGTTGGGATTAAAGGTATTCTTACCACTGCATGGCTAGTTTTCCAACCTTTACAGGATGTGCTACAACACTTGAGAAATCCCATGCTTTCCTAACTAAAGGTCAACGGCAAAAAAGTTATCTGACTTGACTCAAGACCATCTCAAGTAGTCATCAAGCTCAATGAAAATGTACTAAAAGCTACCTCTGTAGTAATAACAAGAGCCCTGGCCCCATAATTCTAGGGCATGTCAGAAAAGAATTCACACTCTAGCAAGTCCCAGGCACAAAATTGTAACTTCAATGCAACTTACCCTACCCCCCACACAAAAATGCCATCACTAAGCTAAAAGTTATATCTTCTTGAGGATGAAGCCACTGATTTCTTGCCAGCCATGAAAATGTTACAGCCACAGAAAACAGCTGAGAACAAAAATTAATTGCATCCAAGAAGGATGTAGCTGTTTATCCCATCCAAGTAACAGGCCAGCTTGAACCTGCTTAGTTTCTGAGACCCAGGTGATGTCAGTAAAATGGTGTGTGTGGTTCTTGCTAAATAAATAAATAAATAGCTATATATACTTATCAATACACATCAATTCTCCAGGCTGCCAAAAGACCTGATGTAGGACAAGAGATACAGGAAAGCTAATTTTCATTATATGTTCTCTAGTGAAGGAGTGATGATACAAATTAGAAAGTTGCTTTAAGTATTTTACAAGCAATACATACCAGTGTAATACCAACCTTTGTAGAACTTGTGTTCTCTCATTTTCAATTTAAATTAACGGACTTGGTACTATCACATCCAAATGCTTGCATTCAGTGCAAGGATGTCTTTATAATCCTTAGCTGATAACCAGTATTTTAGACTCATAAGTTATTTGTCTTCCCTGTATTCTAAGAGGGTGTCTCCTCTAGCAACATTTCCCCAGCCTTCCCCCTTCATCTCATGCTCTCCTCACACCTGTACACAGCTCTAGCACAACAGAAGTTACTTTTTTATGGAGTCAGCATAGTACATGAATTTTTAAGTTCGTCGCACTACTTTGCACTTTGTTGTTTCGAGACAGGAACCAGGCTGGCTGGAACTTGTGGCAATCCTGTAGCCTCACTATCCAGAATGCTGAGACTAAAGGTGTGAGCTACCGTACCAGTTTACCCTGCACCTTAACAGAACACTTAAAACCTGTGTGCATACCATAAATGCTCAAGTATTTGAAGGGTATCTACCTGCGTCCACAGTCTCTATGCCACTCCAAGTCCTGTGAACCCTCTATTTAACACAGGGCTGACAATCCTTTTCTTTCATAAACTAATAATCAACACTGAAACTCTTACGGAACTGTCCTTTCATTGAGATCACGAAACTTGCAGCTCTGCTACCTTCTTTCTTCAGTAGACTTTGGAATTTCAGTAAAGCGAGCAGTTCCTACTAGGCAAATTAACCTGCGCCAACAGTTATTCAAGGGATGTGGAAATTCCCAACGGTAAAACTGATCAGAACTCCTAACATGCTATTTAACAACCGGCCGACTCCAAATTCCCTTTCATTGTTTTACGGCCTCCGTCTACCTTTCGCGCATGCGCCTTGCTAGTGCAAATACCCCCCCCCAAAGACCCTCTTGCGCACGCGCTGGTCCTGCTAACCCCCCCACCCCCGTCACTAACGCCTCGTGTGCTCTCTTTTGTCAAGGCGCACAACTTGGCTGTAACCCCGCGCCGGTACTAACCGGTACTCGAACTCCTCGTCGTCGTATTTGTCCGAATAGTAAATTTGTTTGTGCGACATGACTGGTCTGCCCGAGGGCCCCAGCCCCTCAGCCCCGCGCCGCTGGCCTCCGGACAACTCCCAGCAGCACGCGCTCCCTCCCTCTTTGGCCTCGCTTTCAAACACACCGCCCGCACTTCCTATTGGTCTCTTGGGCCGAAGGCGGGACAGCTCCGTTTTGAAGTTTCCGATTGGCTTGCATTGGCGTCTCCGCGAGTCGTAAATGGAGTGCCGTGCTCAGGTTTCTGAAGAATGAGCTGGGTCAAAACTAGGACTCTCATTGGCTCCCACCGAGCCCCGTGCGCCTGTGCGTGCAGTCATTGGCCAGCTTCGGAAAGCAGACGGGTAAAGGAGGGACGGCGAGGTAGGGGGTCAGGGGTTAGTGAGGCCGGAAGTGGGTGTAATAAAGTTTGTCTGGGAGGCTGAGGCCGGGGGAGAAAGTTGGGGCGGTGACTTAAGCCGACAGTTACGTGATCCGGAACCAGATCGGCCCGCGGTCCGGTGCGGAGACTCCATGCGACCCTGGTGAGTGTTGACTTTCTCTCTGTGTCTGACCCACTCCTCCTCCTCCCCGGAACCCTCTCGCTGGACCCTACTTCCGGTCGTGTTGTATAAGCCCCGCCCCCGAGACCCTCTCCCCGGAAGTCCCACCTCCCAACTTCAAGGGGCTCCCCGAACCCCTATTTGTCTCCTGGTGTCGCGACCACACCCTGTCGTCCCACTTCCATAGAAACCCTACCCCCAGATAGGTTTCCCTAGCTCCACAAGATTAGTCTTTTCAGCTCTCTGAAACTGCCTTCTCAGGATTCTCAACTAAACCGAGTCTATCAAAAGCCCTGCTTCCAAAAGGGGCAAAACCTTGCTTTTGAAAGAACGGTTCGGTTTTGTAGGAGTGATGCCTCTCTGGGGGCCCGCCCCTTCTGGGGCCCGCCCCTTCCACTGTCCACGTCTGGCCCGGGAATGTGGCGCTCTCTTCGTAAGGGCCAGGTCCCCTCAGGACGCTTCTCCCTGTCCGGTCATAAGTTCTGGACGCTTCACGCTCTTCTATATCCCTCTCCTTTCTTTAAGCCTTGGCTTAGTTTTCCTAAGCTCTCGTGCTCCATCAGGTGGGAGGTTGAAATATGTGATTGTAAGCGTCGTCGTCCCCCCCAACCTTCTCTGAATGAATTAAGTTGAAGGGGCTGGGTTTCGTTTTTCGGCTGTAGAATGGTTAAGAGTAGAGATTGTCGACCCCATTCCCTCCTGGGTCAGACCCTATTCCTGAGACAGCCATAGGTGCTTCCTACCTGTGGCTGGATTGCATTAAGTTTGGGTTTGTGTGACCCTAACAGGAGGGAAAGGTTTTTTTGCCAGCAGAAGAAAAACTGTTTAGGAGTCAGGAGTAGGGCTTAGTGCCTTTTCCGTTGTTTTTAAAAGAGTCCTCCCCCTAACCAGATAACTCCTGTTTGGCATTCATCCTGACGCCACTTCCCCAACCTTCCCTGCTGGAAACATTCCTGAGGCTTTCGCCATTTCCTGCTATTTGCTACCCCTCCAGCTTCCTCCCTGCTGGGCTGAGGCGTAAAACACGGCTCTCCCCCCAGCTGCCACTACCTTGCTTTGGTCCAGTAAATAATCTCCCATCTCTTTAAGCAAATTTAAAGGTTCATGCTTCCTTTTTTTTTTTTTTTCCAAATGTGCACACTATTGGCCATTCCTTGCCTCTGGATATGAACACTCCCAGAGAAAGCCGTCTCACAAGATGAGGACATCATTGTGTGTGTTTGTGTGTTTGGGAGTGTATAGCTGTGGTAGAACTTTTCCTCCTTCTCTACGAGCTGAGGTCTTAGCAAACGGGATGACAGAATTTCTTTTCAGGACGAAGTGCAGTGTTCAGTAACAGCTCTCCTGGGATGGGGACTAAGGGCAGGTGAAAAAAGCGGAAGAATGATATTTAGCCCGTTTTAAGTGCTGGTATTGTTAATCACATTCATACAGTTTTTAATTCTCCAAAATAAACCTAAATGTAGTTTGGAGGTGAACCTGTAAGAAACTATTACTTCTTGTATTTGATCTCTCTCTTTTTTAATAAAGGAAATAAGTGATAGTTTATTCTGGTGTAATGCTGATTGGTCACTTTCTTTAACTTCCTGATGGCCTTTAGCAGAGCTGTGGCAGGAAACTGTGGGCAAAGGAATATGAGTTTGGTGTTATTATGCACTTATGGCCAGATCCCAACTTCTGGTATCCCTTTCTCCTTCCTGTCTTTATTAACACTGATTTGTTTATGGCCCTATTATCCCTTTGTGGCTTGTAGGCACATCCCTCTACTAGTTGAGGGACACTGTTGGGTGGAGCTTACAGCCTGCAAGGAGAGAAATAGGTCCAAAGGTATCTCCATCCCTCTACATCCTCTGGAAAGGGGTCCTTGGTAGGTGACTTGTCTAAAGAACAAGCTTGCGCTAACTCTTGCCTGGTAACTCCCAGATACACACCCAAATTGGCCTTATTCCTCCTATTTCAGCTTTGTTTTCCCTCTTGGCCTCCATCTACACCCACTGGGACTACTTTCTCTTCCTGGTTCCTTGCTCTTGTCCACAGCTGTTGTGGCTGAAGATGCTAATGGCCTAGGTTCCCTGGGACTGCCACCTCACTCACTGTACAGTGGGGGTGGGGATGGTCTGGGTTGTAAGAGAAACACTAAACTCAGATCACACACACACACCCTCCGCCCTCAGCAGCTTCTTTCCTCCTTTATCCCGCCCAGCCTTACTGGCTTCCTGCTCTCTTTGGCTTGCCCACGTCAGTTTGGATGGACAGAGTTCCTCTTAACTCCTTCCTTTCTTCTTTTTCTATCCTTCCATCTTCCTCTCCTACCTGGCACCCCAGCTTCCCCGGACAGAGCACTAGTCGTCTGTGTTGGGCAAGGGAGAGTGGCCTGCCTAGCACGCATTGTGTGGGGAGACGTCTCTGCCCCTCTGAGCCTGTGAGTCAGCACTGTGCTTGGGATTGGTCTGTCTCCTTAGTTCCCCGCCCCTGGGGAGGAGCCAGTCAGCTCTGGGTCCAGCCTGTACTCCTCAGTCTTAAGAGGCTTCCTCGCTGGGCTGGGCAAGGATGTGGCCTGTAACTGTCTAGATCTTCCCTGGGAGAGCAGAGGCCACTTGTCCTTCGCCACCCTCAGTCCTCTGTTATCACCAGGCTGCAGAGGTCAGACCAGGCTAAGGGCCTGGGGATGCCCCCTGCCTGGCCCCCTTGCCTGAATTTGGCAGGGGGGCCGGGCTGGGCCAGGCAGCAGCCCCCCTTCTCACCCCAGACATGGATCTCCTACCTCCCAAGCCGAAGTACAACCCACTTCGAAATGAGTCTCTGTCATCGCTGGAGGAGGGGGCTTCAGGACCTACCCCCACAGAAGAGCTGCCTTCCCCGTCAACCTCATCCCTGGGACCCATTCTGCCTTCTCTGCCGGGGGATGACAGTCCGACTACTCTGTGTTCCTTCTTTCCCCGGATGAGCAACCTGAAGCTGGCCAATCCTGGGGGCCGCCTGGGGCCTAAGGGAGAGCCAGGGAAGGCTGCTGAAGATGGGGAAGGGAACGCAGGGGCAGCCCTTCGGGACTCAGGCCTCTTGTCCCTCCTCCAGGACATGAACAAGCTGAGTGGAGGTGGCGGGCGCAGGACTCGGGTAGAAGGGGGCCAGCTCGGGGGCGAGGAGTGGACCAGACACGGGAGCTTTGTCAATAAGCCCACACGAGGCTGGCTGCATCCCAACGACAAAGTCATGGGACCTGGGGTTTCCTACTTGGTTCGGGTGAGTGAACATCCTCCTTTCCGCCCCCTCCCATACCCCATCCAGTTCCTCTGCTCACTCCAGATTTGCTGGGACTTCCTGCTTTCCCCCCAACATCTGAGGCATTTCCCTAGTTCTTAACCCAGCCGCATCCTTTCTCCAATTCCATGCCCTTCTGTTCTAGTCTGGGAATATTTTGCCAGGGTTCCCATTTCCCTTGACCCCTACCCCCAGCTTACACAATGGTGAAGCACATTAGAGGCTTTTAGTAAGTGTTGAATGAAAAATTACTTCTGGATTCTTCCCTCTAGACTCCTCCCTTTTCCAGAAGTGTCACTCCATCTCACCCAATGCCTGCTACTCTTCACAATCTCTGCACAGTGCATGAAGGCCCTCTTTGGTGGCCTTCACTGTGGGGTGGTAGCCCCAGGCAGTAGGAAGGCTGCTTCACCTTTACGTCCCTTAGGGACTATACAGGGCTAGGGCACAGTCCTAGGACCTTCTGCAAAGGGTGGGGGGCATGGGTGGGGGAAGGGCAGTTGACCCATTCTTGCCTCCTTCCTTCCCCCACAGTACATGGGTTGTGTGGAGGTCCTGCAGTCAATGCGAGCCCTTGACTTCAATACCCGGACCCAGGTCACCAGGTGAGTGGAGAGGCAGGTATACTGTTGAAGGCCCAGGCTTAGTGAAGTTACGGAAATCAGAACGGAGGAGGAGGGAAGCTGGGCATTTGGTGGTAGTGCTGATAGTGGCTTCTCATGGGGTGGCCAAGAGAACTCAACGTTACAGAAGTGTGTCTGGCTGGAAAGAGCCAACTCTGGATTGGAGCACCACCTTACCTATCCAGCCTTGGAGACTGGGAAAATGGATTAGAAGAGGTGGAGTAGGAGGTTGCTGCTGCTTTGGGGAAGGGAATGGCACATATGGTAACTGGGAAGAGGTGGGGCTATAGCCATTGAGGCCCTAACCCAATCAGCCAGGAAGCAGCCCCTCGGTGTCATCAAATATTAAAGGCCCTTAATTCAATCCACCACGACAAAGAGCCTGGAGTGCTCTGAGAGTCTGGCCTGGTCTTCCCCTCCCCCAGCTTTGTGGCAGCCCCAGGCAGTGGGAGGCCAGGCGTGGGTCTGAGTACCCCTGTTTCTCCAGGGAGGCCATCAGTTTGGTGTGTGAAGCCGTGCCTGGTGCCAAAGGAGCGACAAGAAGGAGAAAGGTATATGTGGTTGGTGGCAGGTAGGGGCGGAGGAGACAGGAGCGTCCCCTGGTGTTGCCGATGCTCAGATTCTGAGACTTGGGGACTTTCCTAGCCCTGTAGCCGCCCACTCAGCTCTATCCTGGGGAGGAGTAACCTGAAGTTTGCTGGAATGCCAATCACTCTCACTGTGTCCACCAGCAGCCTTAACCTCATGGCAGCAGACTGCAAACAGGTGGGTGGGGCTGCTGAAAGGGATCTGGGTAGTTATGGGAGGACCAAGGGGGGATCTGGAGGCCAGAAACCTGGAATCCTCATGAGCAACTGGAGAATAGAGAAGGAACAAATTAGAGGGGTTGGGTATAGTGACAAATTTAGTCCCAGTACTCCGGAGGCAGAGGCGGGGGTTTGAATTCCAATTGTACAGTAAGACCCTGCGTCCCTGCACCCCCTCCCCAATAGAAGGAAATTAGGAGAATGTAGGAATAGAAGCCAAGAGAATGAGACTGGGGCTCTAAGGCTCTAAGCTGGGGTGAGGGCACACACTGAACCCTGAGGCTGCCTGACATTTACCATTCCCTTCCTTCTGCATCCCCTGCCCTCATCAGATCATTGCCAACCATCACATGCAGTCTATCTCATTCGCGTCTGGTGGGGATCCGGTGAGTTGGGGAATAGAGAAAAGATGGGGTGGGGAATGAGAGACTAGGGGTTAAGAAGATACTGGCTAACAAAAAAAAAAAAAAAAAAAAAAAAAAAGGTAGTGGTACTGGCTAGAAAATCGTGAGGGAGAGAGGATTGTGGGACTATCTGAAAAGGACAGTCTTAGGGGTCAAATAAGATGGAGTTATAGAATTTAGCTAACTGGTCTCTTCTGAATCTATCCTCTAGGACACAGCTGAGTATGTTGCCTATGTTGCCAAAGATCCCGTAAATCAGAGAGGTGAGGCTTGTGAGCAACACTGGGTTATTATCTGGGTTATTATCTGAGAGGCAAGTGGGATCACTTCCCCTACTCTCATCAGTTACGCTTGATGGGACTATCCTGCTGAGGACTGGGGCTGGGCGGCTCCTTCAAGATGTGCTCCCAACACCCCACCTCAGAGCTCACTGGCAGTTTCTACTGTGCCCCCAGCCTGCCATATCCTGGAGTGTCCTGAAGGGCTTGCTCAGGATGTCATCAGCACCATCGGTCAGGCCTTTGAGTTGCGCTTCAAACAGTATCTCAGGAATCCACCTAAGCTGGTCACCCCCCATGACAGGTGAGCTGGGGTAAAGAGTGTGAGGCAGCTCCAGAGCCTTGGGCTGGGATTGGGAGTAGTTTTCTCTTCCTGTGCTTGAGTGACCCTGCCTCCTTCTTCCTACTGTGTTAGGTCTCCAGTGGCCCAGCAGGAAAGTCTGAGGAGGGCCATGCCTGCTGCAGGGACAGTTTCTTCTTTTTGTTTGCCTAGGGTGGGATTATATTCCAGCACCTCCCACTAACTTGCCTTTCGTAGTGGATGGACTCTGGCTGGGGTTCTTCATGTTTAGACTATCCTTGTGTGGTTTATTATTATTATTTTATGGTTTTTTGAGACAGGGTTTCTCTGTGTAACAGCCCTGGCTATTCTGGAATCTACTCTGTAGAACAGGCTGGCCTGGAACCTGGAACTCACCGAAATCCACCTGTCTTTGCCTCCCAAGTACTGGGACAAAAGGCGTGTACCACCACTGCCTGGCTTATCCCTGTGTTCTTACATACTTTTTTCCTGAGTCCTCTTTACCCCCCATTCATTGTTCTGTGCTTTCCTGCCTCTGAAGGTTATTAAGAATTTAGATTTTAGCCAGGCGGTGGTGGCACACGCCTTTAATCCCAGCCCTCAGGAGACAGAAGCAGGCAGATGCCCGAGTTTGAGGCCAATCTGGTCTACAAAATGAGTTCCAGGACAGCCAGGGCTACTACTTAGAGAAACCCTGTCTCAAAAAGAAAAAAAAAAAAAAGGAAAGAAATATCGTAGATTGAGAAAATATTTTCTTTTTTTTTTTTTAAACATGTGTATGTGTTTGCATGTATTGTGTGTGCAAATGTATCCACATGTGTATGCTTATAGAGCGGTCTGAAGTTGATAACAGATGTCTTCCTCTATTGCATCACACTCTGTTTATTGAAAGTCAAGATCTTTCGCTGATCTGGAGCTTACCAGATATGGCTAGAGCAACCTGTCTCTGCCTCCAGAGTGCTGGGGTTATAGGTGGCCACCATTCTTGTACAAGTGGCCTGGCTTGTAGATGGGTTCTGGTGATCTGAACTCTGACCCTCACACCTTAGCCACTGAGCTATTTCCCAAGTCCTAGCATCTCTTTTACCTGAGATCCCTATGGTTTTTTGTTTTCCCCCCCCAAGTTTCAAGAGATAAACAATGTGACATCAGGGACTTTGTGAATATCCCTTTTTTGGATAGTGCTTCCACCCTTCTTAGGAAATACCATAGCTGTCAAAAGTAAGTTTTTGGTTTAAAACCAAATAAAACCTCAACTCTACCTCCTTTCAGTTGAGATACCTTGTGTAAATGTCTCCTACCCTGATATTTATTTTTAAAATCTTGGAAGCAATACCAGCCTTACAGAGTTATAGCACCAAGCCTCAGGTCTGACCCACATAGTATAGTATATGCCTAGTATGTGATCACTGTTCTCTTCCCTTCTTGGGTCTCTTGGCCACCACATATTTACACCCACCTCACTCCATCTTTCTCTTCTCAGAATGGCTGGCTTTGATGGCTCAGCTTGGGATGAGGAGGAAGAAGAGCCACCTGACCATCAGTACTATAATGATTTCCCAGGGAAGGAACCCCCTCTTGGTGGGGTGGTAGACATGAGGCTTCGAGAAGGGGCTACCCGACCCACTCTGCCCACTGCTCAGATGTCCAGCCACTTGGGAGCTACACTGGTAAGCTTTGAGGATGGAGACCTCCAGTCCAGGGTCTGGGTGGCTGGCTGGCTAGGGCCTTGGTCTCACCTGATTTTTCTTACAGCCTATAGGGCAGCATGCTGCAGGAGACCCTGAAGTTCGTAAACAGATGCTGCCTCCACCACCTTGCCCAGGTGGGAGCAATTTGCT
Organism: Cricetiscus sungorus; assembly: GCA_030556225.1. Lineage (NCBI taxonomy): Eukaryota > Metazoa > Chordata > Mammalia > Rodentia > Cricetidae > Cricetiscus > Cricetiscus sungorus. The sequence goes on from JANBXA010000730.1 coordinate 106,011,935, forward strand.
GAATGGGACAGAGATGGGTACAGAGGACAGGGCTGGGACTGACGTAGTCTGTTTCTTTCCTTAACAGGCAGAGAACTCTTCGATGACCCTTCCTATGTCAATATCCAGAATCTAGACAAGGCGCGGCAAGCTGGGGGTGGGGCTGGGCCTCCCAATCTTTCTGTTAATGGCAGTGCACCCCGAGACCTCTTTGACATGAGTGAGTGAGTCTCTTGTAGCCCCACCTTCCTTTATTCCTCCTTTCCACCTGTCCTTACCTACTGACTTCCTAGAGTTTGACTCTCAGGTGTATGCTGGGCCAGTTCTCCTAGCCATCTCTTTATACCCTTAGAGCCCTTTGAAGATGCCCTTCGGGTACCTCCACCTCCTCAGACCATGTCCATGGCTGAGCAGCTCCAGGGGGAGTCCTGGTTCCATGGGAAGCTGAGCCGGCGGGAGGCTGAAGCACTGCTGCAGCTCAATGGTGACTTCCTGGTTCGAGAGAGCACAACCACACCTGGCCAGTATGTGCTCACTGGCCTGCAGAGTGGGCAGCCCAAGCACCTGCTTCTGGTTGATCCTGAAGGTGTGGTAAGTGGCAGAGGTGTATGAAGCGGGCAGTAGGAAAAAAAAAAGGTACCTTTTCCTCTCCTTATTGTTGCCTCTGCCTCCCAAGTGCTTCGATTAAAGGCGTGCTCCACCACCACCTGGCTTCTTATTGCTTTCTAGACTTTTCCTTGCTAGAGGCTTTCTAGGGGCCTCCTTTGCTCTTCTAGATAATTGGTATCTGCTGGCAGTGGCTTAAGGTTCCTTCCCTTAAGGAGTCTTGAGTCAGAGCTGTGTTCCTTCTCTTTTTTGATTTCTCTGTGTAACAGCCGTGGCTGTCCTGGAATTCACTCTGTAAACCAGGCTGGCCTTGAACTCAGATCAGCCTGCCTCTGCCTCCTGAATGTTGGGATTAAAGGTGTGAGCCACCACCACTCTGCTGGCTCTGAGCTGTGTTCTTTACAGTTCTGACCAGTCCTCAAATCCCAGACCTTAAGCCTACTAATACCAGACCTAAAAAGTACTCACCTGATCTGTGCTCCTTTTGCCAAGTGAGGAAGTGACCCCAGAAAAGCAGTGATGCTCAGTGCTCAACATCAGATGGTTATGGGGTAGGAGCCCCAAGTTTCCTCTTGAGAGGAGTCAGGAGTCTCCCTAGCTTTTAGCTTCAAACTCTGTTTTTTCTTCTTTTCTTTAAAAATCTGACCTGCCTTACTACTACTCCTCCATACAACTTGGTTTCTTTTCTTTTCTCAGCCTCCTTCCTACACTGTTTTTGCACTGTATATCCTCCATTGAGATATGCCAGTTCCTTCAAGTCACAAGTTTCACTGTTTATCAGCTTCCCATTCTGAGTTCACTGACTTCCATGTGTGTGAATATATTCTCTGTAAAGAAGCCTCAATAATCACGGCTGAACTGCCCCTCCCCCTTTCTCAGTCTTGGGGGCTAAAGTCTTACTGAATTCTTCTCTTGAACTGATCCTCTTATTTTCCACCTTCCCAGGTTCGTACAAAGGATCACCGCTTTGAGAGCGTCAGTCACCTCATTAGCTACCACATGGACAATCACTTGCCCATCATCTCTGCGGGCAGCGAACTGTGTCTACAGCAACCTGTGGATCGGAAAGCATGATCCTCAGTCTTTCCTGGATGCCCTCCATCCCTTTCTATCATGTTCTCTAACTCCTGGGACCTCTGCTCTGTGGGACTGGCCTTGGGTGGGAGCTGGAAGCAGTGTGGACACTGGGTTTAGTGCCCACCTGAGAAAGGAGGTTTTAGTTAGGAACCTGGGGTAGCATCCTGCTTCTGCCTAAAGCTCACCAAAGTATTAATGTACAGAGTGGTCCCTTGCCTGGGCCCTGTCTGTGCCAACCTGATACCCTTTCCCTCAAAGGGTAGGCTCTTACCGTGGAAAATGTGCTGTGGCAATGGAGCCCAGTGGAGCAGTTGCCCTTTGGGGAAGGGAAATAATCATACCTCTGGTTTCCCCCTGGTCTTCAGGGTACCCCAGACCCCTCTAACATCCTACTCCCTATGTGTCCCCTTACAACTTTGTGCCTTTGACTGTCTCCTAGGTCTGTAGGTACTCTCTGCAGAGTTCTCAGGCCCTTCATTGTGGATAGGGGTTGCTGACACCTTGGCTTCTGGAACCCTGACATGCTCAGCACCTCTCTTTGTGTTTGGGAAGAATGGGGGCAGGAGTGGCAGCTTTTTGGTTGTGCAGCCCTTAAGAGAGTGCCCCAAACTGGGCTTGGTGGCACATGCCTTTAATCACAGCACTCAGGAGGCAGAGACCAGAATTTGTGAGCCCAGGCTGGTCTACAACAGAATGAATTCCTGGACAGCCAGGGCTATTTTTAGAGAGGCCCTGACTCCAAAAACCAAAGAGACAGAGATAGCCTCAGAGCCCCCTCCTGCTGGGGGAGGGGGGAGGGACAGGGTTGGACCCTGCCTTGCTCAGTGCCTCCTGGCCTTGATCCCTATCCTCCAAGGGGTCTACACATTTCTTAAGCCTGCTCCACGTTTGCATGTGTGTTATAGTCTACAGCCAAAGCATAGCCCTTCTTCCTGCAACCCCATCCAGTCTCCCACTTTTGGGATGGGTGTGTATGACTGACATGTGCCTCCAGTATGTGTACAGTTAATCTCAAGGTGGGTTTTGCAGAGGCATTGAGACTGAAGCAGTGGACAATCCCCAATACCATTTGTAGTGCTGGAACTGCACTCTTTTTATTGTTGTTGTTGTTAACATACATTTTAGGGCTGTAGATTTATTTTCCTGGTTTTGTTTCTGTTGCTTTTGAGCACAAATTATGATAGTCGATCACATTTATATATCACCTCGTTAAGTTTTCCAAACTTTTTTTTTTTTTAATACAACTGTTGGAATTTTACTCTCTGTGGCCTAAAAATAACTAGGACACGATTCGTTTTTCTTCCTCAAGAGACCTGAGCAGAAGTTTGGTTAAACAGTGTTGTGGGATCATGATGTGAAAGTTTATTTCAGATCCTACCTTCTGCTTGCGGGCCGGGGGCCGATGTAGTCAGGACAGAAAGAAGCCTTGGAAGCTCACCTGTAGGCCCTGTGAACAAGGGGTGGGTTAAGACTGATTTTCCGTCTTGGCCGTCGCCTATTTTTGGTTTAGATGTCTTATACCAAAGGGAAATAGTCTTCATTAAAGTCCGTATTTCTTCTACTTCGGTTTCTCAACACCTCTGGAAAGTCTGATTGATGGGGGCTGTCGGTGGGAGGTGGCGATGGACTCCACCTAGGCTGGGTCAATTAGGCTCAAAGCCAGCGCCCGTTCGCGGGACCTGGAGTCTGCGAGAATTTGGAGGCCAGCGAGGCTGCGCGGTAGGGACGTATCTGAAAGGCGATTGGTTTGTGGGAGGAAAGGGCGTGTCCGGGCTGCCCCCAGGTCCATGGGAAGCTCGCGCGCCCGCGGTCTAGTGGTGCACCCCACACAGCTGCGGGGCTGGCTCGGGCGGCCTCTGCCGCACTTCGGAGGAGTGGCGTGGCAAGACCCAGCCTAGTTGGGTGCGGCGTCTGGGCCCTTCCCATTTTCCCCTCCCTGCTGCGTTCGGTGGTGGTGACCCATTGGAGTTCCGGTTCCGGTTGCTGTGGCCGTGGGCGGGCGGTGAGTCTGGAGCAGGCGTGCAGTTGGTGCTCTGGCTCTGCGACTCCCTCACTACGTGTCTAGGGTTTGCTGCAGCCCGGGGGTGCTGCGCTGCCCCTGACTCCTCTCCGGGCGATGGTGCGGCCTGAGGACGCTTCCATCCCCCGCCGACGCTGACTCGGGTCCCCTAATCCATGGCCGCCTCGGCGCCGCCCCCACCGGACAAGCTGGAGGGAGGCAGCGGCCCCGCACCGCCCCCCGCGCCGCCCAGCACCGGGAGGAAGCAGGGCAAGGCCGGTGAGAGCGCAGAGAGGGGCGGGGGCTGTCGAGGCTCAGAACCCTGGACCCTCAGATGCAAGGGTTGGGGCTGGGGAGGTTGCCCAGGGGCTGGAGGGTGGTTGGGGGTAGGTGTCACAGATCACTTCAGGTTTTGGAGCCGGGTATCTTTGATTTCAAGGAAGATGTAGGATGTAGCTGAGAGTGTAGTCATGCTAGTCATTTTTCAAACTTCACTCCTGTTTCTTAAATAAGTAAGTGTACTTGGAAGTTAGAATCTGGAAAGTAGCTGGGAGGAAGGAGAGAGTAGAACCTCAGGAAAACTTGCCTTGCTGCTCCTCCAGGTCTGCAAATGAAGAGCCCCGAAAAGAAACGAAGAAAGTCCAACACTCAGGTAAATGGGAATTCATAGTGGAAGTATTCCTAGAAACCCGTCCCTGCTTTGTCTGTCTGTCTACCTGGCTGCTCTCTTGTGTTTTCCTCCAGGGGGAGGGAGTGGTGATGAGAAAAAGTAGGAATTCTTTTCTCTCCTTTCCCTCTTGGGTCCTAGTTCTGTGGCAGCATTTAGCCCAGCTTCCCCTTTCTCCTTTCACTTTCTTCCTTTTTGAGACAAGGTCTCATATATCCCAGACTGACTTTATATTTGCTGCGTAGCTAAGTATCACTTCGAATCTGTGACTCTTCTGCTTTCAAGTCTAAAGTGATGGGATTATGATGTGCATCACCGTACTGGTTTGCTGCAGTGCTGGGGACCCAAGGACCGGTGCTAGGTGCCCCCAGAGGCCAGAAGAGAGGGTCAGAGTCCCCAGAACTGGAGGTACAGCTAGTTGTCAGTTGGGAGCAGCCACGTGGGTGCTGGGAACAGAGCCCAGGGCTTCTACAAGAGCAGCCAGTGCTCTTAAACCCATGAGCCATTTCTCCAGCTTGTACTCTCACTATTTTGAGACAGGGTGCCCAGCCTGGCTTTGATCTCTTAGCCTGTCTGCATTGCTCTCCAAAGTGCTGGCATTGCTGGCATGTCTCACCAGGCCCAGCTTGCTGAGTCTTCCTTAGGGGCCATAAGAATGCTACGATGCTCTAATAGTTGTTCCTATTAGAAAAGTTGAGAAAATAGGAGACTTTGAAAAAGTTAAATATTCAGTACTGAGTGTTTGCCTAGCTAGCTTGCACAAAGCCCTGAGTTCTAGCCCCAGCACTTCATAAATAAGACATAGTGGTTCATGTCTGTCCCAGTACTCCAGAGACCGAGGCAGGAGGATTGGGATAATGAGGACTTCAAGGTTATCTTCAGCTGTAAACAGAACTTGAATGCTGCCTGGGTTATATAAGATACTGTTGGTAGGGGTGGGGAGACAGGATTAATTAACTGCTTTGGGATCAGTCCGGGGTTTTGGTATGATTTTTGTCTGTATTTTCATATGTTCAATTATTTTATTATGTTTAATTATATGTATGCATATGGGTCTCTATGTCCATGTGAGTGCCAAGTGCTTGAGAGAAACCAAAGATGTTACACCTCTAGAGTCACAGACTTTTGAGCCCTCTAACATGGGTGCTGGGACTCAAACTCATGCTCTTAACCAGTGAGCTCACGCTCCAGCCCTATCTGCTGGGTTTTTGTTTTGTTTTTTATTAACAGTGCTATTGCACTGCGGGCTCCGCCTTCACCCGCTGTCATGTTATGCTCTAAGGCCAGTCACGGTCTCGGATCTGAGCTATGTCAATCTTCAAAGAGTGTATGATGTTTGTGGGGCTCTCCCAGCTTGGTTCTGGGTCTCATAACATCTTCCCCTGTTTTCACTAGGGTCCTGCATACTCACATCTAACAGAGTTTGCACCACCCCCGACTCCCATGGTGGATCATCTGGTTGCTTCTAACCCTTTTGAGGATGACTTCGGAGCCCCTAAGGTGGGGGGTGCAGGCCCTCCATTCCTTGGCAGTCCTGTGCCCTTTGGAGGCTTTCGCGTACAGGGGGGCATGGCAGGCCAGGTACCTCCAGGCTATGGCACTGGAGGAGGAGGGGGTCCCCAGCCACTTCGTCGACAGCCCCCTCCTTTCCCTCCTAACCCCATGGGCCCAGCTTTTAATATGCCTCCTCAGGGCCCTGGCTATCCACCCCCAGGCAACATGAACTTTCCCAGTCAACCCTTCAACCAGTCTCTGGGCCAGAACTTTAGCCCACCTGGAGGGCAGATGATGCCTGGCCCAGTGGGGGGATTTGGTCCCATGATCTCGCCCACCATGGGACAGCCTCCTAGAGGGGATCTGGGTCCTCCTCTCCCCCAACGCTTTGCCCAACCAGGAGCACCTTTTGGTCCTTCCCTTCAGAGACCAGGTCAGGGACTCCCCAGCCTGCCTCCTAACGCAAGTCCCTTCCCTGGTCCAGACCCTGGTTTTCCTGGCCCTGGTGGTGAGGATGGCGGAAAGCCCTTGAATCCACCTGCTCCCACCGCTTTTCCCCAGGAGCCTCACTCGGGCTCCCCGGCTGCTGCTGTTAATGGGAACCAGCCTAGTTTCCCCCCCAGCAGTAGCGGTCGAGGTGGGGGTACTCCAGATGCCAACAGCCTCGCACCCCCAGGCAAGGTGGGTGGAGGCTCGGGGCCCCAGCCTCCCCCAGGCCTGGTGTACCCTTGTGGTGCCTGTCGGAGTGAGGTGAACGATGACCAGGATGCCATCCTGTGTGAGGCCTCCTGCCAGAAGTGGTTTCACCGCGAGTGCACTGGCATGACGGAGAGTGCCTATGGGCTGCTAACCACCGAAGCCTCTGCAGTCTGGGCATGTGACCTCTGCCTCAAGACCAAGGAGATCCAGTCTGTCTACATCCGAGAGGGCATGGGGCAGCTTGTGGCTGCTAACGATGGATGACTCCAGTGGGGTGGCCCAGGAAAGTGCACATTTCTCATTGTGCTCTTACAGAGTAATTATGTGGATCTCGCTCATTTTCCACTGGCTTCCCATCCACTTGGAGCAGAAATATGTGGTTCCTGGGAGCAGAAGAGAGGCGAGCAGGCAGAAGAGCCTAGGTTGCTCGTTTTTGTTTTGTTTTTTTGTTTTTCTGGGAACTTGCGCGTTGATACCTTCAGAGAGCCAGGAAGCTGAAGTCCTGCTGAGCAGAGCCATTCCTAGAGTCTACTGGAGGAAGTTCCAGATGGCAAGGATGTCCTGCGTGGTGCAGATGACTCTAACACCGGTGCCTATGATGCCTATGTAGCTCCAGAGCTACAGCTGTAGCTGTTGGGAGTCACGTGTTCAAGGTTTCTCCACTTGCAGAGATGTAGTCCCTTCTGTGGGTTCCGGAAACAAATGGGATTTCTCTCTGTCTTTCCCTTTGCTCCCCTGGACCCATCTTAGTCTCTTCTCCTCAGAACACCAAATGCGTTGAAGAAGCAGAACTGCTGGTCTGGGGGTCAAGACTGTAGCTGAGAAGAACTCTTCCTCACACCAAAGACACTGGTCTCTTCTCAGCTTCTCGTGCTTTTCGCTCAGTGACCATGTTTTTGCCAAAAGTTGGGACATGTGGTCAGTCTGACCAGAATATTTGAAGTTTGGGCTCCCCTAGAAGTCTGGACTGGAGACATTAACCCCTTCCTTTTCGCCTATCTGCTGCACATTGTGATAGTGCTGTTCTTCAACTCTTGGTCCCCCCCCCCCGTTTCCTCTGCCTCGGGAAAGTTTGGGAAGGCGGGAAGCCCTTATACCTCATTCCTTCCCCGATGAAAGGATCCAAGTGAGGCCCTGCTGTGGCTTTGGGGGGATGGGTGTGGGCAGCAGGATCCTCAAAGCCATGGTACTGAAAGCTAAAAGAACCTGAACTTCCCTGCTTCACCCTTTTTATCATCTGGGCCTGGTGATGCAGCAACTAGGCTTGGTTTGTTTTTATTTCGGTAGCATTCCCCGCCAGAAATGGGCCTGGTCAGGAGCTCCCTCAGCTTCTCTTTTCCTCTTTGCAGCTAGCCCAAATGCCCAATGGATATATGGGTGTGAGGAAAGCAAGCTTGGGTGTGGTTCCTTTGGGTGAAATCTCAGTGCCCAGCACTGAGCATGGTGGCGAAGGCCATCTGTCGTCCTGCCCTGCGCCCTGCTTGCCATGTTCCCTGCGCATGGAAAGAGAAGACACTGATGGAGTTGAAGCTAAGGAGGACGGTGGACCTGTTTCCTATTCTGCCCCCCCAGCCCCTAAACTTCGTATGTGGCAGCCTCTGCTCACCTTTGTGTTGTGTTGTGGTTCTGGTTGCCCCTATTACTGTTGCTACTTTTGTGTTGTCTTCATGGTTTGTAAAATGCTCCTGGGGAGGAGGCCCATCCCCATGTTCCTCTCTGCTACTTTTTGGAAGAAAGTGGGTTGGCAGAGATGTGGTTACAGAATCTTTTTTTATATGGTTGGACTAATAAAATGACTTGAAAATCCAGACAAAGACTGCTTTGTTAATCTACAAAAACAAACAAACAAACATTGGACTAAGCAGGTGGTGTCACTGCTAGGGTGCCTAGAGGGCAAGACCGCTCTCCTCTGCCCTCCTCCCAGCTGCCCCGCTGTAAGCTGCTAGGCTGAAAAGATCCCAGTTTCCCTGCTCCGCCTTGTGTCCTTTCTTTTGGAGCAATGCTTGGGCTAGGCTAGAAGCCAGACCGAGAGAGTCGGAGCCGAGGCCTCTGGCATTGGTGTTGAGCTCTGGGTTTCACCCAGCGGTTCCCATCTTTCAGTTCCCCTCCCTTCAGTAGATTTCTTGCTTTTTCAAAATTTTGTTTTGGGGGCGCACAGGAGATAGATCAGCAGGTAAAGATGCTTTTGGCCAGACCTGCCCACTTGAGTTCACTCCCCCCAAACCCATACAGAAGAGAACTGACTTGGCAACTCGTCCTCTAAATGACACATGTGCCATGGCAGGTGTGCACCCACACACAAGTAAGTAATGTGTTTTTTAAAATTGAGTGTTAGGGCTGTAGAGATGGCCCGCAGTTAAGAACACTTGCTCTTCTTGCAGAGGACCCAGAGTCAATTCCCAGCACGCAATTTATAGCAACTCACAACCATCTGTGACTCTGGTACCAGAGGATTCAATACTACAGACAAGCAGGCAAAACACTCATGTACATAAAGTTTTAAAAACGTTTAAATGTTTCATTTCCCATGCTGGAGATACCAGTGCTCGCCAGTGAGTCACGTCCAGCCTTGAATTTTAGTTTGTGGATGCTTTTCTGCCTTGGTTCTAACAGTATTTGTAGCCCAGGCTGGCCTTTATTACCTTTTGTTGGTGTATGTGTTGTGGGTAGGCATGTGCACAGTGCACCTGTGGAGGTTTTACAGCACTGAGCCATCCATCCCACTGGCCTGAGCTGGCCTGAGCCATCCCACTGGCTGCTCTGTTTTTTGATGTTGCAGTTTCTTTGTGAAGGGGAATCTCATTATGTGGCCCTAGCCGGCCCCCGGAACTCACTAAGTAGGTCTGGCTGATCTAGAACTCATAGAGATCCACCTGTCTCGGCCTCCCAAGAGCTGGAGTTAGGGGTGGACACCACAACGCTTGGCCGTCCTCCATTTTCAAAGCAGTGGCACCTTCAGTCTGCCGGCAGGAGGGCTATTTCTAAACCCACAACTTGCACTGGAGCCCATCCCCCCATACTACAGCTGTCTCTGTCTATCCTGGGGCCAACATGGCACCTGGTCCTTGCTATCTTCATCAGACAGCACCTTTCCGTTTTAGATCTTAGGATTAGGCACTAAACATTTAGAAAAGGGGTGAGGTCTCCCCAAAAACATTAGTTCGCTGGGGATCACAGGCGCCCACCAAGAGATAAACCAAGGGGGAAGTACTGCGTACATCTTCTCCCCCCCCCCAACCCCTCCGCGCCCCGCCCGGGAGATCAAGTCCAGATTTTATTGGTCAAAAGTTCCCCCTACCCTCCACCCGTGCGGGGAAGGCGTCTTTTCACTGGACAAACACCAGCCACGTGACTTTTTTTTTTTTTTCCCCTTCCTGGGCTGGAAACCTGGGGAGGTTGCAAGAAGTTAAACTGAAGACTGAAGCGAGAGCTGGGTCAGGTAAATCCCTAGCTGGAATGGGCTGGCAGACCCCCCATTTTGTCCCCCGATACTAAAAGAGGGCAGAGCTGTATAAAGGGGTTGGGCAGCGCCTCCCCACCCCCAAACCCGGGTCCACACACTGCCTAAGCGCGGGGAAGGAGGGAGACAGATGATTCCGAAGCAGGAACTCAGGCAAGTTGTTGTGGTCCCAGGTCCTTCTCTTTAAAGGTCAGAGAAGGCTGTTAGAGGGAAGTGTGCACCAAACCAGATCTCACAGCTTTGTGCAGAGAAGGAGCACTCCCGCCTTAGCTGGTTTTTAGAAACAGCAGGAGTCAGTGACAAGATGTTGAACCCTGCCTGAGGGAAAAGAGGAGAGTTGGGAGCGGGTTTTCTTCCTAGAGGTCAAAGACTAAGATCCCTGAAAACACAGCTGGGAAGGGTGGTAGCTCAGGAGTGGCACATTTTCTTAGATGGCTTCCTAATAAGGCATCGGTGTGCTGGCCTAGGAGAGCAGGGATGTGTTCTGGTATCAGGGGTTCCAGAAAGTCCCCTGCTTAGATTTCAGAAGGTTTGTCTTGCTGACCCAAATACCATACCATCGCTGGTTTCCATGGAGACAGTGGGTCTGACATCACCCTGGTTGCCATGGTACTTAGTTCTGGAGGACCTGAGCAGGCTGTAAACAGGGATAGATGGGGACTTCTGCTCAAGCTGCTGCCACTTCCTTCCTGCTGCCACCTGTTAACAGTCACACACAGCAACTGGGATTGGGACAGGACAGTAGAGGGAGGGACTGAGACCAGAAAGCTGGGCAAGAATGGCTGTGTGGGTGTCACTAGAGGAAGGGGTGCGTGGGAACTCATTGTAATTATCCTGTCTCCCTGTGGGATGGGTGCTGCTGTCTCACTGGCACTGAGAAAGACACCATTAGATGTCCTTTACCTATCCTGGATTGAATCTTGACTGGCCAGAGCCCCAGAAGTTTGTAAGGTAATCACGAAGGACTTACCCCAGCTGCAGTAGACAGATAGGAAGCATTTAGCTGGTTTTGAAGGTAGAACTTCCAGACTCCCCCACCCCATTTTCCCTTCTCACTGTTCTTCACATCCTGCCTTTTCTGCTACTGGGGCGGCAGTAACTTTTCTGCCTCTGACCACAGTCCAGGACTCTGTGGGTCAGCTTGTCTGTCACTCCATCATCATGGCTGATCCCAGTTGCAGCTCCCTAGCCCAAGAGCACAGCCTTGCTTACTGCTGGACTTTGGGGTGGGGGGTCATACCTTAACCCCAGTTGTCCTCCAAGCTGATTAGCAAGGGACAGGACCAGAGTCTTAGCCCCCACCCCTTTTTGTTGCAAATTTAAATATGATTTATGGATGGTAATCGCCACACGTCCTTCTCTTTGCCAGTCACTTTGAAGATCCCTGAGATCAAACTCTGCAGGAAGTAAAAAGGAGAGTGACTAAATGTGCACCAGGAGGGCTTCGCTTTCCCAGGCCTGCTGGGCCCTGTGGTGTCAGAAAGCTTCCTGCCTGGCCTGACTCCACTCATTTCAATGGCAGTCTGGGCTGAGCCTTGCAAAGCCAGCACCGAGAACCCATAAACTAGTGGTTCCCAACCTTCCTAACACTGTGACCCTTTAATACAGTTCCTCATGTTGTGGTGACCCCAACCATAAAGTCCTTTTGTTGCTATTTCATAACTGTAATTGCACGACTGTTGTGAATGTAAATAGCTGATGGAGGCGTTGTGGCCCACAGGTTGAGAACCTCTAAGCTATGCCGAATGAGTGCAGGACTGGTGGGCATGGGTACTGGGACACTGGGGCCTTAAGGAGACTGGTGGTTCTTCTCTTTGGGCTCTGTGGGAGGACTCAGGACTATGGAGGACCCAGGTCATTTCCCTCCCTCTGCTGTCAGTCAGCCTCTCTGAGATGCCTCCCCACTGGCCAGAACACCAGGGGGTTAGACTTGTCAGCTTTTGGCCTCTTTGACCTTTCAAGGTCAGGGCAGTGGGTCCCTGGAAGAGAGGCAGCTTCCCTGGCTTCTAGCAAGATGAACACTGCCAGGAAAGCATGGGATTGGGGCAGAAGGACTAAACTGGAGAGTACTGGCCAACTTTTGATGCTTGGAGTCCTGCTTCTTCTCTCTGCCTCCCTTTATGGGAGCTCCCTCCTCCTCTTCCTCCTCTATAAAAAAGCTTATTTATGTTAAGATTTATTTTAATTTTATGTACATTGGTGTTGTGTCTTGCCTGCATGTGTGTCTGAGTGAGGGTGTCAGATCCTCTGGAACTGGAGTTACAGACAGTTGTGAGCTGCCATGTGGGTGCTGGGAATTAAACCTCAGCCAGTACTCTTAACTGCTGAGCCATCTCTCCAGCCCAGGAACTCCAATTCTTAAGAGAGGTTTTCTCTGCAGGTGGCTACCCTAGCAACCCTGGACTGCCACAACTATGACCTCCTCCTGCCCAGACTCAGATAATAGCTGGGTGCTTGCTGGCTCTGAGGTAGGACCAGTGGGCCTGGGAACTATGTGGGAGGGGGGACTTCTACAGGGGTGGATGCTTTGACCATAACCTACAGGAATAAGGGTCCCAAATGGTAAGGTGTTTAGTGGGTGTGTCAGGGATTGAGGAATAAAGAAGACAGAAGCAATAGCTGGAACTAGGGGGCCTTGCACAAGCTGATGACTTATGCCAAATAAATGTATTAAGAAGTACAGCATCTTACATACTATTTACAAGGGAAAATGGCCAAAGTCAGCAGACAGCTAAATCTGACAATGTTGGCAAAGAACACAGGATACCTCAGCCTCAGGGTTGGTAACCATAGTCCAGGGGGAAGAGTCATGTCACAAGAATACAACTTTGACTCCTAAGAGGCACTGGCTCCAGTAGACTTTGTCAAGTCTACTCATGGACAAAGACATAGAACTAAAGTTCCCTTTGTCCTTTCATGAGGACCTCTGGGAAAGTCATGGGCTGGCCTGGCTCTCGGCACTGTTTTCTGGATCTGTTCCCTTGGTCCTGATGGTCATCTGCATTGCCTCTGTTGGCTCTTATGGGGCTCCCATGGCAGGGAGGAGACCTGGCACAGAGCTCTGTGTTGGGGCTTGGGCTATACATGGGAAGAAGGGACCAGATGGGTAAGCTGAGAGAAGAGAGGGACTTCTGGTGTGAGGCCAGCAGGAGTCAGGTGTTGAGGTAGGTGACAAAGAGAGCCATGTTGAGGAGACTGAAGAGCCTTAGTGTACATTGGAGACCTGCTATAGTCCATATTGGAATGCTGCAACTTGGGGACAAAAGAGTTTATTTCAACTTATACTTCAGCTAACAGTCCATCACTGAGGAAGTCAGGGTAGGAACTCAAACAGGGCAGGAACTTGGAGGCAGGAGCTGATGCAGAGGTCATGGAGGGGTGCTGTTTACTGGCTCGTTTCTCATGGCATCTCAGACTGCTTTCTTATAGAACCCAGGAGCACCAGTCCAGGGGTGGTACTACCCACGATGGGCTGGGCCCTCCCATCAATCACTAGTTAAGAAAATGCTCTACAGGCTTGCCTACAGTCTGATCTTATGGAGGCATTTTCTCAGTTGAGGGTCTCTCTGCCCAGATGACTTTAGCCTGTGTCAAGATGACATATAATTAACCAGCACAAGTGTCATCTGATGAACAGACAGTGCAGAGCTGCTGAGCTGGAAAGTAGCCCAGCATTATGGCTGGGTAGGAACAGGAATAGCACTTCCAAAGCCTACCAGGTGGCATTTGGTAGAACAGGACACCAGAGGGCTCCTAATGGCACCAAGAAGGGAGAAGGATTGGTGGATTGAGAACTAATAGCTAGAGAGGTATGATGAGTATCGTGGAAAAATAAGGATTGGGGAAAACAGGCTGAATAGATGTTTATTCAGGGAGAAATAACTTACAACAGAGACAGATGACCACCAGCAGGTTCCCATCCCAAGGATGCCTCTGAATGCCATCTGTCTCCGACCAGGAAGCAAGAGTTATCCCAGGTCACGTCTGCACCTGTCCCCACCCACAATGGGCATGATCAGTGCAACAGGTGTGGGCAGGGTGAATATCTCACTAAAGATGAGGATGTGTCAAAGGGATTTCAGAGATGTCCTTAGAACCACTCGGAGGAATTGGACATGGTAGAGCAAGCTATGATCCTACTACTTGGGAGATGGTGGCAGGGAGATCAGGAGTGCAGGATACATGAAATCTTATATCGGCAAATTAATGAATTAAATAAAAAAAGTAGCTAGAGAGGCCACAGAACTCCCCTTAGACATGTTGAGTTTGAGGTACCTTTTAGGAGCCCGGCTTGGGATGAGGAGTTGACCTCAGCAATGACCCTGGAGCGGAAAAACAAGAACCAGCGCTCACTGGCAAGGATTAAAATAGGATCTGTGCTCAGTCAGTCCTGGTCTCCTGTCATGGTGCCTTTGTTGACAGCTGGGGACCTGAGCCAAGTGTTTCATCTGTCCATCCCCCATTATAAAGCAGAATTGTAATCCTTGTCTTGCAGGGGTAACCCTGAGAAAATGTGGTTTGTAAATTGTAAAGAAATATATTGAGGCCTTGAGTTCAGATCTCCCAAACCTGTAACACTGAATATGGTAGTATAGGTTTGTAATCTTGGTGCTCCTATGATGAGATAGGAGTTGGAAACAGGAGACTCCATAGACGTCCAAGAGCCAGCTAGTTTGCAAATACAGAGAAAGTAAAGAGATGTGTCTCAAAAGAGGTGGAAGGTGAAAGCTGACATCAAAGTTAGCCCTTCTCTTTGAGACAAGGTCTTGCTGGCTGTGTAGCCCTGACTGGCCTGGAACTTGCTATGTAGATCAGGCTGGCCTGAAATTTGTAGAAATTCTGTCTCTCCCGAGTGCTGGGATTAAAGGCCTGTGCCGCTACACCTAGCTAAGGTTGATTTCATACCTCCACACTCATACCTTGGTATGTGCGTGTGCCTGCATGGATGTGTGCGTGCACACACAGAGATTAAGAGAGAGTGCAAGATTAAAACAATGGGAGGAAGAGCAGAGTCCTAGGTGGGGTGAGCAGGTGGCAGACTGGCAAGGAGTTATATGCAGAAAAAAGTTAGCCAAACTGAGTAGTCAGAGCTAAAGGGCCAGGCTGTGAGCCAAGCACCATGGGATCAGGCTGCCTGTGGCTGGGGGTAGTTGGGCTTCTGCCAGTTGCTGCTGAGAGATGGTGTCAAGGGAGTATAGGCCAGTGGGAAAGGCCAGAGAACGCAGAACATAACTGTGACCTGGATCTGGGTTCGGACTGGGTTGTTGGCTCATGGGGAGGGCAACGCTAATGATGGGGGGGGGTAGGTACCATTGGCTTCCCTCAGGCACTGCTAGGCTAATCCCCCTGGTCCCAGACTCTTGCTCAAGGCTGTGACTGCACAGAAACACGTCCTCTGGAGCAGTGAGGAAGGTTAGGGAATCCTGGGTGGAGGAGTCACGTTGGATATCGCTCCAGCAAGGCACGGGCCGGGCCGTAGTTTTTGAGATCTGAGCTGAGGTGTCAGCTCCCATTTGGGCATCCTGCTCCTGGTTTTGTCCTGATGTCCTGCCAGGGTACCCTAGTGCTCACCTCCCTCCCCATAGAACCTGCCTGTGGAGACTCTGGGCCCAGCACCCAGGATGGACCTAGAACCTGAGGGAGCCTCTCAGGCCCTTTCGGACCCCTCCAAGGCAGATAGCGAAGACCTAACTGGGACCTTGGATGGAGAAGGTAATGGGGTCTTGTGAAGGGTTGGGCATACCCTATCTTCTGTCTTTGGGGGCTTCTTTTAGTTGGGTGAAGGGTGAGCACCTAGGCTGTTTGCTTGCTAATCTTAGTTGCTTGGGGTGGGTGCTGGAGGGCTACAGTGACGTTCAGGTTAGGGCTGGGCTTCTCTGGGCTTTCTCTTCCACCACAGGGAAGCTTTTCCAGACAGAAGGTTCCCGGAAGGAAAGTGCTACTCTGCCTGAGGAGACAAAGGCCGAGGTGAGACACTTCACTGGGGCTGGGAAGAAAGTGGGGACGGCACTTCTCACAGCTGTATCCACATCAGGGTTCTCTGGGACATGATGGTCATGGGATGGGGCCCCCTGGAGACACGCTTGTCCAGGAAGATTCTCCAGAGACTCCTGTGGTGACGAGCCTGGGACCAGACACACGGGACCTGGAGAATGAGAGCCCTCCACAGAACCCGCCCTCAAGTCCCAAAGCAGGTCAGGGCCCTTCTTGTTTCCTGCTTCCCACCTTTTAGAAAGTATGGCGGGGGCGGGGGTTGGGGGAGGTGAAGGTAGTTGAGAGCACTGGCTGCCCTTCCAGAGGACCTGCAATACCAGCACCACCAAGGCAGCTCAGAACCATCTGTAACTCCAGTTACTACAGACCTGATGCCCCCTGCTGACCTCCCTGGGCACGCACATGGTGCACAGACATACATGCAGGCAAAACATTCATGCATTTGATAAAATAAACAAAAATGAAAAATTTTAAATAAGGACTGGAGAGATGGCTTGGCGGTTGGCTGCTCTTCCAGAGGACCTGGGTTCAATTCCCAGCACCTAATGTCAGTTTGCAACTGTCTGTCTGTAACTCCAAGATCTGATACCCTCACACAGATGTACATGCAGGCAAAACACCAGTGCACATAAATAAAAAAATAAATAAATATAATTTTTTTTTAAAAAAAAAGCTAAAATAAGCAGAAGGTGCAGGCCTCACTACTGAGTCTGTGAGGAACCTAAGGCCCTGAATTTGGGACCTCCCACCCTCTTTCCTCATTATCATCCCTGATGACACTGAGCCTCAGAGGAATTAGGTACCTTGAATGATGGCCTGTATCTGGTTGATTGTGTCCTCTCTTCTGTGTGCCCTCTTTTTCTTGCTTCTAGAACAGTGGTTCTCAACCTTCCTAATGATGCAGCCCTTTAAATACAGTTCTTTGTGTTGAGCTATTGGCTGAGCATTTATAGGTCTCAGTGTGTTTAATTGGGAGCTGCTGGTGGGATGGAAACTTCTACCAACACCAGTCTCTCCCTCTTTTCTGGGGGTGGGTTGGGGTGGGGGAGGTTGAGACAGGGTTTCTTTGTGCAGCTCTAGCTGTCCTAGAACTCACGCTGTAGAAACAGGCTGGCCTCAAACTCACAGAGACCCACCTGCCTCTGCCTCCCAAGTGCTGGGATTAAAAGTGTGCACCACCACCACCCAGCAACCCTCATTCTTACCCAGCCCCTGACTAAGCTGCCTCCACTCCCCGCCCCCTACTTCCAGAACTACTGAGTTATGAGACTTTTTGTATCCCTCACACTCTCATTTGCTCTCTAGCTCAGACCCTGAGCCTCCCACCGCATCTCATCATGGGTCCATGGCCCCCACTAAGGAAAGGACTCTGGGAATGAAGGTTATGTTCTAGAACAGCGGTTCTCAACCTGTGAGTCCCTTTGGGGGTCAAGTGACCTTGTCAAAGGGGTCACATATCAGCTATCCCAAATATTAGATATTTAAATTACAACTCTTAACAGTAGCAAAATTGTAGCTATGAAGTAGCAACAAAATAATTTTATAACCCGGTGGTGGTGGCACACACCTTTAATCCTAGCACTCAGGAGGCAGAGGCAGAGGCAGGTGGATCTGTGAGTTCGAGGCCAGCCTGGTCTACAGAGAGAGTTCCAGGACAGCCAGAGAAACACTGTCTCAACCTCCCCCACCCCAACCCACCCCCCAAAAAGAGGGAGAGGCTGGTGTTGGTAGAAGTTTCCAGCCCGCCAGCAGCTCCCAATTAAACACACTGAGACTTATAAATGCTCAGCCAATAGCTCAAGCTTGTTGTTACTAGCTAACTCTTACATTTAAATTAACCTATATTCCTTATTTATGCTCTGCCATGTAATGGTGCCTTTTCTCAGTATGGCATGCCCATCTTGCTCTTTCTGTGTCTGACTGGTGACTCCAACCTCTACTCTTCTCTTTTCCATCATCCTTAGTTTGGTTGCCCCTCCTCTACTTCCTGCCTGGCTACTAGCCAATCATTCTTTTATTTAACCAATTTGAGTGACAAAGCTTTACAGTATTCGCGAGCATTATTCCACAGCAGGCAGGGATATAGTTGGAGGTGCCATTTGAGAAGAGACTTGAGTCTAGAGTAGGTCAGGAGAAAACATTCCAAAGCTTTGGCATCAACAGAAGGGAGGCTAGTCCAAGGTCTTTCCTAGGCAGTGGCAGAGGTGACATGCCTCTCCCTGCCCTCCATCTTTTCAAGATGGCCAGGGGAGGAAGAGGTTGGGGCCTGGGGCCATTAAGGGGGCAGCTTTAGGAGTCAAGACCTAAGGCAGAGACTACGAGCCTGTGAAGAGAGTAGACTGTGGAGGCTGTCCATCTGCCTGATGTGGGATGGAGAGGGAAGATTGAGGTTCATCAGAAACGCAGCAGTCTGGGGGCACACTGGGAAAGATGAATTTGGAGAATAGTGTGTTGAATGTTTTTTCCTTCCCTGGGGGAACCCAGAAGAATTTGACTAGAGGACTTACAGTCAGATAGGCAAGCTTGGGGCGCTGTGGAGGCCACAGAGGGGAGGTCAGTGGGGTGGGTGAGAGATTTTTTGACCTTGTGGGAAGGGAAAGAATGCACTAGAGAAACTGTTAATTTAGGACAGGGTAAAGCCATAGCAGCGTGATGGCCACAGAACTCAAAGGGGACCCAAGAGGGGAGCACCTGTGTAGACACTTGAGGTGAGGCTCTCACTGGAAGGAGGAGAGTGACTTTAGCATGGAATTGGCTCTTGTGCTTGATGATGAATGGATGTAGATGGACACTTCTGTCCCACCTGGTCCCGTAGTCATTCAGTCCCAAATAAACACACAGAGGCTTATATTATAAACTGTTTGGCCGATGGCTCAGGCTTCCTATAGGCTAGCTCTCTCTTAATTATGAACCCATTTCCATTAATCTGTACATTGTCGCATGGTCTTGGTTTACCGGTGGTGCCTGGACCTCTTGCTTCCTTAGCAGCTACATGGCATCTCCCTGACTCCACCTTTCTTTCTCTATCCCTGTTTGGATTCCCCACTTGGCTAAATCCTGCCTGCCCATTGGCTTTATTCATCAACCAATAAGAGAAACATATATTTACAGCATACAGAGGACATCCCTCATCAAAAAGATAGTTCTTTTGCTTCTAGACTAGACAGAGCTAGTCAATACCCAGGCTGACTGGGCAGTCTTTGTGTGCCTTCTCTGTGGCCTAGGCTGGGGCTTCTTGTGCCTTCCTCTTCTTCACTGCTCTCTTGTGCTTGTCCCCATTGCCTTCCTGCCCTATCCCCTGCCCTTCCTCCAGTGTGGAGAGAGCGCCACTGCTCCAGCAGTGATGATGACACCGATGTGGATGTGGAAGGTCTGCGGAGACGGAGGGGCCGGGAGCCCAGCCCAGCCCAGCCCACAATACCTGTGGGTGTGGAGGACCAGGCCAGGGGCGAGGGTGTAGGAGGCGAGCTGGGCATCTCCCTCAACATGTGTCTCCTGGGGACCCTGGTTCTCCTAGGCCTGGGGGTCCTTCTGTTCTCTGGTGAGTAGTTCTCCCGGCTGGGGCCTCCAGTCTGTCCTTTGGCCCTGCCTTGCTGCCCTGCCCTGTCCTTACCTCTTTTTGCTTCCCCGAGGGCCTCATCTGTCTTCACCTTCAGGTGCATTGTTGGAGCCTGAGGCTGGTGAGTAGCAGAGGTTCCCGGATTGCTTTCTGTGTTGGTGGTAATGTGTTGGTGGTTGGTTTCTGTATGGGGCATGATCCTCTGGTAAGGTTTCAGGGTTGCTGCATATTATTCCTCAGTTTTTGTCCTTGTCAACTGTTCAGGGTGACTTTTGTCCTTTAGCTTGGCAGACCTGTGAGGCATGGGGTGTGTTGGGGGAAGGAGGGGTGACTGGGAGAGGGGGTGATGGGTTCTATGGATCGTGGGACTGGATTCAGAGGCTCACTCACCCACAGGGTCTGTGGAAGAAGCAGAGTTGCAGGTCTTCCCAGATACTGGGCCAGAGACTGACTTGGCAGATACTGTAGGGAACAGGCAGGTATGCATGGGTGTGTATGGGTGTGTAGGGCCTGGTGGGGAAAATCCAGATTGCCCTGCCTGAGAGGGGACATGAAGTGGCTGGCTGTTCTTCTGCCCTCAGAACAAGCTAGAGCAGCTGCAGGCCTCAGTACTACCAGACAGTAGCCCCAGCCTGCAGAGCATGGGGCTTTTGCTGGACAAGCTGGCCAAGGAGAACCAGGATATCCGGCTGCTACAGGCCCAGCTGCAGGTGAGCCCTAGCAAGAGGGAGGGGGTTCATCTGCTCACCTTTTTCAGGCATATGTCCTAGTGGGGTTCCCCAGAAGGAGTTTTCCTTGTTCATCTGACCCTTGAGCCTCACCCTTCACCACTGTGGTCAGGGTGTCTTCTTGTTTGGTTCACTCCCCTCATGCTGAGGACTGTCAGGGCTGGTATACCTGTTTACACAGCAGGCCACCCCTCTGACCGATGGCTATGATCTTCCTGGAACACTTGGAGAACATGCCACAGCTCATGTGAAGTGCTAGGATGAATGGATAGTGCCTGTCCTAGATACAGGCGGTGGGAGTGGGAGTAGGAAGGCTGCTATTGGCTGTGGTCGATCTAAACAGTGTGTGCTTGTGAAGGACATAGATGCTGGGGTGGGATTTGACCATCTCAGGAACTAGCTCAGATGAGGGATGAAGAAGAGGGGAGACCCATCTGGCTGTCCAAGGCAGCACTGGGGCTCAAGTCCAGGGATGCTCATACACTACGTAGTCCCTCTACCAACAGAAATTAGCCCCTGCCCATTCTAATAGAATAGAATTGGGGTAGAAGGCATTGTGCTCACCCTGACAAGGACTCCTGTTTTCTTCTGTTCTTAACTACATTCTAGGCTCAGAAAGAAGAGCTTCAGAGTCTGTTGCACCAGCCCCAAGGGCTAGAAAAGGAGAATGCCCGGCTCCGGGAGGCCCTGCAGCAGGGCAAGACCTCCCACCAGGCCCTAGAGTCAGAACTACAGCAGCTAAGGGCCCGACTCCAAGGCCTAGAGGCTAACTGTGTCCGGGGTGTAGATGGGGTGTGTCTCAACTGGGCTGGAGGCCAAGGTGATAAAGCCACCAAGGAGCAAGGCCACAAGGGGCAGGAGCCAGACCCCAGCTTATTAGAGCAGCATAAGCGGCTAGAGGCTGAAGCCCAGGCCCTAAGGCGGGAGTTGCAAAGGCAGTGGCAGCTGCTGGGGTCTGTGAACCGAGACTTGCAGAGGGGCTTGCGGAATGCTGGCCAAGGAGCCCCCGCTCGTGCTGGCCTGACTGAACTTGGTCACATGTTGGCCCAGACATTGCAGGGCCTAGAGAATTGGGGTCATAACACTGGCATTCCTGCCAATGAGTCAGAGGCCTCGCACCAGAAGAAGCCCCACTTCCAGAATTCCAGGGAGTGGAGCAGAAAGGAGAAATGGCATAGTGGGCAGAGAGACCAGAAGGCTGAGCACTGGAAGCACAGGAAGGAGGAGTCTGGCCGGGAGAGGAAGAGGAGCTGGAGGGATGAGAACAGGGAACCAACACGGGGCTGGAAGGAGGACAAGCCAAGGGTAGAAGAATTGGGGAACAGAAAGGATGGCAAGCAACAGGACTCCAAGGTACACCCTAGGAAAAGTGGGGACACCTACTCTGGAGAAAGGCAGAAAAATTCTTGGGGGAAAGACAATGGCCCTGACCCTCGATCCTCCTGGGAGGAGCTGCTGAGGCGCAAGTACCGGTCCCCTCAGGGCTGCTCAGGTGTAGATGACTGCGCCCGGCAGGAGGGCCTGGCTTTTTTTGGCACGGAGCTAGCCCCTGTGAGGCAACAGGAGCTGGCCTCTGTGCTGAGAACATACTTGGCGAGGCTGCCCTGGGCTGGGCAACTGACCAAAGAGCTGCCCCTCTCACCTGCTTACTTTGGAGAAGATGGCATCTTCAGGCATGACCGTCTTCGCTTCCGGGACTTTGTGGACGCCCTGGAGGACAGCCTAGAGGAGGTGGCGTTAAAGCAGACGGGAGATGACGACGAAGTGGATGACTTTGAGGATTTCATTTTCAGCCACTTCTTTGGAGACAAGGCATTGAAGAAGAGGTGGGGACCTGGGGGAGGGGTGCTAGTAGCTGGGAGGGATTTAAAGGCATTGGGACCCTGAATGGAAGAGGACCCTAGCTCGAGTCCTTCTCTTCATTTCTGAATCCCAGGCCTTGGAGAAGGCTGGGTACATTCCCTGTCCTGAGAGGAGACTCTCCTTTAGAGCTGGGGGGGGGGGGGGGGCCCTTTTCCACCTTGCCTGTCCCTACAGGGCCCCTTCCCGCTCCCCCCCCCCCAAGCAGAGCCATCCTGGAAGCCCAGCTCTCTCCCATGCTTGGTGGCAGCAGCCTGAATTGGCTTCCCTCAGAAGAATAGGGCTTTTCCATCTTGGTGGCATTGCTTCCCATAGGCCTTTCCTGCCTTGTTCCCTGTCTCCCCTCAGATCAAAGAAGGAGAAACACTCCTGGAACCACAGAGTTGCGGGACCCAGGGGAGAGCAAGGCCACCATCCCCACCACTACCACCATGGCTAAGCCCAGCTGCTGCTGTAACGAATGGCCTTGGCACATGCACACCCAGCTCAAGATCCCTGGAATTACGTGACCCTAGAAGCTGTGCTCCCACTGTCCAGCGGGTCCCTCTTGGCTCTTTAGTGTCCTCGAATGTACTTCACAGAAGAGAGCAAAGCACTTGATCCTGCACTGGTACCACTTTCTCTACCAAAAAAAAAAAAAAAAAAAAAAAAAAAGCCATAGCTGGCTCTGCTGAGCTGACTTTGTATGCAAATACATACAAAAGCTGAAGGCCCTGGTACTGAGTGTGTAGGGGCCTTCTAGGGAGCCTGCGGGGAGCATTCTGATTCTGAAGCCGGAGGTCCAGTCTCCTTTTTTGTGGCTGCCCCCAAGACCACAGTACAGCTTGCAGCCCTGCACTGGAGCTGCTGGTTGGAAACATAGCTCCAGACCGGCCCTGGGGTTTGTTAGCTTTGCAGGCAGCTGTCCCCAAGCAGAAGTCCCCTCTCAGCATGCTTCTCTTGTGGCTTTTGCCTCCCCACCTAAACTGCCACTTGAGGTATGGTAGTCTCTAAGTGCAGGGGACACTGTGTAGTTGCCACTCCAGTGGATAGGTACAGCCTAGACACTGCTCTCAACCTTCTCCTGCTCTCAGCCTTCCCACTCTCCGGCCCTCCCCCATGCTCAGCCACCTTTCTTGAGCCTAGCTGTGAACCCAGCTACCAGTTGTCTCACAGTTGCCCTGACTGAACCCCTGTGGAACCCTGGGCTCCAGTCCAGGCTGGGTGGCCCCAGGCCAGGTCATCATGGTGTTCTTATCCTCAGAAAAATGACCGAGGGCGAGAAACAGTAAATAAAGCACTGAAACAAACTCTCTGCTTCGGCTCCTCAGTTGTTCCTCCTTTGGAGTGTGCTGTGGAGGGCTGGGAACACCTGAGCCTGGTGCCTGCAGATGTGAGGGAGCCACTAGGTGGCGCTCTGTCTCCACATTTCTTCACACCGCCCCCTCGTGCCCCTGGGCACCACCCCACATCTCAGACCCCCTACCCACTGACTAGCTTCCAAGTACTCCCAGAATGCCCCTGGCTATTCTTCAGGAAGTCCCCCTGAGTTTAACTTCTTTTCTATTGGCAGCACACTGCGCTTCTAGATTACCCTTAGAAATCTCCCAGGGAGTGCAGTGGGCAGAGGCAAATGTGGGTAGAGTGGCTATTCAGGCCAGGGCAATTAAAAGGGGGGAGTAGGACTATAGACGCTAGAACAGTGGTGTGACTGATCTCTGTTATTTAACTATATTTTTAAAAACAAATTTAACTTTATTTTATGTGCATTGGTGTGAAGGTGTCAGATCCTCTGGCACTGGAGTTACAGACAGCTGTGAGCTGCTATGTGGGTGCTGGGAATTGAACCCCAGTCCTCTGGAAGAGCAGAATACTCTTAACCTCTGAGCTGTCTCTCCAGCCTCCTAGTTAGCAATATTTTAATGCTACTGTGTAAAGGTAGCTTGTTCAGACAAGACAGGTAGAATGGGAACAAGGTTGGCCCATTCCACAAACATTTGTAAAGTCTATTGTGTGGGGCTGGAGAGACAGCTCAGCTGTTTGATTTCCAGTACTCACATGTGGGCTCACCACTGTCTAACTCTAGTCCCCAGGGATCCAATGCTCTCTCTGGCCTCCTGGGCACCAGGCACACACATAGTGCACAGGTCTACATGCAAGCAAAACACCCTTACACATTTTTTGAAAAAGCCTATTGTGCCTGGGTGTTGGTGGCACACAACTTTAATCCCAGAACTCGGGAGGCAGAGGCAGTCTATCTCTGTGAGTTCAAGGCCAGCCTGGTCTACAGAGCTAGTTCCAGGATAGGCTCCAAAGCCACACAGAGAAATGCCATCTCAAACAAACAAACACCTCTTGTGTATTGTATCAGAACCAGCGAGGCCCTAGCAGCATAGCCCCTTTAATGAGAGTATAATCTGCAGCAAGAAGAATCTTGATTAGACTTAAGAAGGAGCCTTAGCTTACACGGCTCTGTGATGTAGGCTGGCCCCTCAGCCTACATTTCTAGGATGGTGATTGGATTCCATGCCTCTCTGGACCACTGTCCCTCAGGAGGAAGCCAGGGTTATTCCTGCTTATGTTGCTCACTGTGGGTATTCAAAGACCGCTTGCCTGAACAGCTGAGGTCACCCTGGTGGCTGGTACAGAGCTCAAGGCCAGAGGCAGTCAGGGTTCTCTGTCTGCCAGGTGCCGGGCCTAGAAGTGGGGATACACAGGTCTTCTTTGGTTTCCTAGGGGATGTTGGTGTGGGGCTCCCTTGTTCCCATGACGACGGCTTATTCCTGTTGGATAACACATTTTGAAGTCTGGGAGCCCCACAAGCCCCTTTCTCTTCCTGCACACTCAGGCCTTTGTAAGCTGAAACTGCAGGGTCTGAAACTGCCAAGTTAGGAAGAAAAGGAGAGTATTAACCCAAGGCCATCTCAGGAAAGGCCAGGGAACCAGGTACGTGGGAGCCCTAAGGGAGGAGGCCTCACACCTACCATGGTTCTGATCACTCTCTGTCACCTCCACAACCCACAGCAGCACTGAAGAGTGACCACCAGAGCTATGGAGGTGAAGCGTTGAGAAGGGCTGGAGGCCGTGCTGATGACCCTGCTCCCTTTCCTGTGCGCTTGAGAACTTGGGGACAGCACTGCAGGGCAACCCTAGATGCTGCCACTGCTCCCTGTGGGCTCTCTGGGGTCTGGGCTGGGTGTTTGGCTTGGCTTTCAGCCCTTCCTTTCGGAGAGTCTCAGGCGGGAGCTGCGGCCCTCAGAGTGGCTCTGGGAGCCTTGTGGGGGTGTCCCTGGAGTCGAGGATGGCCTTGGGCCTCACCCCTCCTCTGTCCTCCATCTCCTCCGCTGGAGTTAACCCAGGGCTCCCTGTGTGTTGGGCAGAGGCTTTGTCACTGAGTGACACCTCTTGTTTTTATTTTGAGATAGGATATTGATGTGTGGCCCTGGCTGGCCTCAAACTTTCAATCCTTCTGCCCTGGTGCCCGAGTCGCTGGGACTACAGCCATATACTAACACATTATTTTCAGGGCCTTCTACTTTTAAATGGAAAACTTATTTTACCTTTAGCCACTCCCCAAAACTGCTTCCCCGAGGGCCACGATCTGTCATTTCTCCCTGCTGTTCCTATTGCTTATTCTTCTCCCACTGCCTTTCCAGGCTCCACACAAGCCCTCAACCCAGCCTTTTACCACCTATGGCCTGTTTCTGTCTATGCCGCCTGCTGACTCCAGGCCCCGCGCCCTTCCACCTGCCACTTGTGATAGAATGCCAAGTGGAGTGGGTTGAGTCACCTCTGGTCCTGTATGTCCCTGTTAGCTCCTCAGAGTTAGGGAGAGTAGTACATTTGAGAGCTGTCCCCAGTCTCCTTTTCTGGGCGCAAGGACAGACCACAGATGAGATAGCTGTTGCCATGGGAACCTCTCAAAGGCATCCAAATGCAGGCGGTCTACATATTCTGCCTTGTTCTAGGCCACAGAAGTATCTGATCCTGTCATATGCTTACAACAAGGGCCTCGGTGAGTCCTCACTGGCCTGTAGAAATATCCTAAATCCGGACATACCAGGCGTGTCTTTCCCAGCCTTATTGCTTCATCTCTGACTTGCCTGGGCCACAGAATCCCACTTAGATTTCTGAGTCAGCTGACCAGACCCTCCCATGTACCTGGGCCCCTCCCTCTGGGATGACTTCCTTCTTCATTACTGTTGCGCTTCTTCTGGGCCAGGTGACTTAAAACTAGAACGTTGGCCTGAGTAGATTTGGGGTCAGAAAACCTAGTGTATCAGGTTTCTGACTTGATCACCCACAGCCCTGGATGAGATGTCCTCACTCCCTTAGGGCTCAGCCAGCCTCTCATAAAAGTGGGAATGAATGAATGAATGGCAGTACCTAACTTTAGTGAGTCACCGTGAGATCAATGACAGGGCGTCTTCAACCTGTAGTGTACAGTCATTGGTGGCTGTACCCTGGGAGTTCCTTCTAGGACCCATGGGTGATGCTTCAGTCCCTTGTATAAAAGGGCGCAGTGTTTGCATGGTCCCCACACATAGCCCCCTGTGTAGTTAAAACATCTGTAGATTACTTATGGGCTCAATGTGATGTGAATGCTAAGTATTTATTATACTGCATTGCTTGGGGAATAACAAGGGGGAAAAGGCCTGCATATACTAAGAAATTTTTCTTTTGCTTCATTCCTGGTTTGTTGTTGTTTCTTTTCTTTTTTGCTTTTTGAGACTGAGTCTCTATATAGTTCTGACTGTCCTGGAATGCACTATGTAGACCAGGCTGGCCTTGAGCTTGCAGAGATCTGCCTGCCTCTGCCTCCTGAGTGCTGGGGTTAAAGGGATTTGCCACCATGCCCTGATGTTTTCGAATCAGGTTCTCATGGAAATCAGGTTAGTGTAAACTCATTATGTAGCTAAAGCTGCAAGCAGGCCTGATCTGATCCTGCTGCCCCAGTGTCAGGAGAGGTGGGATTCGAGCCATGTGTCCCCATACCATGTTCCTTTCTTACTCTTTCCTTCCTTGCTCCTCCCTCTCTCTCCCTCTTTTCCTTTCCTCCCTATCCTGTTCCTCTTCACCCCTCCCTCCTTCTCCCTTCCCTCCCCCCTCTCCCCTCCCCCCTCCCTCTCCCCTCTCCCCTCCCTCCCTCCCTCTCCCTTCTCCCCTCCCTCCCCCTCCCTCCCCCTCCCTCCTTTTCTTTTTCTTTTCTTTGTGGTTATTTTACAACAGGCTCAGGTTGCCCTTGGGTTGCCTCATCTCTAGCTGGGTCATAGCATGAGCCCTTTACTTTTTTTTTTTTTTTTGAGGGGGGTATTCTGTTTTATTTTGTTTTTTTGAGGGGGTGTGAGACAGGGTTTCTCTGTGTAACAGTCCTGGCGGTTCTGGAACTCACTCTATAGACCAGTGACCATAAATTTAGAGATCCACTTGGGATTAAAGTAACACACACACACACACACACACACACACACACAGAGTTTTGTTGTTTGAGACTGTCTCACTGTGTAGTCCTGGGTATCCTAGAATTTTCTATGTCTCAAACTCATAGAGATCCACCTGTCTCTTCCTCCCTGGTCCTAGGACTAAAGGTGTGCCATTTTTCTTTCTATTTTTTTTGAGACAGGGTCTCTCTACATAGCCCTGGCTATTCCGGAACTATGTAGACCATGCTGACCTTGAACTCATAGACATCTATCTGTATCTGCCTCTTGAGTGTTGGGATCAAAGATGTGCACCACCACACTCTGCCTCATTTTTCTTTTAATTTTAAAGTTACCTTTCTTTGTTTTTCCCCCTCCCCTCCCTCTCTTCTTCCCTGCCTCCCTTCCTCCTTCCTGTCCTTCCTTCCTCCCTCCCTTCCTTGTTTCCTTCCTCCTTCTCTTCCTCTCTTCCTCCCTCCCTCTTTATTATTTGTATGTGTGTGGGGCATACAGATGCTACATTGTGTGTAGAAGTCAGAGGACAACTTGCACAAGAGTTGGTTCTTCTATCATGTGGGCTTGGAGGGTCAAAGGTTTGTCGGGCTTGGTGGCGAGTGCCTTTGCTTTAATGAGCCATCTCATTGATCCAAGCTGGCTGACCTGGAAGTCAGGGTCCTCTTCCTTCAGTGTCCTGCTTATGGGATTACAGGTTCACATCACCAATACTGTTCAAATATTTTGCTGTGGAGTGAGCTGACTCCATAGACTGGAGCTCACTGTTTGATACAGAGGGTCAACTGAATTGCTGTTGGGCTGGAGAGATGGGATGGCTCAGCTGCTAAGAGCACTGGCTGCTCTTCCAGGGGACCAGGGTGCCTCAGAATCATCTGTTAACTTCAAAGTAAAACAAAAACAGAAGCCAGTGTTTGAGAGGACACTGATTCTTAACCCTGGTCACAGCCCTCTGCTCTTGCCTCTCAGGCTAACTGGATTAGTTTAACACAGTATTGATTGAGGCTGCCAGGAAGCCTCTGCTGACGCATGGAGAGGATCTGGAGGGTGGCTTATGAGCCAGCTGGTGACAGTAAGATCTTGGTGATGGGGGAAGGGACTTCAGGAAGGACAAAGGTGAGCTGAGGGGGAGGGAGGAACATGCTCTGGCAGAGTCAGAGCTTGCTTGTGGGTTCAAAGGGACTCTTCCATATAAGAATGGTAAAGACTTCAAAGCAGAGGGGACCAGTGAGAGCTAAAGTCTAGTTTGCTTTACCCACCAGGGTAAGTACCCAGTAGGACCATTTCAGTTTTGGGGAAAGGTTACTTTTCTAATTGTTACCCCTTAGGAGTGGTGCTTTTTGTCAATCCTTCATGCTCGCACACATACACACACACACACACACACACACACACACACACACACACACACAACCCTACCCACTCCTTGTGTATAATTTTTCCCAGTTATCTCTAAGTGCTATATATCTGTTGGATTGGTGGATGAATGGATGGATGGATGGATGAGGTAAGATCTTGTCCATTACTCTCTTTTACTTCTCTCTCTTAAGTTGATGGTCATACACTTAAATTGAGATCAGTCAGCAAGGTGCCCTCCATTAAAAAAAAAAAAAAAAAAGAATGGCAAAGGGTACCCCGAAGGCTCTGGAGAGCAAGGGAAGATGGGTGAGCATTCAGGGAGGTTAGGAGCCTTAAGGATGGGTATGGAGATGAGAAATGGGCAGAGCTGACCTGTGCTTGTGTTAGGCTGTGAATGAGCATGGGCCAGCCTGGATGGAGTGGGGACAAGGAGAAATCAAGGACACACGGCCTCCTAGCCTTGGGACAAGTGGATGACTATGCCTTTACACAAGCTGGGAAAGGAGGGAAAGCAAAACCTGGTTTGGTAGGGTGGGATGGGTGTGGTGGGATGGGTGGGGTGGTACTCAGCTTGATTTTATGATATATGGGCCTAGGAATAGGGCTGGCCAACCTCTGCCTCCACCAAATTTTTGAAGCTCTGCCTTTAGACCATGACACCACCTTTTCCTTCATTTCTCTAGGAGGGGTTGGAGTGTGGGGGGGTGTCCTTGGTAGACATTGGTACCAACCCAGGACACTAACCTTCACTGACCCCAGGGTAGGGGGTGGCTACCCAGACTGAACCATCCCCTGAGACCCTGTTTAAGTCAAGAGGACAGGCAGAAACCTGAAACCACATGGCCTTGGGGTGGAGAGGGAAGAGCTGGAGGGCCAGGTTGAACAGAACTGCCTTGCCTGGAGTGTGGCTGTTGGCCCTTACCAAGGCATCTTTGTAGGGAGGGGCTAGCAGGGGCCTTTAACTTGTCAAGTCTCAAGTCATTTCTGTACTTTTTAGCACACTGAGAAATAGATGCTAAAGGAGGTAAGACTATCAGAGAGAGAGAGAGAGAGAGAGTGAGAGAGAGAGAGAGAGAGAGAGAGAGAACATTAAGTGTTGACTATGGTTTATGTGAGTTAGACGGCAATGGGAAAGCAGTGGTCTAGGCAGTGTTTAAACAGCAGTGCTGGCCTCCCCATCCCACACCGAGTCAAGAATGCAGCCAGATCTGAATTTACACTCTGTAGTTATTACTGTTATCTCAGGGGTCTGGGCTAGAACCCAGGACCTTGGCCTTTGGGCCATTGCTCCTCCTGAGCTTTACTTAGCCCTACTGTGCTGTCTCTGGCTTCTCTCCCTAGGTCTATGTATCCCATTTGCCACTGGTAAAGAAAACAAAGCGGCTCTGCCCCTGCTCCCCGGGCTCCTGGTTCAGGAAGCATTTTTCCTGTCTCCCAGCTCCCAGCTCACTGGCTTGCCGGTAAGAGATCAGCTCTGGAAGAACCTTTACTGAGCATCCCATTCAGAGGTGGAGTGAGGCCCAGAAAGGAGGGACTTGTGCAGGCTTCCAGAGTTTGCTAGGACAGAGTCAGACCAGGGGCCTGGGTGAGAGTGTGCTCCTGTGCCCTCCTTCCTGCCCTCTCTCAGCAGCCCCCACCCCGACCTCTCCCTTTCTGTCTCCCTCTCTCTGTCTCTGTCTCTGTCTCTGTCTCTCTGTCTCTCTCTCTCTCTCTCTCTCTCTCTCTCTCTCTCTCTCTCTCTCTCTCACACACACACACACACACACACACACACACACACACACACACACACAGCTTTGAATTTAGGTTCTGAACTGAGGAGGAGTTGTACCCTACATAGAGGTCAGGCTCCTCATCTTTGTCCCTTATGGCTAACTCTGCAGAGAAGTGTGGTTGTGACCACAGGGGGGCAGCAGCAGGACAGGCTGGAGGCTAGATCTGCTCAGGACTGGAATGGGATGGAGGGAGAGAGGGAGAGATCTAACCTTCCCCAGGGAGACTGTCTGGGCCTCCCAGTGTCCTCCGTGGAGCACCTCTTCCTTTGCTCCTTCATTTCTTCTTTTGTTCGTTTTGTTGTTTTTTCGAGACAGGGTTTCTTTAAGCAGCCCTGCGTGTCCAGAAATTAACTTTGTAGACCAGCTGGTCCCAAACGCACTGCCTGCCTCTGACTTCTGAGTTGGGACTAAAGGTGTGTGCCAAGTGGTCCTTCAATTCTTGATCAGCCATTTGGGGTGCCGTCCATCTCCACCCTGAATCGTGCCCGGCCTTGCCTTGGTACAACATGATATGCTTTCAAGCACTTGAGGAAAGCATTGAATGTAGTTTGGGGTGAAGAAGCAGAGGGAAGGGGCTAGCCCTGCTGGTGGAGGCTGGACAGGCATGTCCAGGAGGCTGCCCTGGCTTGGAAGACATCTGGCTTTGCAGCCAGACAGAGCTGGTCCCATTATAGACAAGTCTCAGCCTCTTATGTCACTTTGTATGTGATGTTTTGCCTGCATGGACACTTGTGCACCACGTGCTTGCAGTAGCTGTGGAGGCCAGAGAGGCTGTCAGAGTCCCTGGACCTGAGTTAGACATGGCTGGGAACAACCACGTGGGTGCTGGGAATCCAATCAAGGCCCTCTGGAAGAACAGCCAGTGCTCATAACTGCTGAGCATGTCTCCAGCCCTCAGCCTCTCTTTTGATTATGTGACAAATGATCTAGCACACAGTAAGCTTCAATAAATATGAAATATTAGCTGTCTGGATAGGAATAAATGTGAATATGAGTAAAATAATAGTTACCAAATAAGATACAGTGATGTAGGCAAATGTAGGATGGACCAGGAACTTGGAAAATGAGTATCAGGGACTAGAGAGATCAGGGGTTAAGAACTGGCTATTCTTCCAAAGGGCTGGGTTCAATTCCCAGCACCCACATGGTGGCTCACAACCATCTTTAGTGGGATCTGGTGCCCTCTTCTGGTGTGCAGGCATACCTGTTGTATATATAATAAATAAATCTTAAAAAAAAAAAAAGAAGAGTAGCTACATAGCTATTGTAGGCAGAAACATGGAGGGCAGATAGGCATGTTCAGGGAGAGGGAGAGAGAGAGAGAGAGAGAGAGAGAGAGAGAGAGAGAGAGAGAGAGAGAGAGAGAGAGAGAGAGAGAGAGAGAGACACAGAGAGACAGAGAGAGACAGAGAGAGAATACCCCTAAGAGGGAAAGGAAGAACTACTTTTACAAAAGCAGTTAAGAGAAATTAGCTGGCTTTGCCTCCTGAGTCATTTGTGTGGAATTATATTAGAATGGAATTGAAGAGAGCCACTCACTAATTTGAGGTAATAATTTTGTGTGTGTGTGTGTGGGGGGGTACAGGTGGGTAAATAAGAATGAGGGAGAGGTTGCTGGGCAGTGGTGGTGCACGCCTTTAATCCCAGCACTCAGGAAGCAGAGGCAGGTGGATTTCTTGTGAGTTCAAGGCCAGCCTGATCTACAAAGTGAATTCCAGGACAGCCAGGGATACATAGAGTCTTGATAAAACAAATAGAAAAGAAGAAGCATGATTTCAGGGTGGGGCTGGAGGAAGAGGTGAGTGATATCAGTCAAATGTGGAACTTTGAGTGGAAGTTCTGACTTCTTTTGAGTGATGGCGTAGTGAGCTGGAGGACCAGAAGTGATTTAACCCTGTATAGGCAGGCTTTGCTGAACTGGTAAAAGCTGGTTTTCAGTGGGATCAGAGAAATGTTTATTGAAGATGGGTGCAAGATGTGTTGAATTACAAACTGAAATTAAAAGTGCTTAAAATGAGTAAAACAACATGCCAGTGATTGGATACTTAAACATGTACAAAGCATTTTGTTGTAGTGCCACATTTCCTCGATTTACCTCTTCTCCAGCCTCTCACTTCCTTCTAATTTTTATTTTTAGTTTGTGGCCCAGGCTGGCCTGGAACTTGACGGCTCCCACCTCCAGTGCTAGTAACAATTATAGGCACATGCCACCAAACCCAGTTATTTAGTGCTGGCCATCAGGGCTTCCAACTTGCTTACACAAGCACTAGGAACTCTACCGACTGAGGGGCATCCATCCTCTCTGACAAACCGTCCTGAGTCTGCTCTTTCTGCACTTGATTACTTGACTATTTATTTTTTTATTTTGTTTTTCTGAGACAGAGTTTCTCTGTGTAACAGTTCTGGCTGTCCTGGAACTCAATTTATAGATCAGGCTGGTCTCGAACTCACTGAGATCTCTCTACCCCTGCCTCCCAAGTGCTGGGATTTGTTTATTTTTGTGTGTCTGTGTACCACGTGCATTCAGTTCCCACAGAGGCTGGAAGAGGGCGTCAGGTCCCCTGGAAATGGAGTAACAGCTGGTTATGAGCCTCCAGGAGGGCGCTCTGCAAGAGCAGCCAGTGCTCTAACTGCCGATACATCTCTCTAGCCCTGTGCCTCTTTCCAATACACAGGGAAGGTATGTTTTTTCCCCTGAGGTTTCTTCATGCTTCGCTTTGGTCTTCACAAAACTTTACGGACTCCATAAAATGGAGGCAGTCATGGGTTGCAGGCTTTATTTTGACAATTTTAGAAAAAATCAGGGCAGTAAATTAAATCTACAGACTACAAGCAAGTGGGTGTCAGAGCACACCCCTTATTCTGCCTCTCAACTCCTGATTGGATGTTGGTGTCTGGAGCAAATTGGGTAATCTGTTCAGGGTGGCATCAAAGCCCCTTCTTAACCTATACTTCTGATGTCACCGATGTTTCAAAAACCTTTGGAGAGGACAATGTGGCTAAAAGGGATTACTTAGCTCTTGCCGGCGGCCTCTGCAGTTACAAAACCTGCTCAACAATAAAAATAGCCTACATTCTATTAAACCCCTCCCTCACCATGACGTCACGAAACACACCCTCTCATGTCATTGTCTGGTTACTTTGGAAAAAGCTATTTTTATGTGGGGCAAACACATACTTGCTTTAGAGCATGCACATATAACGCTTAAATAATAAGGCAGATTTGAAAATGCCTTAAACATTACTATTTTTCTTTTTCTTTATGTTTTGCAGGGTTGTGTGGAGGGGAACGTGAGACGGGTCTTCCCACGCAGCATCTATCTCGGCTCAGGCTGTCAGCCGAGAAGGCGGGGTCGCGACGTCATTTCTGGGCGGGACCGGACTGTTCTAAGTGCGTGCCGGCGTGGGGGGACTCCTTAGAGACGAGGATGTAAGGCTCTTTTCCTTCCGGTTTCTCTCGCCCTTTCTCTGCGCGCTGGTTTCGACTAGGGCTATGGTGTGGAGAAGGGGCGGGGTCCCTCCTCCCTTCTGCTCCTTCTGGAAGCGTCCACTTCGTGCTTGGCTGGAATTGAGGAGTCCGGGTGTCAGCTTTAGGCTTGGTGAAGCGCGTTGGCCCCATGGCCCCGCTCGGAGGCGCCCCGCGGCTGGTGCTGCTCTTTAGCGGGAAGAGGAAATCCGGGAAGGACTTCGTGACCGAGGCTCTGCAGAGCAGGTGTCCGCGGGGGCAGGGAAGCCGGAGGAAGGGCGCTACCGCAAGTGGTGGGCTTGATGGAGGGAGCTGGCCCAGGGGAGGACGGGCAGAGCTGGATGACTCAGGGCAGGAGAAGGTAGATCCTCACCGCCAGTAAAACAGCAGCCTGCACAGGACCTCCTCAGAGAACCAAGGGGCAGCCTCTGCAGAACTCTGACGTTGTAGGTCTCTCTTCAAGAAACATTAATTCTCATTACTACCCAGGCATCTTCAATGTGTCATTCCTGTTTCACGACCTTGTTCAGGTAACTGGTACAGATAAGGAGACTAAAGTGACACTAAGGGTTTTCTCAAGACCCATGACCTGAGTGGTCTGTTCCAAAGAGAATCTGCCCAGAACACCCTGTAATAGGGATTTTTTCCTATGCCAGTTGCTGTGCATCTATATAATTTTATTTAATCCACGTAGCTTCTTTGTCAAGAAGTCTTATTAGCAATTCCACATCACAGATGCAGAATCAGGGGCCCTTAAGAGCTAAAACCTGGCGGTGTGTGTGTGTGTGTGTGTGTGTGTGTGTGTGTGTGTGTGTGTGTGTGTGTGTAGTCCAGCAGCAGGGAAGGCTGATGCAGGAGGATCACTTGTGCCTAGGAGTTCAAACCAGAGTGAACAACGTGGTGAGATTTTGACTATTAAAAATAATGTTAAAAACTGAGTAGTGGTGGTGCATGCTTTTAATCCCAGCATTTGGGAGGCAGAGACAAGTAGATTTCTGAGTTTGAGGCCAGCCTGGTTTACACGAGTTTCAGGACTACACAAAGAAACACCGTCTCAAGCTGGTCATTGGTGTGCACGCCTTTAATCCCAGCACTGTTTGAGGCCACCCTGGTCTACAGATCCAGTTCCAGGACAGGCTTCAAAGCAATACAGAGAAACCTTGTGTCGAAAAAACCAAAAAAGGGCTGGACAGATGGCTTAGCCATTAAAGGCTAGGCTCACAACAAAAAAATGTAAGAGTTCAAAAAGTCAAAAAAAAAAAAAGTTAAAAAGTAGCAACTTCAGGGTTCAAATTCAGTTCTGTCTGCCTCCACATAATAACTTCCACTCTGTCCTTCCTTTCTAGTTACTTGTTTTTAAAGATTTATTTATTTTATGGGTATGTGTGTGTGCTTGAGTGTGTGTCTGCATGGTGTGTGTAGGTTCGCCTGGGGGTCAAAAGAGGGCGTCTGATCCCCAGAACTGACTGGAGTTAAGACAGCTGTGAGCCTTCATGTGAGTGCTGGGAATAGAACCTTGGTCTACAAGAACAGCAACTGATGGGATTAAAGGTCTGTGCCACTATGCCTGGCCCACATCCAGCTTCTTAAAGACATGGGTTCTGGGGATTGAACCAAGGCTTATGAGGCTAGCCATCCTGTAGTTTTTTTCAATGGTAAGATATGCAGCATTTACTTTTTTTTTTTTTTTTTTTTTGGCTGGGGCTTAGGCTAGGAGAGCACAGACAGGGAAGGAAGAAAATTGGTCTCTTCTCCAAGACCAATGTGCTGGTGGCATCAGGTTTTAGGGACCTAGTCATTTTAAGAGATTCAGGGGAGCCATGGCCAGAGGCCATTACCCCAATCCTTTATTACTAAACAATCACCATCAATTTCTAAATCGCATCAGTCCTTAGTTCCAAACATAGTCAGATAGCAAGTCAGAAGCCTGGGCACTGGCATTAGACTGTTGGAAAGTCACATCCTGGCTCAGCATTTAGTATATGATCCACTACAGACTTCTTACCTGTTCTACTCCAATTTTGCCTAATGCTAAATGGGCATTCTATAGGATGTTTAGAGGGATTAAATGAATTAATACACAAATTAGAATGATTCTTAGCCAGGAATAATACGTTGGCTATTTTTATTTACTGTTTTCATTACCAACAATTGTCACTTTTAGTTTACTTTCTTCACTCAGCCTCAGTTTCTTCATCATGAAATGTGGGCTAGTGAGATGGTTTATCAGGTAAAGGCACTTGCTGTCAAGCCTGATTTGGAACTCACATGATGGAGGTAGGGAATTGACTTTTGAAAGTTGTCCTTTGACCTAACACACACACACACACACACACACACACACACACACACACAGATTATTAAAGGTGTAGTGACCATGTCAGTTTATATCAAGGTCTCTGTGGCTCTGAGAGAACAAGCTTAGGGTCCTAGCAGTAACCTGATCCAGTCAGAATATCACCAGGCCTGGAGTTTCCCATGGTACTTATTCTGTACAAGGCTCTACTTGTTCATTTCAGGGCTCTTCTCTGTTACTGTATGAGTGATAGGACAGATGATGCTATCTTAATTATTTTTATCGTATATATGAGCAAAGAGGATCTGGGAAGGGGAGACCTGCCTGCTAGATTCCTATAGTAAAAATGAGTGACAGGAGCACTGGATTCCTCTTCTAGACATCAGAGAGTCTTGGCAGCTTAGGGCTAACTGGGTTCTGATTCCCTGTCCCATAGACTTGGAGGTAACATCTGTGCTGTCCTGCGGCTCTCTGGTCCACTCAAGGAGCAGTATGCTCGGGTAGGTGGTGGCTTGTGGCATCTGGAGGGCTGGGATGAATCTGTCTTGGTTTTTGGAGCTGTGGCTGCTGCTGGAGTCACTGGCTTGGTCGAAGTGACCCAAGACTCTAGATACAAGACCCTATCTTTAGAAAAAACAAACAAAAAAGAAAAAAGAAAGGGTCCAGGGAAGGCTGTTGACAGTGTTGAGCTGTGTAACTAATAAAGATCTGTAGTCAGACGAGTTACCCATTGTGAGACTGGCCTGCCATATTAATAAGGATCTCTGTTATCTTCCTCTTACTCAA
This sequence comes from Cricetiscus sungorus, assembly GCA_030556225.1. NCBI lineage: Eukaryota > Metazoa > Chordata > Mammalia > Rodentia > Cricetidae > Cricetiscus > Cricetiscus sungorus. Next base: position 106,049,150 of record JANBXA010000730.1, read on the forward strand.
AACTATGACGTGCCACCATTCTCCCCAGCTCCCCCACCCCCAGACTGATGCAACCCTGGAATCCTCAGGGTTTGGGAAGATAGTACAGTTGGTAAAATGCTTGCTGTGACCTGAGTCCCTTATACCTACATAAAAAGCCATGCGTGGCCATGCACACTTGTAGTCCCAATATTGGGAAGGCAGAGACAGGCAGATCTCTGGGGTTTGCTGGCCAACCAGCTTAGCCTAATTGGTTAGCTCCAGGTCCCAGTAAGAAACCTTATCTCAAATAAATAAATAAATAAATAAATAAAATCCCAAGGTGCCTGGAGCAGCACCTGAGGGTGATATCTGACCTTCAAATGTATGCACATACCCCTTCTCCCAAAGACATTTAGTCACGTCAGTTGTCAAGATACATGGTGGGAACAAAACATACTAATGACTTTTTAGAATCATACATAGTGGTGTGTGCTTTTAATCTCAGTACTCAAAAGGTAGAGGCAGCTGGATCTCTGTGAATTTGAGGCCAGTCTGTTCTACAAGGAGAGTTCCAGGCCAGCCAGGGTTGCAGAGTGAGACTCTGTGTAGAAAACCCAGTCATCATAAGTATATGGGCTCACATATCCAGCTCTTCTGCAGGTATATCTGCGGTGCTTGCCCTTTTGGCAAGCTTCGAGGGATGCACACCTGTGCTGCTGGAAAGGACACCATGGGAACTGTGGTGCTGGCTACCTCAGGGAGGGGAGGGAAGGGGGAAAAGGTTTTCATTGTAATGAATACATATCTTGAATTTTGGTTGTTGTTATTTTACTATTGTTATTATTATCATTTCTCTGGCTGTCTTGGAACTCTCTTTGTAGACCACGCTGGTCTCAGACTCACAGAAATCCACTTGTTTCTGCCTCCTAAGTGCTGGGATTAAAGATGTACACCACCGAGTCTGCCCTCTTTTGGATTTTAAATCATGTGGGTAGAAAAAAATAAAGATTGTTGATTATTAAAATAGGATTAAAAAATAACTAGGAACTCCCAGCATCTTAGACTTCAGGGAAAAAACACAGAGACAAGGTCAGGTTCTCACACCGAACAACCTTTGGTCACCAGGGTTTGTTGCTGACCCTAGTGCGCCCTTCCAGGGGCTGTGTTTACCTCCTCTCGTTCAGGTAGTCTACTCTACGGCCCTGGCTGCTCAGATTATAGATGACTTCTTCCTCCTCCTCTGCCTCCTCCTCCTCCTCCTCCTTTTGTCTTTTTTTTTTTTTTTTTTTTTTTGAGACATGGTTTCCTCTGTGTAGCTTTGGCTATTCCTAGAACTCACTCTGTAGAACAGGTTGGCCTCAAGATCACAGTGCTGGGATTAAAGGCACCTGGTGGCTCCTCAGATTTCTACCAGCTTGGCGGACCTGTCATAGGGTAGCAGCCTAAGGGGCCACATTTTCTTTGGAAGACTTCTTCCCGAGTGGAGCTGGATGAAGGAATTCCTCAAGCCCATGAGGGCGAAAGAAGGCAAAGGAAGGGAGCAGCCCTCCCTAGTGGGGCCTGAGGCGCAGTTTCACACCCAGACTTCAGTCTGCTTCTGAAGTTCCCAAGCTAGGCTCTGCCCCAGGCCTGTTGACAGAAGAGGGAGTTTATTTATTTTATTTTTCTTTAATGCTGGAGATACAGCCTTTGACACCAGAAACACTAGGCAAGTGCTGTAATCTACCACTGACCCACATCCCCAGACTCAGGAGTTGGCATTTTTAAAACCTCCATAGAAGGATCCAGGTGGCCTGTTGGTCTGGACACATTGACCACTGGCAAAGTGGGCCAGGATGCTCCTGCGTGATAAACAGCTCACAAGTAGGGCTGTTCACCTGCTCTCTGAACAGGGTCTGCAGCTGAGGGCCAGTGGAGAGGAGGTTTCTCTTCATGGAGTTGGTAGAGAAGCAGAACATGAACTGGGTGGTTTTTTAAAATTAAAATTTATATGTATGAGTATTTTTCCTGAAGTGTATCTGTACACTCTTGGTGCCTGGTGCCCTCAGAGACCAGCAGAGGCCATTGACTTACCTGGAATTGGAATTCGAGATGTTTGTGAGTCACCATGTGGGAGCGAGGAATTGAACCCATGTCTTCTGCAAGAGCAGTTAGTGCTCTTATCGACTGAACCATCCCTCAAGCCTCTGGGTGATTTTATTTTTTTCTTTCTTCTTTTTTTCTTTCTTAGACAGGGTTTCTTTGTGTAGCCCTGTCTGTCCTGGAACTTGCTCTGAAGATCAGGCAGGCCTCAAACTTGGAGACCTGCCTGCCTCTGCCTCCTGAGTACTGGGCTTAAAGGTGTGTGCCACCACCTTGCTGTGGGTGATATTTTTGAGAGTCCCTTCCTGTTCTGGAGCCATCTGGATGATCTGTTGTCTTATCATTGTCTCTGGAAAGGGGAGGGCAGGTCTGGAAGCACTTCCCTGGGGGGTCAGAGTAGTCCCTTCTGCCTACAGGGTCCTCTGGGTGTACAAGGGCCTAGGAATGTTCAGAGTCAAATGGAGTGATGCAGTTTCAGCTAAGTACCAGGACTGTGGGGATGGAGGAGCGAGAGAGGAAGGGGGAGATATATCTCTGGGGTTTGCAATGGAGGCAAACAATGCCAGGATACAGGACTTCTGACTGGAATGCAGTTTTGCTTTAGTTTTTCAAATTTCTGGCTTTTGTTGAAGGCTAAGGCTGTGCCTAGGAGATGCAAACTAATTCAAGATTAGTTTAAGCCTGAAACATTTGGGAAGATGAAATCCTCAGAAGAGAAAAACCAACAGACATTTCAAGCCATTTCTGAAATTATCCTAAGACCTCCCGGCGTTGAGTGTCTGAGGTCTGTCCCTTCGCAGAGCTTTCTTCCTTGCAGGCTTTGCCATGCTCCGAATGCTCAGTGTCTGCACAGGGAGGTGATGCCAGGCAGGGCTGCTTCTTCCCATTTTAGGAAGGACTGTGTCATAGATGGACTGTGATTTGTGCAGGAGCATGGCTTGGACTTCCAGAGACTCCTGGATGCCAGCAACTACAAGGAGGCCTATCGGAGAGACATGATCTGCTGGGGAGAGGAGAAACGCCAGGCCGACCCAGGCTTCTTCTGCCGGAAGATTGTGGAAGGCGTGTCCCAGCCTATCTGGGTGAGGGCTCAGCCATGGCTTGACAAAATCTGTCTTCCCAGCCCTCTCCTGTGGCCATTTCTCATCTTCACTGCCACCTTGTGTCCAAGTCTGTAACATCTCAGTAGTCCTATTGTTGATGTGTCTTTCCTCTGTGAGCCATTTCTGTTCAGAATCCAGAGTGACGTCTTAAGGATTAAGTCATGTATTACTGGCATATCTAGAGTGCACTGGTGGCCCCCTCTACTCTCATGAGCAAAGTCCAAGCTTTGATGTAACTTTTGGGACCTGATGCAGCTCCTACATCCTTTCCCCCTCCTAACAGCCGGAGCCACCAGCTTCTCTTTTATCAATTCTGCAATCGTGTTTTGCTTCTTTTCCTCCTTCTTCCTCTTTTTTTTTTGTAGATTAGCATGGCCACAGACACACAGAGATCCACCTGCCTCTGCCTCCCGAGTGCTGGGATTAAATGTATATATCACCACACTTGGTGGCTCATCCTTTTGTGTGTGCTTGGCTGCCCTTTCCTGTCCTTTTTACCTTGTTTACTCCAACAAGTTTCATGTCACCTCCATGTTGAAGGTTTCCTGAATAGCCATCATATACCCCACCCCTTCTCCTAAGACAGTGTCTCATGTAGCCCAGGCCACCCCCTCCTCCTAAGACAGTGTCTCATGTAGCCCAGGCCATCCCCTTCTCCTAAGACAGTGTCTCATGTAGCTCAGGCCAGCCCCTTCTCCTAAGACAGTGTCTCATGTAGCCCAGGCCAGCCCCTTCTCCTAAGACAGTGTCTCATGTAACCCAGGCTGGCCTTGAATCTCCTGTGTGGCAAAGATGACCTTAAGCCCCTGATCCTCCTGCTCCTACCTCTCCAGGCCTTAACTAACTCACAGCCTGCTATGCTGGGCCTTCCTTATTCTTTCTTGTGCTAACTGCTGAGTGTTTCCTTGTACCAGGCATCTTTCCAGGTTCTAAGGATGTGTTGGTGCAAAATGCAATGAATACTCTACCTTCAAGGAACTTAATGTTCTAGGTAGGAGTCAGGGAGACAGGTACTGAGTAAGTGAAGGTGATGGCAGGTGGGCAGAACAAGGAGGAGGAGGTGTGGGCAGGCTGGGGAAGGGCTTCTGTTTAAAGGCCTCAGAAAAGGCCTCATCCGTCCGTCCAGTGAGGTTGGCCTGAAGGAAATGAAGGACTGAGCTGAATGGGTAGTTGGGGAAGTTGCTTTCTGGAAAGAGGGGCCAGAATGTGAAGGCTGGAGAGGAGCCTGTTCCTGATATGTTTGAGAAACAGCCATGGTGGATGCTGTGGGAGGTTAAGGGCAGACCATGCAAGGCTTTGGAGTCCCTGGGCAGTTCTGAGGAGAGGACAGACACAGCTTAGGAATTAAAAGGCAGCTAGGGCTGTAGGCCAGTGGTGGAGCATGTTTTAGAATCTGGAGATAGTTGTTGGTAGGAGTGTGGGTGAGAACTTGGGAGATGGCCCAATGTATAAAGTCCTGAAGTTCTGATCCCCCCAGAACCCATATAAAAAAGCCAGTTAGGGGCTGGTGCAATATCTTAATGGGTAAAGGCATTTGTTGCCAAGCCTGAAGACCTGAGTTTGTTCCCCAGGATTCACATAGTGGAAGGAGAAAACTGACTCCTTTGAGTTATCTACACACACACACACACACACACACACACACACACACAGACACACACCTGGGATTATAGATGTGCTATACATGTGTGTAATCCCAGCACTCAGCGGGCAAAGGCAGGGGAATTGGGAGTTAGTCAAGTTCAGCCTTAGCTGCATAGCAAGTTTGAGGCCAGCCAGGGCTACAGAATGACACCTTGTCTTAAAAGCAAAGGATCAACAGGCTTGCTCTGGCTGAGGGAGGGCAGGTGAGAGCTGAAGCAGCGAGACCTGTGTGGGTCCTGGTGGAGGGCCAGCGACAGGCGGGGGCTCAGGGCTGTGAGAGACTTGGGAGGGGCCAGTTTTACATGGATTTTAAGGATAGAGCCAGCAGGAGTTGAGTGGGTGGTGAGTTGGTTATGGGGTAGAAGGACAAGGATTTTGTTCTGAGTCATTTTCTGAGACAGAAAGGGTCAGGATTGGGGAGATCAGGAACTACATTTCGGCATTTCTGGGCTGACATTTATCAGTTCCTGCTGTGGCCCCTGGTTATTGGAGAAGCTGCTGTATATCTTGGGTCTCTCTGCCGTATGGTTGTTCCAGCACCAAGGGAGCAGGGCAAGGTGTGTTTTGTTTATGACTCCATCCTCAGTGCTTGGCACAGTGCCAGTGCACAGTAAGTACTCACACTATCCCTTAGTTGGTACCACAGCTGAGTGATGGGTTCGCCGGGCAGGTGGCCATTTCTCTGGCTTCTATAGTACTTGTCCCCTCCCCCAACTTCCCTTCCCTGTAGCACTTTGTCCTAATGGTCACCTGTTTGTGTCTCTTCTCTGCAGCTGGTGAGTGACACCCGGAGGGTGTCTGACATCCAGTGGTTTCAGGAGGCCTATGGGGCTGTGACACAGACAGTCCGCGTAGTAGCCTCGGAGCAGAGCCGTCAGCAGCGGGGCTGGGTGTTCACACCAGGTAGGCTGCAAAGGGCTTCTCCAAGCTCAGTGTGCAGCTCAGACACGCCTGTGCTCTAGTTTCCCTCTTGGTCCCCAGCAGTCCTACAAAGAGTGAGTGAGGGGTTGTAAAGGGAATCGAAGGCCTGAGGGATAGGTTGGTAAAGGTCAAGTTCCTAGGGTGTCCTGTTTTGGCTGTCTTGTCAGGGCAGTCGATGGACTTCTCTGGCCAGGCCTTTCTTGTGGCCCTTAGACTTTGCATTCCAGCCTGGTGGGGGCTGACAGTGACTTGAGCAAGCTGAACAAACACTGTTTGATTGACAGATCAGGGGACCAGACAGGAAGTTTTCCAGGTGCCAGCTTAAACCTGCACTGCAGGCAGTCAGTTTTGAAGTACAACAGCTCAGGCCTCTGTCCTGCCCCAGGACACTGTTCCTTATACACTCAGATTATTTATTTGTTTGTTTGTTTGTTTTCTGAGACAGGGCTTCTCTGTGTAGCTTTGGAGCCTGTCCTGGAACTCACTGTAGAGCAGGCTGGCCTGGAACTCACGGAGACCCACCTGCCTCTGCCTTCCGAGTGCTGGGATTAAAGGCGTGTGCCACCACTGCCCGGTTGTGTTTGGTGCTTTCTACACTTCCCCTTACGTACTCATTGCTTTATAACGGCCACAGGCTGCTATTCCTGTACTCATGGCAGATGGGGGCCCAGAAAGTCAAGCCTCTTTCTCAAGGCCGTGAGAAGTGGGAGGAGGCAGCCACTCTCACCCTGCTTTCATCCCTGAGAACACAGCCTCCCAGCAGGCCCCAGTCCAGCACATGCCAGCCTGGTCCAACAGTGTGAAACCCTTTCTGGTCTCCCTCTATAGGCAGCAGCAAGGGCTGAGTGATTTCTGCAGGGACTGCCTGGGAGCTTTGCGGGTGGTGGGGGCCACACCCACACCAGAGAGATTCTCTGAGGTGAGGCACAGGGTGGATGCCTGCTATAGGGAGGCCTGGGGCCTGACTCCTCTCTTTCTCCCAGGGGTGGACGATGCTGAGTCAGAGTGCGGCCTAGACAACTTCGGGAACTTTGACTGGGTCATTGAGAACCATGGAGATGATCAGAGCTTGGAAGATCAGTTGGAGAACCTGCTGGAATTTATTCGTGGCACACTAGAGTGATCAGACTTTAGGACTGAGCAGAGACTGCTTCATTGGGGTGGACACTGGTTCTGTCAGTTGTGGGTCCCCAGCTCTGGCTGAGGTCAGAGCAGGCGGACTGGCTCTAGATTTCCAGAGGTTTGGGGAGGATGCTCATGGACAGTGGGCAAGTTTAGAAACCTCTGGTGTGCTTGCCTTCTCTGGAGAGGATGCCCGCCTCTTCAGACACTTACAGGGCAAAGGAAGGTGCATTAGTTTTGTTTGAGACAGGAACATTACCATGCCCATGGTGGCCAGGTCTGCTGAGCTGTGATGGTTTTGCTTCCTTGTATGTGTGCCTGGTCCTGGAATCCTAATAAACGCCCTTGGAAAACAGCTCAAATCTAGAGGACTCTTGTTTCCCTGATAATGTAGAGAAGCTGGGGTGTTAGGGAAGGTGTGGGTACCTGTTCTTCCTTGCACCTGGCTGGAGTGAATCCTGGAGAGGTTGACCTGAGCCTAAAGCCTGGGGCAACTCTCCCTCCCTCCCTCCCTCCCTCCCTCCCTCCCTCCCTCCCTTCCTCCCTCCCTCCCTCCCTCCCTTCCTCCCTCCCTCCTTCCCTCCCTCCCTCCCTCCCTCCTTCCCTCCCTCCCTCCTCCCTTCCCTCCATCCTTCCCTCTCTCCCTTCTCTCCTCTCCTCTCTGTCTTTCTCCTTCCTTCCTTCCTTCCTTCCTTCCTTCCTTCCTTCCTTCCTTCCTTTCTTCTTTTTGAGACATGGTTTCTCTTTGTAACAGTCCTGGCTGTCCTGGAACTCACTCTGTAGACCAGGCTGGCCTTGAACCCACAGAGATCTGCCTGCCTCTGCCTCCCATGTGCTGTGATTAAAAGTGTGCACCACCATCGCCCAGCGTGGGTTGGGGTCTGTGGTTCTTGTCCTGGGATGGCGCTAAGAAGGGCTCAGTGTTCTACAGGAGTTGCCAGTACACCAGCCTCTCGCATCTACACAGTTGTTCATGACTTCTTAGCTTCTGGGCTCTTCACAGCCTCTATGTGAAATGGTAAAGGAAAGTAACCACCACATACATTTATTGGATGCCAGGGACTCAAGTGAAATGCCTGGCCCAGGGCTGGTAGGTTAGTAAGTGTCCAGGCTCACAGGAGAATGTGGAGTGGCTAATGCTTGGCCAACATCTTCTGTCACATCCTGTGAATGACATGAAGTCCTGTGGCTCTTTGCTCTCTGCAGGCCAAGCCTCTACACCAGTGGTTCTCAACCTGTGAGGCCTGACCCCTTTTGTTTGAACAACCCTTTCGCCTCTCACAAGGGTCGCCTAGAACTGCCTGAAAACACAGATATTACAGTTCATAAGGGTAGCAAAATTAGGTATGAAGTAGCAAGGAAAGGAATTTTATGATTGGCAGCAACTGTAACATGAGGCGCTGTATTAAAGGTGTCAGCATTAGGAAGGTTGAGAACCACTGCTCTATCACCTACTGCTCATCCTGGCTTCGTTTCCCCATAGATTCCTTTCTCAAGGTTGTGATTCAACCCAAATAACTTTGGCTCACTCCTGCCTGCAACTTGCCTTTACTGGGCTCCAGGCAGTGAGGCCATGAAGATGAGCAGGGCACTCCTGGCTTCTCACAGACCTCTGCTTAGAAGACAGACAGGTGTCTTCCTGGGTGCCAGGCACCAGAGAGCTGTGTCCAGAGCCTGACAAGGACAGGCCAGAATGGTCCCCACTGTGTGGGGCTCTTTCTTGGGATCAGAAGCAGAGGTTTATAGAGTCCCAGCTACAGAAATGACCCAGAGTTTCAGGGTTTGGTCCTCCAGTATGGGAGGTAAAGTTGCTGAGTCGCCTGTCTGGGACCACCTAAAGCAGCCAGAGAGTGGAAGGACACATTGTCTGGCTGGGAGGAACCCTTGAGTTGACAGGGGCACCCATGAAACCATGGTCTGAAACCCCTTAAGGGCACTTACTTCCTGTAGACTGGTATTTTTATATCCCTTATTTCATTTTAAAGATGAGCAAACAGACCACACACAATGGGGACTGCCTTGCTAACCATGAGTGCTGGGTTTCACACCCAGCTGGAGTATCCTGTTGTAAGGCCCACAATTGCTATAGGTCCTGGTACCTTCTTTGGGAGTCCATATCCTACCCTGACGCCGAAGCCACCACTTCAGACACCCTTAATTGGACCTAAACATTGTCACTTTTCATTGAGAAAAGTCTTCTCAGCACAAATGTCAGTTGTCTTAGCATGGTAGATCAATGTACTTCCTGTCCATAAGGTGTACCCCTCTCCCATGGGGCACAGTCTAAGGAAGTCAGAAAGGGCTTTGGAACAGAGAGGGGGACATGGTTGCTTGACTCTCCAACATGGTCTGAGACATGGAGGACTGGCTCCCATGGAGGCCACCAGCCAGAAATTGTGATGGGAGAATGGCAGAGGGACAAGGTGCAAGATGGGGGTTGGAGTGGGGCAGTAGACTTGAGAGGGAAGACTGAGTATCTGACTAGGGGTGGGAGGGGCAGCATTGATGGTCTTGATAGGTACAAGGAACACATGCCAATGGACCAGCTAAGAGGCCATCACAGGTTCTGAGCAAGAAATAAAAGCTGGGGAGAGCAGAGATGTCTGTATGGTAGATGGAGGTGACTGATTTGCCCCCTCCCCTTGGTTGGAGGTGAGAAGCACCTATGGTATGATTGGATTAACTTGACTCAGCCTGGCTTGAGTAGCATAGCCTCGTGTAGTCTACCCTGTGAATTTCTCCCACATCTACCTGGGCCAGTGTGGATCCAGAAGCTCAGGATGCAACTGTTAGCAGCATGGGTTCTGCCACCAGAGAATTTATTCCCAGTTAAGAAGCCCAGGAAGACAGATTGGACAGGGTAGATACAACAGAACCTGGCACCAAGTGACTTCAGGCCTGTGCTTATTGCTGTCTACAGGGGCATCCTTCAGGGTAAAGGTGTGTGCTGGTGCCTCCTTTCTATGTAGCTGAGGCTAGCCTTAAACCCTCCCTCCTTCTGTCTCCACCACTCAGGTTCCGGGATTACACATATGTACCGTCATGCCCATAGCCGTTCTAGCATCTAGTTAGGGCATCTCACTGACATGTTTCCTCCAACTGACCAGATTACTAAAACACTGTGGGAGATCCTTAGCTCATCATTCCCACGAGCCTGCCACCCTGCTCCTCTCTGCTCCTAGCCTCTCCACCTTCTGCAATGTTGCCTTTTCTTCCACTTCCTGGAGAAGATAATGCACATGGCCACAGGAATTCCCTGGGTTCCTTGAAGAATTTCTAACAATCTAGGTCTCATGAATGAGATCCTCCATGAACACCATGGCATTTTTACCTGATGCATCTGGCAAGGCAGTTTGCTTATTGAGTTTACCACAACCACACTTGCAGATTAGTTCACTTACTGACTTCAAGTTGGAGTCCCCCATGCAATGTGTGGCTCCATAATTCTGAGCTTTTTGATTGGAGCCCTGTTGAGCTGGACAAAGGCGATTGAACACACATGAGGAAGCTGTTGACACTTCTCAGACACTTCTCAGGCTCACATGACTGGTACCTCTGATTCTGATGACAAAGGCCAGTTTGGGTTCTGTAGGTATGTAGATGCTGTCAGCATTTCTTGCCATCTTGGCCCTTTAAATCTCAGTTCTGTACACTTGCCTGTGTTCCTTGTGATAGCGCTTAGCCTTTTCTTTTTCCCTTTAATTTAATTTATGTACCTGGGTATTTTGCCTGCATGTGTGTCTGTGTACCATGTGTGTGCCTGGTGTTTGTGGAAACCAGAAGAGATCCTCAGATTCCCTGGAACTGGAGTTGTGAGTCATGTCAGTGCTGGGAATTGAACCCGGGTCCTCTGGAAGAGCAGCCAGTGCTCTTATCTGCTGAGCCATCTCTCCAGCCCTGTGCTTAGATTTTTTTTTCCCCCGAAGATAAGCTTCCCTCTTGTCTTTCGAAGCAACCTTTGAGGAAATTTCTTTCACAGGCACTTGACCTTCAACTCTGCAAACTCCCTTTGCTTTTCTAAAGGTTCCTGGCACAGCAGGAACCTTCTTTTTCTTCTCTGTGAAGCCTGCATAGTTCCAGCTAGAAAAGAGGACCTCACCAGCATGTTCCATATTTGATAAAATCTCTGGGTAACTAGAAATAGAATGGAATGTTCTCAGTCTGACAACGGCCTTCTACTGAAATACTAGGTGTCATGGCATATGCCTGCAGACACATCACACAGGAGGTAGAGGCAGGAAGGTTAGGAGTTCAAGGTCAGTCTAGGCTACATAATAAGTTTTCTTTTCTTTTCTTCCTTCCTTCCTTCCTTCCTTCCTTCCTTTCTTTCTTTCTTTTTTTTTTTTTTTTGAGACAGGGTCTTTCAATAACAACTCACTCATCAATAAAGCTAGCCAGAACTCAGAGAGATCCACCTGTCCTCCTGAGTGACAGAATTAAAGATGTGTGCCACCATGCTTGCTATGCTATACAGTGAGTTCTAGGCCAGTCTTGAGTCATAAAAAAAACAACAGTCCAAAACAACCACCACCACAAACAAACAAACAGACAACCCAACAAAACCCCCAAAACAAAAACACCCCCCCAAAATCAAACTTAACCAAATAAAACCAAAAAAAAAAAAAATAACAAAATACTCAGAACTTCTAGAAGATAACAACAAAACCTCCAAACCTACAAATAACACAAATAACAGATTGACCAACCCTTTCACAGGGTTCGAATATCACCTATCCTGCATATCAGTTATTGACATTATGATTCATAACAGTAGCAAAATTACAGTTAAGAAGTAGCAATGAAAATAATTTTATGGTTGGGGTCATCACAACGTGAGGAACTGTATTAAAGGGTCGCAGCATTGGGAAGGTTGAGAACCATTGCTCCAGATAGTTCTGTGAGACAAGACAAAGAAATCACTGGCTTCTAGGGGTGGTGAGTTAGCTCAGAGGGTAAAGTGCTTGCTACCAAGGCTAAGAACCTGAGTTTAATCCCTAGGATCCATATGATGGAAAGAGGGCACTGGACTCCTGTGCTGTCCTCTGACCTCCACGTGTGTGCCATGGGATGCATATGTTCCCTCAAATACATGCATAATGGGATACAAAATTTAAAAAGGAATCAACAGCATCTAGAAAAACTTGATCATTTGTATATAAAAATCGTCAGAATCTTAGTGTTTGTGGAGGTGGTGTGGTTGGTCAAGAGTTTGCTGTGCAAGCCTGAGGGCTTGAGTTAGCACCCCCAGCAGTAGGTAAAGATTGGCTCAGCAGTGGGTATCTGTAGTCTAGTGCTAGGGAGGCAGAGAGAGGCAGATACCTGGTGCTCTCTGACAAGACAGTCAGTGAGCTCCAGGTCCAGTAGAGACACGGTCTCAAAAATACTGTAGAGGGCTGGCAAAATAGCTCAGTAGCAAAAGGAACCCCACACACAAGCCTGACTCCTTGTGTTTGATCCCTGGCATTCATGTAAAAGGTGGAAGGGGAGAACCAACCCTGCAGGTGGTGATGGTAGCATCGGTGGCACACACCTTTAGCCCCAGCACTGGGGAGGCACAGGTAGGTAGGTCTCTGAGTTCAAGGCCGGCCTGGTCTATGGCATGAGTTTCATGACAGCCAGGGCTACACAGAGAAACCCTGTCTTGATAAAAAGGCCCCCTCAAATATTTATTTACTCAATGTGTGTGAGTGTTTTGACTGCATGCGTGTCTGTGCATCTGGTACACAGTGCCAAAAGAGGATGAAGAGGGAGTCGAACCCCTAAACAGATGGCTATGAGCCACCATGTAGGTTCTGAATTGAACCTGGGTCCTCTGCAGGGTTAGCCACTGAGCCCTCTCTTCACCTCCCACTTTCTTTTCTTTCTTTCTCCCTCACTCCCACCCCAAGACAGGGTCTCACTTTGTAGCTCTGGTTATCCTGGAAATTACTGTGTAGACCAGGCTGGATTTGAACTCACAGAGACCCCTTTGCCTTCCTCTGTCTCCTGAGTGTTGGGGTTAAAGGTGTTCACATTGGGAAGCACACATATTATACACATAATAACAGCATAAAAAAATAAAATGAAGAGCAAATGAGAAAGATATCCCAGATTGACCTCTGGCCTATGCACACATACAGAAAGCAAGAAAGAAAGCCAAAAGAAGGTACTTGAACCAGTACGTGAACGCTTAGGAAGTTAAGCAGACGATATCACCACGTGTTTGAGGCCAGCCTGAGTCATGCATTGGAACTCTCTCATAAACAAAAATCAGTTGTAAAGCTGGACAAGAGGGTATATGTCCTAACCCTGTGAGCCTGAAGCAGGAGGATCTCCATCGAAAGCAACATAAGACCCTGTTTCCAAAAAAACATGTATTTATATTTGTCATGAATGAACAGTAGAACATTAAAATAAGGCATTGCGATGTTTCTGAGGGTAAAGGCTCTTGTCAGGCCTGATGACCTAAGTGGGCTCCCTGGTACTCACACATTGGAAGGAGAGGATGGGCCCCCACAAGCTGTCCTCTGACCTCACACACATAAAAATAGATGTAAATAGCATGGGTTGACAGGACTTCACAACCCATGCACGTGAAAGAATGGCATTCTGTTGGATGTGCACATGCACGGTGACTTGGCTGGCATGAGATTCGTGACCTGGTTCCATTGTCTGCTAATGTATGTCTTAGAGTCTAAGGACACTTTGACTTTGTTCTTTTGAAGGTAACCCCATTTCCCTGCTGGGATGCTTTTGGATTTCTTGTTCTCTCATTTTTGAGATTCAACTCCTGGCATTCTCCACGGTAGAAAGAGCATGGGCGTGTTTTAAGAAGAGAACGTTGGCTGCCTGGTGTCCTCAGGAATGCATTAGTGAGTAATGAAATGGAAGTTTAAATGGCCCGGAATCTGTCACATTGGCTTTCGGGCTGTTCTTCAAACGCCTTTGAGAGCACCGTGTTGATTTGAAGACTTGGCTTCAGTAATGTTACAAGTTCCCTTTTCCCTCGGGTAGGTTTGATTTTTGGAAGCAAAAGGAAATTTGGTGCTAAATTCTGGTGAAGGCCGAGGGCTGGTGTACTTTTTGGCCTGCCTATAACATTGTAACACGATGAAAACTTTTCCCGAAGTTAATTCCTTCCCTCCCCTTTCCTTCCCTCCCCTTTCTCCCCCAGCCCTTCTTTTCTCTTTCTTTCTTTCTTTGCTAGGGATCAAATCTAGGCTCTGTTTATGGTTAGGTGAATACTTTACTGCTGATAAATTTTTGAAACAAGTTCTTTTTTTTTTTTTTTTAATTAACAGAATCTCACTATGTAGCCACAGTTGGCTTCTAACTCTTGACTCTTACTGCTTCTGTTTTCAAAGTGCTGGGTTTACAACTATATTTACCATTGTGTTGGGCTTAGACTGTTATGAGCAGGTTTTCCGCTGGTCTGGTCCCACTGCCATGCCAGCCCCAAATAACACAGAGACTCTGTGTTTGATATAATTCTGTTGGCCTGTTACTAGTTTCTTATCGGCCAGCTCTGTCTTAAATATTAACCCATTTCTATTTATCTAAATATTTCCACGTAGTCTTATCTTACCAGAGAGAGGCCCTGGCATTCTTCTCTCTCAGTCCACCATCTTGGAACTCCTCCCTACTACTTCCTGAATCCTCCTTGTCTCCTAGTCCTGCCTATCTTGCTATCCTATTGGCCAACAGTGCTTTATTCATTAACCAATACGAGAAACATATTTACAGAATGACATCTCCCATCATTAGACAAGGATTTTTATTTATTTATTTTTTGAGACAGGGTCTAATCTAGTCCAGGCTAGCATCTAAGTTGCTATGTAGGGGAGGCTGGCCTTGAACTCTCTCAATCCTCCTGGCCATACTGCCTAAGTACTGGGATAACAGGCATGTGTGGCAGGCCTGGCATAAAGAGGCAATTAAAAAGGTTGTCTTTATCTTTGTCTTGGTATGGTTGTTCAGGCCACTCTGGGAAATGAGGCAGAACAATCACCATGAAAGGTTTTAAAGCTACCAGTTCAGTATCTCAGCAGAACACAGCACCGCCACACCCCACGCTGTTGTTCTGACTGCAGTGCCCTCTGGGATGCTTTGGTTTGGAACCCCATGACTTGAAGAGAACAAGGACCCCCCCCTCTTTATTGCATCCCCCAGGAGCAATTAAGGGATGTTTTTATTTGTTTATTTTCTTTTGAGTTTTTGGTCCCAGTATATAATAGGTCTCAACAAATGTTTGTCAGAATGGGAAAACAATATGGTGGAAGCCACTCTCAATGGGGCATAGGAAGTTCTGAGGTTTGAAGCAGACTGAGGTTTGGTTGACTGGATGTCTTATGTATACACTCTAAATGTCTGCAGTCAGCTCTCCAAAGAACAACAAAAACCCTGAGCCTGGACTTATAGCATTTGGCCATGTCTATGATAAAAATACTGCTAGTAAGACTAATCTTTCTCGCTCTTTTATAAAAATTTATTTGTTTTATGTGCGTTGGTGTTTTACCATGGATGTTGGGTCCCCTGGAACTGAAATTACAGACAGTTGTGAGCTGCCTTGTGGGTACTGGGAATTGAACCTGGGTCCTCTGGAAGAGAAGTCAGTGCTCTTAACCACTGAGCCATCTCTCCAACCCCCTTTCTCTTTTTTAAACAAATTGTTATTACATTTATTTCTTCATTCTAGGGAGGGAAGTGGAGGCCAGCTGACAGTGTGTGGGAATGGGTCCTCTCCTTTTACTATGTAGCTTTCAGGGATCAGACTCAGGACTTCAGGCTTGGTGGGCAGAGCCTCTGCCACTACGCTGTTGCTCTGGGCCCTAATTTCTTATTTATTTATTTATTTATTTATTTATTTATTTATTTATTTATTTATTTATTTATTTATTTTTGTGCTGTTGGTAATTGATCCTGGGACCATGTGCACACTAGATAGTGCTTAGCCACTGATTCCCTACCTCTTTTTTTTAAGAGAAAAGAAAGGAAGGAGAGAGAGAGTAAGAGAGTGAGAGTGAGTGAGTGAGAGAGAGAGAGAGAGAGAGAGAGAGAGAGAGAGAGAGAGAGAGAGAGAGAGAGAGAGAGACTAATCTTGAATTTGAGATCCTCCCGTCTCAACCACCCAATTGGAATTATAGGTCTACAGCACTAGACTCAGTTTACTCTCAGCTTGATGCGGACTGGCTAGAAAAATTTCTGAACACTTGAAAGTCTGTGCTAGCAAGCAGCAGAAGCCAGATTGAGCTCACCCAGCCCACCACTATTAAAATCCATTATCTATTTCTCAGGGTGGCCCTTTTACTGTCCCTTCTGCATGGGTCTATGTACCATGCATTTATCCCCCTGTGACCATCCAATGATCACTTTAATCCTCATCTTACAAGGTCTAGGGACCAAGGTCCAAGGTGTCAAAGCTTTTCTTTCTGTGCCTGGCTTTGGTGTCTGGCTGCAGTTCCCCGTTTGAAGTGTCACAGCTCAAGGGATGGGAGAGATGCTTGCTTCACCCAGGTTCCTGTTCTCTGGTGCTGAGGGAAGGGCCCAAGAGTCCTGAGCTCCTCACCAACGCAGGTACTTATTTAAAGAACCCTGCTGGCAGTGACACTGTGGTGAATGCTGCCATTTGTCTTGTTCACTTGAGAGTTTAGCAACTTTTATTATATGGGATCAGCTGCTGTCACTTTCATGGCCTAATTCTGGACCTGAATAGTCCCTTTTGTGTGATAGACAAGTGTCTTGGTGAGGCTGCCCTTTGCAGTTTCTTGGCTTAACCCTTCCCTTCCAGGTAAGTCTTCGGAGCACCCAGTCCAAGGCAAGTTCCTTGGGAGCTCAGTCTACTGCAGTGACACCTTGAGGTGGGTGGCCCTGTTGCCTGCTTCATATTCTGTTATCCTCTCTGTAACAGTTACTAGCTTCTGGCCTCACCTGGACATGTGGCCACTGATCCCAAGCATCATGGCAGACCTCCACCTTCTAGCTTCAACCTCTTTTCTCCCTGGACTAGGAAACTGAAGTTGAGAATGGGAAGTGATCTGTTCAAGGACAGACAGTAATTAGCGGTGATGACAGGACTTGGTCCCAGGGCTCTTGACTCCTCCCTCCCTCAGTCCTGCCACCATGATGGCATCACTGAGGGGGCACAAACCTATGCCTCTGAGGATGCAGAGAAGGCCCAAGCCGAGCTTCTGGGAGCTGGGACCATCACTGTTTTCTGATTTTTCAGTTTTCCCACAGGAGACTAGGCCACTCGCCCATGCCACACTCCCAGGTTAGATGAATCAAGTGGCACCCAGATGAATTCAGAGAGTCACTTCCCTGAAGGGAATGAGCCACTGTGTTGGGGGAGGCTGGCACGAAAGATGGGTACAGCCTTGGATCTGCTGCTCTTCTGAGGCAGAGGAGAGGATGCCTGAGCTGGAGTTCCACTCTTTACCATGGCTGCCAGCCATCTGGGTGTGTATAGTGTCTGCTGAGTGGGGACATTCCCAGCAATGTCCGTCTGCCTCTGGTAAGCTTCCAGGCACTTCCAGATCAGAGCCAATGGCACTCCAAGTCTCCACAAGGGCTGGCTGGTCTTGCATTGGGGACGGAAGGCCTCTGGACAGCTGCCTCCGATTGGCGTTGTCCTAGCAGATCCTGGATGTTCCAGGAACTGCGTTATAAATCCTGTTGGATATTAGCCAAGCGAGCCAGGCAGGGCAGTGAGCCAAGGTCTTGAGTCCTTTTGGCAAAGTCATTGTCAGCACCTGTCCTTTCTCAGAGAGAAACAGAGACAGGAAAGGGATTCAGAACCTCGCTGGTGGGGTTGATGGGGGCACAGTGGGCATGGAAGACACTGATGTGAATGACGTACTTTGTACTTTACTATGTGTTTTGCTCCATATGGAGTGACAGCTACAATGTTGTTCCCATTTAAAACCAACGAGATAGGGACACAGACAGGTGACGTGACTTTGCTCAGGGCCCTATTCGATTGGACTGGATCCTCACCTGTCAGTACTTGTGGGCTGTTGAGCAAATTCAGTTGCTTTGTTGAGCCTCGGGTCTCGCCTGTGAACTAGGAACAGTGCCATGTAAGCAGCATGAGGTGCAGGCATTGCAGTGTATGCGTCTGCCGGGTTTGGAAGTGAATTCCTTATTCCCTGATACAAGTGAGTACAGTAGGCACTTTCTGGAAAAGGCAGTCAGTGTAATGAGAAATCCATGTAACACCTTCCTCTGTCCATGTCCCTGTGTCCTTCAGCATTGTAGCCCAGACTTGCTCCACAAGCCGGCCCAGCAGGCCCAGGCACTTCTTCTGGGAATGAGCACTACGTTGATGGATGGACGCTTAAAGGAACTTGAAGGATCCACCACCCATCGGGCACGAACCAAGATCTGTAAGTCTGAACAAAGCCCAGCTCTTTCCTGTGTCGACGTCACAGATAGCTGGGGAGGCAATGGGAAAACACTGCCACCAGTACTGCTGCTAAAGTAACAGGTTTTACTTATAGCGTTGCCTTCAGGAGCTGGAGGGTGGGTGATGGGACAGTGATTTCCAGCCTATGGAGCTGGCTGCTGCCTCCTGAAAGCCACGTATGAGGACATTTCTCTCCAGGCATGAGGGGCGATGAGGAGAGCTTGGCATGCCAAGCAGCATCTCTCTGTGGATGCCCTGATTTCCCCATCTTCTTCCTCAGGGTGCTGGGGTTTCACCTTGGGCTTTCGTCCTAGGGAAGGCCTAGTCCTGGTCAGACAGACAGTCGTTTTCACATCTTGTTACTGTGATTCTCTGGGAGCCACCACAGCATCCAAGGACTCCTGATTCTGCTGATCACTCTAGCTGCTTCAAGGGTTATGATGTCTAGTCGGTTGTTTTCAGCTCAGAACATAACGGCTTCTGGAGGCCTGTAGGTATAATTTGGTGCTTTCTATGTTTGGGGGAGGGAGACTTTCAGATGTAAAACATGTCCTTCACTATGGCTTCTTTTCAGCCCCCTGATGACCTTTAGGCACCATACCTGTCCTGAACTCCTGCTTTTCTCCTCCTCCTCCTCTTCCTCTTCCTCCTCCTCCTCTTCCTTCTCCTCCTCTTCCTCCTTCTCCTTCTTCTCCTCCTCCTCCTCTTCCTCCTCCTAAATGAGTTTTATGTATATGGGTATTTTGTCTGCTTGTGTACACACTACAAGAGGGCATCAGATCCCATCTACAGTAATAGAAAGTTGTGAGCCACCATGTGGGTGCTGGGAATTGAACTTAGGACTTTGGAAAGAACATCCAGTGCTCTTAACTTTTGAGCCATTTCTCTAGCCCCATAGTTTTGCTCTAAAAAAAAAAAAACTTTAAAATTATATTTAATTTGAAGTGTGTGTGTGTATGAGTGTGTGTGTGTGTGTGAGTGTGTGTGTGAGTGTGTGTGTGTATGTGTGTGTGAGTGTGTGTGTGTGTGTGAGTGTGTGTGAGTGTGTGTGTGTGTGTGTGTGTGTGTGTGAGTGTGTGTGTGTGAATGAGTCACAGCACATGTCAGAGGACAATGTTTGGGAATCAGTTCTCTCTACCCTGTGGGCCCAGGGATGGAACTCAGGTCAGACAAAAATCTCACTGTATTCCAGCCGGCCTGGAATCCACTCTGTGGCTCAGATGCTCTTGCAGACCCCTCCCCGCCCCAACCTCAGTGCTGTCTCGGTGTCGGGACTGTAGACATTCACCAGTGTGCCTGCTCACCCGAACTCTTTGGTTCTGTTTCCTGGGACTCTTATTTCCCTTCCTTCTTTTGTAGCTCTGCATCCCCTGCCCTGACCACTCCAGCCCCTGCCGTTCTCCGCCCCAGTCTTCATCTGGCTTTCACTCTCTGCTTCTGCACAGCTTCCTTCTGATGTTATCCTTCTCTGTCCTCCCGAGTGATGTGTCCCTGCTGTGCAAGTCCATTGCTGAAACTCCAAACTGCTCTCCCATGGCCCTCTTAGTTCGGTGGAGACAGTAGGCGCACTAGAGAGTGGCCAGAAGCCCATGATTGTGAAATGATCTCTGAACTGGCTTTTTGTTGTTGAGATTTACCATGTAGTTCTGGCTGCTTAGCCTGGAGTTCACTCTGTAGACCAAGCTGGCCTTAAACTCACAGAGATCCACCTGCCTCAGTTTCCCAAGTGCTGGGTTGAAGGTGTGCACCACCATGCCCAGCACTGGAACCCACTTTATTTTTATTATTTATTTATTTATTATCATTATTATTATTTGGTGGGTTTTTGAGACAGGGTTTCTCCGTGTAGCCCTGGCTGTCCTGGAACTCGCTCTGCAGATCAGGCTGGCCTCAAATTCAGAGATCTTCTTGCCTCTCTCTGCCTCTTGAGAGCTGGAATTAAAGGTGTGGGCCACTAGGCCCAGAACTAAAACCTACTTTTACAAAGCTGGCTGCTAGGGCTGGAGAGCCCACTCTGTGCTTAAGAGCACTTGTTATCCTGTCATGAGACTTGATTTGGATCCCAGCACTCACGTTGGGAGGCTCACAAATGCCTGTAACTTCAGCCCCAAGGGGTCATGTACCCACTTCTGGGCACTGGCACACAAGTGTGTGTATATACTCAGACAGACAGACAGACAGACAGACAGACAGACAGACTCACACACAAATAATAATAATAGCAAAAATAGATTTAAAAATAAAATAAAAACAGGCAGAGACAGAATTACCTGGGCCTTTTAGCCTGGAGTACCTGGTGTGGCCCAAACCAGAAGGGACACTCTGTCCCAGCAACACAGAAGAGAACTGACTCCTAAAAGTTGTCCTCTGCCTGTGTATACATTTTCCCCTTCCCCATTCCTTTCTCCCTCTCTCTCCCCCTTCAAGTACCCTCCCCAGTAGTAATAAAAAAAATTAAAGTAGAAAGAACTTTTAAAATTTAGAAATGGTGGCCTATGGGGCTGAAGAGTTGGCCCATGGTTAAGAACAGTACTGCTCTCCCAGAGGGCCAGAGTTTGGTTCCTAGAACCCATGTCCTTCTTCTCTTCCTCCTCTTTCTTCTCCTCCTCCTCCTCCTTCTCACAGCCATCTCTAAGTCAGCTTCAGGGGATCTGATGCTTCCGGCCTCTGTGTACACCTGCACGGATGCACATACCTGTGTGCACACATGCACGTGCCTGTAAATCGTTTTAAACAAGTCCCTTTAGAGATGGTGGCCTCATCAGGTATTTAAGGTAAGCCTGGGCTACATGAGAGCTTGTCTCAAACAAACAAACATGAAGAACACCCACCCAGATAGACAAACAGATGCTGTGTGTAATTCCCTTCCAGTTCAGGCAGCCCCTTTGCCTCGGGAACACTGAGCAGGGGCCCTTTCATGACACATGGCTAAGGTCTGCGTTTGCCATCTGCATGGGAAAGTGCAATCCCAGTTCTTTGAGTGTCTTGGTTTTGATCCAGATGTGTGTTGGTGACATCAACACCCTGTGCATAGTTGAGATAGTTCTGTTTCTGAGACTGTCACCTGAGGGATTGTGTGAAGGAGGGCTATTTCTGAACTTTTGAATTTCGAGGAGTCCAAGCTGCAGACAGATGGCTGTTTGAACTTGGGGATCTGAGTGTTCTTATGTGGTCAGTAGTTTGTGGGGAACAGAAGCCCAAGCTGACTTTGGCAGGACCCAAGGCCCAACCCACACCTCACTCCGGGAGAGCTACTCGTGCCAGAGCCACCTGGATTTAGTGCTGGACCACTTGAGTCTCTCTGGAATGCTGGGCAGTGTGAAGGTGGGGGTGCCTGTCCAGCGAGGGTGTTCACGCTGTTCTCAGCTAGGGTGGCCTAATGAAGTGTGGACAGCTGTGCTTGGGGCCATGGAGCAAGACCGCCCTCTGTTGGTAGGGCTGGGTTTCTTCAGCAGGGCCCTTTGCCCTAGGAAAAGAATGGGCAGGGTCAGGAATCCTCCTCCAGGGTCCTGGCACCTTGCTGGGAGATGGTTCTGGAGGATGGGGTGCTCACCTCCAGCAGCTGGTGGAGGTGGCCCTCTGAGCAGTTTTCCTTTTTTCTCCTTGGGGAAGTTGGAAGGCACCTGTCTCACACTTTTGAGGATTTGCATGCTAGACTTCTGCACATCTTAAAGCTATAAATATGCTGCAAATAGTTGAATAGAACAAGTTGACCTGGTAAATATGGTTTCATAATGATGAAATTATCAGGTAAGCAGCATAAAGTTACCATCATATCAAAACTGATGAATTATTATTACACATGCTGGATGTTCTTTAATGGGCCAGGGATGAGTGGGTGAGCAATAAAGACCAATGCCATCAATACATTATGTAGTTTTCAACAAAACTGATTTCTCTTGTCTTTATTTTAACAAAACACAGATTGTATGGTAAAAAATGTTCACTTAATTTGTGTTGTGTTGGTGTTAGTTGTCTAAGAGACAGCAGGACAGGGCTCAGTGGTAACAGGGCTGGACATGAAACCTGAGTCAGGGATCCAGATGGTGGAAAGAGAAAACCAGCTCCAGAAAGCTGTGCTCTGATGCCACACACTAAAACACACAAAACAAACAAATCAATGTCATTAAAAAGAAGAGAGCGCTGGCATGGTGTCACAAGCCTTTAAACCCAACATTTGGGAGTCAGCGGCAGCAGGCAGGTCCCTGCGAGTCTGAGGGTGAATGAAAGAAATGAAACGAAGGTGACAGAGGTGGGACGCAGACATCTCAGTGGTGCTTCCCCTGGCAGGCGTGCACACTGAGCTCCGTTCTTCACTCGACGGGCTTGTTTGCCCTCCCACCCCATGAAGGCAAATACAGAGGAATTCCCTTACTTGTGGATAGCTCAGCTTCTATAATCATGAGTCCTCAATTTCTCCAATTTGTACATTTGCCCTTTTAAATTTAAATCTAAGGCATTTTGTTATCAGCCTCCATGCTCAAAGACATCAACTTACCTCTTAAAAAGAAAAAGAAAAAGCCAAACACTGATGATTAAGCACAGAAAAGGTGGAGCGCAGTTTGTGCATAGAGCCAATGTTTGAAATTATATTTCATGAGATTTTAAATCTTCTCACATGTAAGGCTGGAACCATTCCCCGTTCTCGAGTTCAGTCTCAAGTCCACCTGTACACAGTGACCTTCCCCTCACCAGGCCATGACCAACCAGAGGAGAGACAGGGAGATGACCTCAGGAAGGGATATATTGTGCTGTTTAAAAGGATCACGAATAAATCTTCCGTTGACTTTGGCGTTGCTTTTTAGCTTTGCTCTGGCTCACAGGGTTACCAGAAGACCTCGGCTATGCAGTGGGGATGACAAAAAAGGAGCTTTAGTCATACTGGAGTTGAAAGGCCAGAAAGAAGGTCCTAGTAGGGCCTGCCACTTGGGAGGAGACCTGTCACAGTTCGGGCTTTGAAATGAAGTGGGACTTTACTTTATGACAAGGCACTCATTCTTGTAGACTCAGCACCACCCTCTAAGTCTGGGCCTATCCTTCTTTCTATGCACATTTGTGAATTGCACCCATAGCTTCTACATCTGCCTCCTCCCCTCCCTCACTGTCCTTGCTTGGCCTGGTAGTGTTCATTACCTTGTCTGTTTCTTGTGCTTTTGATCACGGGAGAGATGCACAGGCACACAAATACCAACACTGCAGAAATATAAAACATTGCAAGTGAGTCTCCCCCCCCCCATATCCTCCAGAGGCAACTATCATCAACAGCTTGGTGCGTATTGCCTAGAAAGATTATATACACATCCGTATTATTTCTGTTTTAAAACAAAAATGTGCATACTTCCCCCAATGCAGTAGGCTGCTTTCTGGAAATGTCTGCACATCTGTGGCATTCTCTTTGGTGGCAGTATATGGCCTGTTGTGTGGCTGTGTAATTGTTTATGTAACCAGTCCCCTATTTATGGACATTTGGGCCCTTTCCAAGTTCCTGCCCTCCTAAAGAATCCTGCAAGAGTGTTTCTGTATACTTATCTCTTCATGCTTCTGTGAGAGCTTTCCAGAATAAACTTCCAGATGTGGAAATGTTGAGTATTTTAGTTTAGTTTGGGTTTTGTGGGATAGGACTTTGCTGTATAGCCAAGGCTGACTTGGAGTTCTTAGTGCAGGCTGACCTTGAACTCATAATCCTGCCTCAGCCTTCCAAGTGGTGGGATCACACTATGCCTGCCAAACCCTGATTACTTTCAGTAAATATTACAGGGTTAGCATCCCAATTCTCAAAACCTGGAATCCTAAGAACTCAAAAATCAAAACCATTTGAGGCTCAACACGATGCCACGAGTGGAAATTCCAAATGGACCTCATGGTCAGGGTGCCATCAAAGCACACAGGTGGTGACAGCACACACCTTGAATCCCAGCAGAGGCGATCAGATCTGGGTGAGTTCAAGGCCAGCCTGGTTTACAGAGCAAGTTCCAGGATTGTGATACCCTGCCTCAAACAGCAATAACAAGCAGCTGGGGGAAGCTATCAGCTAAAGTTACCTTATTTTTATGTGGGCAACTGTGTGGGAAACCTTTGCAGTCTCTCCTGTTCCTGACTTGTACTAAATTCCCTTCCAAAAGGATAATAGAGCTCGGTGTGCCTGACCTGAACCATTGGCTGCTTTTATCCCATGATAGCTATGAGTGTGGCCCATTTGTGGAAGCAAGGGCACACCGGAAGGTCAGAGGGTTCTCGTAGGGGATGCTGGGCTAACCCTCAGGCTGCTGGCTGCTGGTGGGTTTTTGCTATATTTATTAGTCTGAACAGCAGGCTCTCCAGCCTTGTTTGCTGGATCACCTCCTGGAAGTTCCCTCCAAGACATTTTATCTCATTTTACATGCTTATAATTTCCATACTAAGTTCTAATTTTGACTCTGCCAATTAAACAAACAAACAAAAAAGCACATTAGGCGCCTGTGGGAGGTGACTTATTAGCAGCTACCTCGCATGTCCTAAGTCTTGGGTTTGATTCTCAGAACCACAAAAGCAAACAAACTCTTTTGACAAAGTGAAACGAGACTGATGGTCCTGGACTCTTATTTATCCAAACAGTTGGTGACTATCAGACTGATGGTCCTGGACTCTTCTTATCCAAACAGTTGGTGACTATCAGTGCTGCACCTGTGCAGTCCTAAGCACTGGGGTCATAGAGCTGAACAAGGGAGAAGTGGTCTCTGCTGTTGCAGAGTTTGAGTCTCATCCTGGGAAACAGACCAAAACAAACGAAGAAGAAGGAAGAGAAGGAGAAGGAGAAGGAGAAGAACAAAACAAAAACAAAAACAAAACACAAAAAACCCCACCAAATTGTTATAAGTGGTATTTTGAAAACTAAAACAGCAACATGCAGTAGTTACCAGGAGGTTGAGTGGTCAAGGAAAAACTCCTGTGGAGGAAACACAGCCCTGTGATGAGCCTCCAGGATCCAAGGAAGAAAACAATTGCAAAGGTAAACCACATCAAAGGCTGGACTGCAGGAGTAGGCTGGAGAGAGAGTGTGATTGGAACAGAGGCATAGCCAGGGCCTGAGGGCTGAGTTTTCACCAGCTGGGAAGCTCGGAGAATTTAATCATGGGCTACCTTTTTAGGAGAGCATTTTCACTGGACAGAAAGGGAACTGAGCCAGACAAGAGAGGAAGCCCAGAGAGACCCATTTGGAGAGTTCATGGTGGCTGGCCAGGGCTAATGCAGGACACAGATTTTGGATGGTGTAGCTAGGCCAATGGGAGTATTACTTGAAACAAGGAAGCCTCTGGGAGGTCTGGGTTTAGGAAAGTCAGGGTTCTGATGCTCCCACGATGATGTCTGAGATGCAAACCAGTCAGTCACACACATTTGGCAGCTGCCACGAGAGACAAGCACAGGTCTCCAGGGAGGCACAGAGGTCAGCACTGTCAGTGTAGGTCTGGAGCCACCAGAAAGGACAGGCCATTTAAGGCCTCAGGACAGGTGATCCCCTGGGGGGAGTGGCAGGTAAGAGGGGTCCTGGGAAGGAGTGTGAAGGTTCTCTGACCTATAAAGGTCAAGTGAGCAAGAAGGACCTAGCTGAGATTGGGTGGGCTCAGGAGCTGTGAACAGAAAAGGACTCAGGAAAGAGAACAGGGGCTCAGAGAGATAAGGTGCGATGGTGGGTCATCTCTGGTCTGAGATACAGGGTCCATAGTGATGACCGTGGTGATGGTGATGGTTGGTGCCAGAAGGAGATATGAAATTCAGGGAGGGATTCTCAAACTAGAAAGACCCTGGTGAACATTTGCATACAGATATCAGATTTGTGAGGTAGGAGCAGTTGACTACAGAAGAAGGGAAGTGTAGGAGCCATGTCCTTGAGAAGAGGAGGGGTGGCATCTGGGCCCCAGTGGCACCATTAACCTAGGAGGGAACAGAGGGAGTGGCTGTACTGGGTGCTTTTCTGTTGATATGATAAAAATCAAGTGTAGAAGAAAGAGTTTATTTTGCCTTACAGTTCCAGAAAGTATGATTTAAATTCTAAAGGTGACTGACAGGCAGCATTGATGGCAGGAGGAGGAATAAGAAAGCTCACATCTTGATCTGCAAGCAGGAAGCAGAGCGAGCAAACTGGAAGTAGGTGAGGCTTTTTAATTTTTTTAAAGATGTATTTATTTATTATGTATATAGTGTTGTTATGTTTGCTTATATGCCTGCAGGCCAGAAGAAGACACAAGATCTCATTACAGATGGTTATGAGCCACCATGAGGAACTGAACTCAGGACCTCTGGAAGAGCAGTCAGTGCTCTTACCTCCTGAGCCATCTCTCCAGCCCCAGCATTTTGAATCTTAAACCCTGCCCTCGGTGACATACTTTCTCCATCGAGGTCATACTACCTAAGCCTCCCCAAACAGTGCCACCATCTGGGGACCAAGTATTCAGATACAAAGAGCCTTGTAGGAGACAGTTTCATTCAAACCACCATAGTGACATTGTTTGTTTGTTTTGAGATAGGGTCTCACTCTGCATTGTAGGTTGCCTGGGCACTTGCTTATATAGTCTCAGGCACCCAAGTGCAGGGAGTCTTCCTGCCACCCGAAGAGATGACCTTGATGTGGGTTTATTATAGGTTTGGTGGCAGGGAGGGTTGGGGGAGCTGCTGCTCCTAATTATGAAGCCAGACCAAAAATGTAACACTGTCAGGTGTGGTAGGGAAACAAAGGTGCTCTGAAGAGGGAACATACTTGTGACTTTGGGGACTGGAGAAATGTTTGTTCCTCAGAAGTTACAGTGGCATCACTGGGGACAGATTTGGCATATCTCCAGCTTTTCTCAAAGGGATGCCTTCCATTCTACTTGCAAGCCGCCTTCCCCACCCCACTGACTCAGAGAGGTGAAGGAGGTAGGCTAAGAGAGGGACTTCCCACCCCTGTCTCAGGAAGTCCTCTGGTAGCCCTGGGCAGCGGCACAAGGGCCTAGCTGGACCTGCCCTGGCAGGATCAGGGGCAGGCTGGCTAATTTTAGGAGGCCTCTTGGTTCTATTGTTCTGTTGAAGCTGGTGGTAGGTGTTGAGCCATGATACCAGCGTGGGAAAGGAAGTGTGGCTACTGTGAGCCTGTGAGAAGGATGGAAACTCTGAGTGTGGTGCACAGGTTTCGACCCTGGGGAGGTTATGCTCTGTTTCCCAGGGAGCAGGTAGGAAGCTGCACTTCCCCTGAACCCTTTCTTCCGTGAGTAGCTTTTTCTTTGGTCCTGGCTGAGTGTGGGTTTGGCTAGACCCTTCAGCTCCCACACCTACTCCACTTTGCCCCAGTGTGTGTGTGTGTGTGTGTGTGTGTGTGTGTGTGTGTGTGTGTGGTGTGTGTGCGTGCACGTGCGTTATATAGGCTGTTCTTACACCACATGGCTCCTAGTTAGTTGGCAGGAAACTGAAGGCCAACCTGTACATGCGTGATTCAATTGCTGGTGAGGCAGCTGTTGGTCAGTTCCCAGGCAGGGGTTGACTTGGGTGGCGGTGGATCATCACGTCTCCAGATGGGTAGAATACACCTGTGCCGGGCTGCTGTTGGCATGGAAGCTGGGAGGGCTGGGTGCAGATGGGTTTCTTAGTTCTTGTGTGAAGTAGAGGTAGCACAGAGGTCCAGAAATGGGCCTCAAAGGTCTGTGCTTGAGTCTTGCCCTCATGACTGAACAAGCCAAGTAACCTGAAGAAAGGCTGTAGAAGAAGGCAGTCAGCAGGCCACATCAGAGGCTGGATTCCATGTGAGCCCAAGAGAAGAGGACTGCTCTCAGAAGAAACACCTTTTCCAGAGGATGAGGGTTTTGCTATGAAATTGTTATGAAAGTCTGGGCACCCTGGGGAAGGGATGAGGTGTTGCCCGGCTGGGAAAATTCCAAGCCTGCTGGTGTCCAGGGCCCCAGTGGAGTGGAACACCTTCACAGGCTGGGAATGCCACTCTGGAGGCACTGTGCGATTTAATGCCAAAGCTGACCCTGGCAGCTGGGTGTGCTCTGCTGCCTAACCTGTTTGTTAGCAAATTTCCCAGGGCTCTGTCCAGTTCTGGGCAGAACGCATTGTTCTTAGTATCTCCCCGAAGCACCAGGTAATGGAGATGGGAAAGTGCTGATGTGTGGGGAAGCGAGAGCCCCGGAGAAAGCCATGAGCCAGCCTGGGAGTCCCCCTGGGAGTCCCCAGGGTTATGGAGGGCCTGCCCAGATAGATGCCTGAGAGATCTAACCCTGATCTTCCCCACTCCTCTTGTTTACTGGTAATCTCTTACCTGTCAATCAAAGCTCAAGTGATTTTCCCTGCCGAAGACCCTTTGTGTTCATGCATTAAGATCATTTTCATTACTTATTTATTGTGTGTGTATGCCTGCCTACGCATTCACTTGCCATGCCCATGTGGGTCCTGGGAATCGAACTCAGGTTGTCAGATTTAGTAGCAAGCCCCTTTACCTGCTGACTCATCCTGGCTGGTGCACTGTGTTTCTACATTAATAGGTTAGTTTTGGTTGCAAAGATCAGAGAAAAATCAATTCAAGTGGATTTAAACAGTAAGGAGAACCTCTATACCCCAGACAACTAACAATATCAGAACTGCCATTAGCTCGGGCATGGCTGGACCAGGCTTCTGGCTATTTTCTTGCTCCTTCTTTGAATGCATTCATTCTCTGCTGTGTTGACCTTATCCTTGGGCTGGTTTCTATGTGGGAGGCAAGATGAGTACCTCCGGCAACAGGGAGTACACTCATTCTTGCAGTTAATGGACAGAGAAAGAGTAGGTAGATGCCAGAAGTTTGAAACTATCTGTCCTGCCTGAGGGAATCCATGTGCTGACTGGCTTAGGTTGGTATTATGGTTCCTTCCTGAATCAGCTAGAGTAGGAACAAAAGATGAGATTGTGTGGAGCTTTATTTCACCTTGAAACCGAGGTGGAGTCTGTCTCATGAAAATGTGTGTCTGCTACATGCGCAAGTGAGGTTGATTCCAAAGGGTATCTGACTGACTGACTGACTGACTGACTGGCTGGCTGACTGACTGGGTGACTGACTGGGTGACTGACTGACTGACTGACTGACTGACTGACTGACTGATTGACTGACTGGCTGACTGATTGACTGACTGGCTGACTGACTGACTGACTGGCTGACTGACTGACTGACTGACTGGCTGACTGACTGACTGGCTGACTGACTGACTGACTGGCTGACTGACTGACTGACTGGCTGACTGACTGACTGACTGGCTGGCTGACTGACTGACTGACTGGCTGACTGACTGACTGACTAACTGACTGGCTGACTGACTGACTGACTGGCTGACTGACTGACTGACTGGCTGACTGACTGACTGACTGACTGACTGACTGACTGACTGGCTGACTGGCTGACTGGCTGACTGACTGGCTGACTGACTGACTGACTGACTGACTGGCTGACTCACTGACTGACTGACTGGCTGACTGATTGACTGACTGACTGACTGACTCACTGACTGACTGACTGGCTGACTGATTGACTGACTGACTGACTGACTGACTGGCTGGCTGGCTGACTGACTGACTGACTGACTGGCTGACTCACTGACTGACTGACTGACTGAC
Source organism: Cricetiscus sungorus (assembly GCA_030556225.1). Lineage (NCBI taxonomy): Eukaryota > Metazoa > Chordata > Mammalia > Rodentia > Cricetidae > Cricetiscus > Cricetiscus sungorus. The sequence goes on from JANBXA010000730.1 coordinate 106,078,958, forward strand.
TGACTGACTGACTGACTGACTGGCTGACTCACTGACTGACTGACTGGCTGACTGACTGACTGACTGGCTGGCTGGCTGACTGACTGACTGACTGACTGGCTGACTCACTGACTGACTGACTGGCTGACTGACTGACTGACTGACTGACTGACTGGCTGACTCACTGACTGACTGACTGGCTGACTGATTGACTGACTGACTGACTCACTGACTGACTGACTGACTGACTGACTGGCTGGCTGGCTGACTGACTGACTGACTGGCTGACTCACTGACTGACTGACTGGCTGACTGATTGACTGACTGACTGACTGACTCACTGACTGACTGACTGGCTGACTGATTGACTGACTCACTGACTGACTGACTGACTGACTGACTGGCTGGCTGGCTGACTGACTGACTGACTGACTGACTGGCTGGCTGGCTGGCTGGCTGGCTGACTGACTGACTGGCTGACTGATTGACTGGCTGACTGATTGACTGGCTGACTGACTGACTGGCTGACTGACTGACTGACTGAGTGACTGACTGGCTGATTGATTATTTAGAGACAGGCCTGTAACCTGGCTGGACTGAAATTCGACATGTACACCATGTTAGCCTGGCACTGTCTGTGACACCCCCACCCCCACCTCAGCCTCTAGAGTTCTAAGATTACAGGGTGGACTCCCATGTGTGGCTCCAAAGGGAAGTCTCCCCTCCCGACAACATTTCTTTTATTCCTGTTTGTGTATAGTGTGTGTGTGGGGACATGTGTGCAGGCATTCTCAGAGGCCAGAAGGTGGCGTTGGACCACCTGGAGCTGGAGTTACAGGCAGTTGTGAGCCACTGGAAGTGGGTGCTAGGAACTAAACGTGGGTCCTCTGCAAGAGTAGTTCCCACTTTTAATCACCGAGGCAGCTCTCCAGCCCCAGGGGAAACTTCCATGCAGAAGGAGAGGGCACAAGCTGCCGTGTGCGATCAACACTTGCCTACTACACTCCCATCGCCCTTGTGCACGGAAGTCATAGCCTCCGTGTTGGTGTCTGCAGTTTCCCATGTTGATGGAATCCCATTTGTTGTGATTTCTTTTGTGGATTGTGCTCTTAGAAATCTATCTAAGATGTCATTGCCTGACACAAACAAGGTCAGTAAGACTTTCTCTGATGTTCTCTTAGAAGTTTTAGAGATTAAGTCTTGGACACATCATAAGCTAATTTCTAGATATGGTGTGAGGTGTGGAGCAAAGTCAATATCCTTGGGGATACACAACCAACTGCTCCAGTATCATTTGCTGAAAGAAAAAGCATCCTTTGCCGGCTGATTAACTTTATATGGAACTTTGTTGAAAATCAGTTCTTGATTTACTTGTATGGGTTTATTTCTGGACCATTCTGTTCCACTGCTGTTTATGTTCCTCCTTCTCCTTCTTCTCTAGTACCCCTCCTCTTCCTCCTCCTCCTCATCTTTATCCTCCTTCAAGATTCATTCATATACAGGTATTCTGCCTGCATGTCTGTGTACTCTGTGAGTGCAGTGCCTGCTAAGGTCAGAAGAGGGCATCAGATCTCCTACAACCGGACTTACAGATGGTTGTGACCCACCATGTGGGAGGTCCTTAACCACTGATCCATCTCTCCAGCTACAATGTCTTATTATTGGAGACAAGATCTTGTTATGTAGCCCATGCTGGCCTAAAACTTATGATAATACTGCCATCTCAGCCTCCCAGAGTGCAGGAATTACAGGCATGTGCCACCATGCCAGCTCTATAATGTATTGTTAGATCCTTTGCATGTCTATATAGTCTTTAGAATCATCTTGTGCATTTCTACAAAAAAGGCCATTGTGATTTCAATTAGAATTGCACTGAGTCTGCAGACCAGCTTAGGGTGTGTTTCAGTTTAGTTTCTCCTGTGATAAAATACCACAAAAGCAACTTTGGGAAGAAAGGGTTTATTTTGGCTCATAGTTCCAGAGGGCTACAGTCCGTCATGGTACCCAAGACGTGGCAGCAGAAGCACCAGACCAACTGTCACATGACATCAATGGCCTGGAAGCAGAGTGCAAACAGGAAGTAAGTCAGGTCATAGGACCTGTGCTACCCAGTTTCATGTCAGCTTGACACAAGCTGGAGTCATTCAGGAAGAGGAAGCCTCAAATGAGGACACATACCCACCTGACTGGCTTGTGGTCCAGCCTGTGGTGCATCTTCTTGATTGACGACGGATGTGGGAGGTCATCATACCAGCTCAGTATGAGTGGTCCCACCCCTAGGCCAGTGTTCCCGGGTACAAACTATGACGAGCAAGCCAGTAAGCAGCACTCCTCCATGGCCTCGGAGTCAGCTCCTGCTTCCAGGTTCCTTCTGTGAGTTCCTGTCCTGACTTCCCTGGCTGATGACTAAGATGTAAGAAGAAATGAAGGAAAGGGTTTTCCTCCCTAAGTTGTTTTTGCCCATGGTGTTTTATCACAGCAATAGAAACCCTAACTAACAAAGGGCTTCTGGTTCCACCTTCTAGAGCAGTGGTTGTCAACCTTCCTAATGCTGCTACCCTTTAATATGGTTCCTCGTGTTGCGTTCATTGCCACTTGATAACCGTAATTTTGAAACGATTATGAATTGTAATGTAAACATTTTTGGAGATAGAGGTTTGGCAAGGGGGTCCTGACCCACAGGTTGGGAACCACTGTTATAACGGTTTTAAAATGTTCTCAGCTGTTGCCACCATTAGGGGAGCAAGTATTTAAACATATGACCCTAAAGGGACATTTAATGTGCATTAAAAAAATCAAATTTACCCATTTTATATTTTTGAAGTTCTTGTCTGTGGCATTATTTGAGTTTTGAGACAGGGTCTCTCTTTCTCTCTCTACATACCCCTGGCTAATTTGAAACTCCATCTGTAGATCAAATTGGCCTTGAACTCAGGGATTCTCCTACCTCTGCCTCCTGAGTCTTGGGATTAACAAGGTAGTGTCATTATGCTTGATCTTACTCCAGTTTTTCTTATATTAACCTGGTATCCTCCAACTATGCTGAATTTAACACATTAATTCTAGTATCTTTTGTAGCAGCCTTTTTCTTTATCTACCTTTTACCTCAGTGCTTTTTTACTTTTTCTTTTTGTATGGCCTACTTTTCCCGCTTCTTCTGTGTCTGTCTGGTGGCAGCCTGCCTGCCTGCCTGGCCTGGGGCTATGCCTCTCTTTCTCCCTTGTTCTCTTCTTATCTTTTGAGCCTAGATTTCTCCCATTTATACTCTCTGCTTGCCAGCTCTGCCTATCCCTCTTCTGCCTAGCTATTGGCTGTTCAACTTCTTATTGGACCAATCAGGTACCTTAGGCAGGCAAGGTGAAACAGCAGCACATCTTTACATAATTAAACAAATAGAGCATAAACAAGAGCAACACATCTTTACACAGTTAAAGTAATAATCCACAGCATAAACAAATGTAATATATCTTTGTATGGTTAAATATTCCACGATTTCATCAAAATTCCCACATAGGTAAAATTTCCACATGAATTTTGGGGACGTTTTTCTTTCCTTCCTCCCTTCATCTCTTCCTCCTTCCCTCCTTTTGTCCTCTCTCTCTCTGCCTCCCCCAACCCAATTCTTGCATACTCTCTGGTTATAGGTATCTGCTTCTGTATCCCCAGCTACCGTTTCTTGTGTTGTGTGGCTGCAGTAGATTGACATTGAGAGAAGCCATGCATGACGTGTTCTGTTTCAGGAGGAAGAACTTAGTGTTTCATTCTTGCAGTAGTTTGCTCTGAAGCGTTCTCCCAGCCCAAACACTCATGCACTGAAGGCTTGGTCTTAGGAGGAGGCATCCTGAGAGGTGATTGGATCATGAGGGCATTAACCTTGTCAATTACAATAGGTCCCTTGATGAGTTCATAGCCAACTGGGCTATTAGGAGGTGAGACCTAGCTGGAGCAGGCAGGTCACTGTGGGTGTACTTTTGTAGACTTCAGGTGTATTTATTTATTTATTTTTACTTTTATGTGTATGGGTGTTTTGCCTGCATGTATGTTCATGCATTATATGTGTCCAATACCCATAAAGGCCATAATAGGGATCAGATCCCCTGAGACTGAAGTTGCAGACAGTTGTGAGCTGCCATGTAGGTGCTGGGAACTGAACCTGAATCCTTTGGAAGAGCAGCCAGTGCTCTTCCCTGCTGAGCTGTCTCTCCAGTGCGTGTACTGTTGAAGACTACATTTTACCCCTGGTTCCTTCCAGTTTCTCCCCCTGCTTCTCCACTGCCCGAAGTGTGTAGCTTGCCATACCTCACTTCTCCACAGGCCCTGGGAACCATGAGCCATGAAGCCATGAGCCACAATAAATCTTTCCTCTCAAGGAGTTTATCTCAGACTTTTGTCACTGTGAAAAAGGCTGATGTATTCAAATGCATTGTTAATTATAGTTTTTTTCTTTTTTGATAGATATATATACACATACATACATATATATACATATATATGTGTGTATGTATGTGTGTATATATACATACATTTATACACACATATATATGTGTATATGTATATATATATATATATATTTTTTTTTTTTTCTTCCAAGACAGAGTTTCTCTGTGTAGCCCAGGCTGTTCTGGAACTCTCTCTGTAGCTCTCTGTAGTCCAGGCTGGCCTCAAACTCAGAGGTCCACCTGCCTCTGCCTCCCAGTGCTGGGATTAAAGAACCACCACATTTTAGAAAAAAATTTTTAAAGAAAAGATCTTATTTATTTATTCATTTATTATGTATACAGTGTTCTGTCTGTCTGTATGCCCTTCAGGCCAGAAGAGGGCACCAGATCTCATTATAGGTGGTTGTAAGCCACTATGTGGTTGCTGGGACTTGAACTCAGGACTCTGGAAGAGCAGCCAGTGCTCTTAACCTCTGAGCCATCTCTCCAGCCTCTAGTTTGTTTTTTTAGTAGTTGCTCTTTATCAGGTTAAGAATGTTTATTTTATTCTTAGTTTGAAAGTTTTAAAGCCAGTAATATGTTTTGAATCTGTTGAATATGTTTATCAATCAATCTAATTTGTATCGATATCTATATATATCTTGTTGGTATGGCAAATTGACATATTTTATGTGTATGGGTGTTTTGTCTGCACGTATGTATGGGCAGTGCTGGGGGAAATTAGAAGATGGTGACAGATTCCCTGGACAGTTGTGAGCTACAGTGTGGGTGCTGAGAATGGGACCTCTGTAAGAACAAGTGCTTGCATCTCCTGAGCCTCCTCTTCCGCTCATTGCTTTTGAAGATGGGTCTTGCTATGAGGACATGTCTCAGGCTCAAGGTTGTGCTGATGGCTCTCCTACCTCAATCGTGTAGTTTGTGTCTTTCAAGAAATGTATCTATTTCATATATTTGTTGACAGAAAAGTGTTTATGTTTTCCCTAAATTATGTATTTATTATTATGCATGGGGTGGTATGAGTATATTATGGTGCACAGGTGGAGGTCAGAGGACAACTTGCAGGGGTCAGGTCTTTCCTGGAGCTGGAGCTCAGTTGTCAGGCTTGGCAGCAAACATTTGTCTGTTGAGCCATTCCACTGGCCCCCAGTATTTCTTTATTATCCTGTTTTTGTTGTGGTTGTTTCTTTTCTTCCTACCTTTCTTTCTTTCTGTCTTTCTCTCTTTCTTTCTTTCTTTCTTTCTTTCTTTCTTTCTTTCTTTCTTTCTTTCTTTCTTTCTTTTTTTCCAGTAAGGTCCCAAACAGTTAGCTTTAAGCTCAAAAATTAACTTGAGAATGACCTTGATCTTCCTGTCTCTACCCCTGGAGGGCTGAATTACAGCTGTGGGCTATGGTTTCCAGCTGAAACAAGGCCATGGACCAGAACAACCAGGCATGTTGTATCCTAATTCCTGACCCCAGAGAAGGTTGATAGGACTAAAGAGGTGGCTCAGTGGTTAGGGGCACTGCGTGTTTTCCAGATTATGTCCAATTTCTAGCACCTACATGGTGGCTCTGAACCACCTGAACTCCAATTCCAGGGAATCCAATGTCCTCTTCTGGCCTCTTCAGGCACCAGGCTTACACATGGCACATAGGAATGCATGCAGGCAAAACATATACACGTAAGATAAAGATAAATTAATCTAAAGAAGATTGATAATGGACACTTGCCGAATAAACCATTACGTTTCAGGGAACTTTGTCACGAAGAAACAAGCCAGAAAACATGCTCTTCACCAGTCTCTGCTCCAGTTCCCGCTTCTTCCCTGGCCTCCCTCAGCGATGGACTGTGAAGTGTAAGCTGACATAAGCCCTTTCTTCCCTAGGTTGGATTTAGTCAGTGTTTTGTTATGGCAGCACAGTCCATTTTATGTTAGTCTTATCTGTTTCTCTCTTGATGAGTGTCATTGTCTGAGAGTTTCTGTTGCTTTGCTAAAACACCACAACCAAAAGCAACTCAAGGAGAAATGAGTTTACGTCAGCTTGCAACTCTCAGGCCACACTACATCATTGAGGCGAGTCAGGGCAGGAACTCAAGGCAGGAACCGATGCAGAGGCCGTGGTGGAAGAATGCTGCTTACTGGCTTGCTCTTCATGGCTTGCTCAGCCTGCTTTCTCATAGCATCCAGGACCACCAGCTCAGGGGTGGTTTCACCCACACTGAGCTGGGCCCTACCGCATCAATAATCAATCAAGAAAAAGCTCTAAAGAGTTGGTCACAGGCCACTCAGGTGTGGGTGCTTTCTCAGTTAAGGTTCCCTTTTCCAAGATGACAATAGCTTGTGTCAGTCAAATTGACATAAAGCCAGCCATCACAGTCAGGATGAAGGAGAATGTCCCCCATATGCCCAGATGTTGGAGTGTGTGGTCCCCAATTGGTGGCATTACTTGGGTAGGTTTGGGAGGTGTGACCTCGCTGGAGGAAGTATGTGGCTAGGGGCAGACTTTGAGGTTTCAAAGCCATCCACTATTTCCAGTTTGTTCTCTCTGTTTCCTACTTTTGGTTTTTGACATTTGGGATGTTCCTGCTGCCACATCTGCTGTCTGCTGCCAAGATTCTCTGCCATTATGGACTCTTTTATCTCTATGCAACTCTAAGCATAAATAAATTCTTCTGTAAGTTGCCTCGGTCATGGTGTTTTACCACAGCAACATAAAAACAACTAAGACAATGTCTGTTCTTGCCTTCTGAGCTGATTTAAGATGCAGATAATGGGAAACTCGGTCCAAGCTGGCTTCAACAGAGGAGGTCACAGGGTGTGAACACTAGCTTCATAAGAAGCCTGGAGGAAGGAGCCCTCAGAGCTGGCCCAGTTAGTAACTGAGCGGTGTTGTCAAGCGTCCTACTCCATCTTTCGGCTCTGCTTTCTCATCAGTTCTCCCAGCTGAACTCTGCTCATGGACCCAAGACAGCTGTCACAGGTTCAGGCACCACACACACCCAATAACCTCAAGAATAAGGGAAACCTCAGCTTAGTAGCACAAGCATATAATCCTAACTACTTGGGAGGTTGAAGCAGGAGGATTACAAGTTCAAGGCCAGCCTGTGCCAAGATCGAAAGTAAACAAAGAGGGTTTGGCATCCAGGTCAGTGGGAGAGCATGTGTCTAGTATGTGACGAAAGGCCCTGGTTTTAATGCTTAGCACTAGGTGGGGAAAAGGAAGGGGACACTTTTTCAGAGGTCTCAGAAAAGAGGGTTGTTCCTTTCATTCTGCCCACCTTAAACCAGGGACAGTAGAGAAGGAAAGCCTTATACTAATTATGATTGTGTACACACACACACACACACACACACACACACACACACACACACACACACACATTTTTTTTTCTTCAAGACGTGTGATCCTGTGAAGTACCTGAACAGATCTTGGGTTTTGTTAGCAGAAAGAATGGGCACAGTGCCGTCCATGTCTGTTTCTCACCATTTGACAACATCTCTGGCCCTGTCATGGCTTTGATTAAACCCTCCAGTGGTGACATGTTAACTCCTGACCTCTGCTTAAATGGCACTCCCGGATCCCAGGACCTGGCTTTGGGTGCCATCCGGCCTTTGACTTTTCATTGCTTCCTACCCTGGTTGCAACACTCTTTGCTCCTCCACAGCAGCTACCTTGTGCACTCCCCCTTTCCTTAGTCGTCCATGGTGCTGGCATTTCCGAAGCCAGAGTGCTGGTCAACCCTGGTAAGTGAGACGCTCCCTGCTGACTGCTCTGAGGAGCAGGTGGCATGCCGCACAGACTCTGAATATAATCTTGTGTTGTGAGGGAGGCTGACACGGAGCATACTGCTTGACTGGGGTCTTGGGAGTCCTGGAGAAGAGACTTAAAGCATACTAACGAGAGATATAACATGGGGCCTGCCTTAGCTGTGGCGCTGGGATGATTTTTCTCAGGGACTCTAGAGTTGAGGAGTGGCAGGTGACCATGCAAAGTGGTGAGAGGGGTTGGTGGCATTCCAGGCCTTTGTGAAGCCCTGAACCAAGCAGACTTGACTCTGAGGAACTATGTGAGGGAGTGGGAAATGACACCCGGGGGGACTGTGAGGAAGTATGTGTTTTTCCCTGACCGCTCTGGAAAGCCACTGTGGGGTTTTAGCAGAGGAGTCCAGGTTTTCATTTCCAGAAGACCCTTAGCTGACACATGGAGCATGAATTTGAGGGTTGCAGGCGAACCGTGTAGCAATGTGGAGAGAACAGAGAGTAGTAGACCCAAGAGTATTTTGGAGGTTGGGTCAACAGGGTGGGGTGGCAGGATGGAATGTTACCCATTACTGAGGACCGATGGCTTGCTGTTTGGGGAGGCAAACCGAGTGTGTTAGAGACATGTGTGTGACTCCTCAAGGTGGACACTCACATTATCCACCTGCAATTTTTGTGTGAGTACAGCAGAGACTTGGCAATGTCTGCAGAGACAGTGGGGGCTTTCTGAGGAGCTGTGCAGTTTGGGCAGCCCACATAGGGCTTGTGCCTCTGTGATGAAGGGGAAGCTGCTGCCGAGGAGTTTACTAGTGGCTCCACTGGGTGGCTTCCCTTGTCCCAGCAGCAGAAGAGCGCAAAGTGGGGGATTCAGTGCGGTGCGTGTGTGCGTGCGTGCGTGCGTGTTGTGGGGGACTGGGGGAAGGCCTGACTAGAAGGGAAGGGTGTATACTCAGCAGTTCACCACCATTCATTGATGTTTGTTTTTCTCTCTTGGCTAGGGGCATAATGTGACTGCAAATGTCACTTTTTTCCAAGGACTTGAGCTATTTGTCCAACACTAACAGGGGATTCTCAGATTTCCCCAGAGGTCTGTAGCCTGGGAGTTTAACGCACGTAAGAAGGAGGCTGTGGTCATGTGTTGAGGTATCTGAGCACTGGTCCCATGTCAGGCCCTGTGCTGGTTCTGGGTGAAGAGCAAGACAGGTGCCCAAGCCCCTCAGACTCACAGGCTCCCATGCACCCAGATCCAGAGGCACCATGTGGAGTAGGGTAAGCCTCTGAGCGACACAGCATGCTGGTGAGGCTATTTGGGACGCAGGGGTTGCACTTGATCTTGCTGCTTCCATGTATTTACTTCCTTTATTTTTCCTTTTTACTAATTAAAATTATTATTGATCGTGAGTGCCTGTGTACACATGCACGCGTGTTCCATAGTATACATACTGAGCTTGGAGGACAAAGGTGCAGGGTGACTCTGGGGTTCAGACTACGGTCATGGGGCTTTCGCAGCAAGCACTTCACCGCAGAGGCAGCTGCTGGTCTCTGGGTTCTCTCTTTCGTTGCCTATTTCTCTGTCTCAAAATCTTGCTAGCTTGGAACTTAATGAGTAGTTCAGGCTGGCCTTGAATTTGTCAAAGCTTCTTCCCTCCTGAGTGCTAGGCTTACAGGCATGAGATACCATGCCCAGTTCCCTTTTCAACATTCTTCTAGTGAGAAAATATTTACCATGAAAACTGGAAGAGGCAAGTAAATTAGAATCCTCTATGCTAGCACTCAGGAGGCAGAAGCAGGAGGGTCTTGAGTTTAAGCCAGCCTGGGCTACATTGTGAGATCTAGGCTAGTCTGGCATATATAGCAAGATTGTCTCAACATTCCTATCCTCTGCCCCCAACACATACACACAGAGGTATGCATATACATATGTCCACATCAAAACAGGACCAACCCCCTTTTGTATTTGTATATTGGCATATGTCTTAGTTACGGTTTCCATTGCTGTGAAGAGACACCATGATCACAGCGACATTTATAAGGAAACCTTTAATTAGTCTCACTTGCAGTTTCACAGGCTTAGTCTATTATCATCATGGTGGGGTGGGGGTGGAGCATGGTGGCATGCAGGCTGGCATGGTGCTGACGACATCTTGTTCAGAAGGCAACAGGAAGTGGACTCAGTGTCACATTGAGGAAAGCTTGAACAAAAGAGACCTCAAAGCCTGCCCCTACAGTGACACACTTCCTCCAACAAGACCCCACCCACTCCAACAAAGCCACACCTCCTAGTAGTGCCACTCCCTTTGGGGGCATTTTCTTTCAAGCCACCACACCATGAGTTAGAAAAGTATCTCAAGAGTATAAGAAAAATTTAATGACTGTCAGTCATTGTGTAATTAACCGTATGAGATGGCCGCTTAGCATTCCTTTGCTCAGTTCTGTGAGTCAGTTTAGTTCCATATAAGTTGAGCAGTTTCTCAATCTAGCCAGGAGGCAAACTGACTTATTCTTGTATCCATTCATTTAACCAACATTATGGAGTTCCTCATGTGCTCCTGGTACTGTCCCAGGGGGACATAAACACTGCATTGACAATGTGATGTGGGCTGACCCAGTTTGGGGATGTGGAGGCCAGGGAAGTCTTCTACGTGAGCATCAGCTCAGCAGGGTCTAGAGGGATGAATTGGTGGTGTCCCCTAGCCAGGAAGCAGAGAAAGATGGACGTTTTGTGAAATAGTTTTGGAGACACATGTTCTATAAGGAAAGCAGAGTGTGTAGATTATTTATAGACCTCTGTTTAAGAAAACAGGAAATCAGGGTGAGGAATGGGTTTCAAAGGTCTGAGCTTGCGGTGACAGAACTCCTTTGAGGCATGGCTCTTTTCTTGTTCTGCCTTTAAATAATGTGCAAGTTGTCTGTATCATGACCCCTCCACCCAGCAGGGCCACTAGATGCAGGAACTGGAAATGTCTGGATCCTGCTGGGCTAGGAGAACATGTGTGAGTCCTGGATTTTCATCCTCGTACTGAAGCAGGGCTTGTTAAGGGACAGCTTGACAAAAGGGCTTGTTGGGTACTTTCTGTTCCCTGCTGTCCTTCCTTCATTCCTTTCCTCCTTCTGTCCTGCTTCCAAGCTGCTTGTCACCCCCTGCTCTCCTTGCCTTGTCTTTCTTTCTCCAATTTCCTTGCTCTCACTCTAATCTGTGAGACAGGATCTTTCTGTAGCCCTTGCTGTCCTGGAGCTCACTCTGTAGACCAGGCTGGCCTCAAACCCATAGAGATCTGCTTGAGACTAAACTAAAGGTGTATACCACCACCGCCCGGCAGATCTGTCTTTCTTGACTCCCTTCATCCTGCTTTCTTTCTCATATCTCTTGCTCTCCTTGGGGTAACCCTCAAGGTCCCATATGGCTTGTCTTTAAGGACATTTGTACAGGGCAGAGTTGGGATAGACTGGCTGTGGTCCTTCCACGCAGTCTTCTAAAGAGCCTGGGTTTGTGTGCTGGAACACAGAGGGTTCCTTCCCCTGCTCACACTTGTCTCTATCAGGCTGAAACACATTCAGGCAGATAATCATCAGGCTTCCTCCAGGATATTAAAGACCCCAGCACCATGTAGATGCCCGTATTGCTTGCTTGTTTCACAAAAGGCTTTGTTTCCCTGGTATGTGATAGAACAAATCTTTAATGAGGTTTCTTCCCCAAATCTATCCAATAAAGTCAGTCGTGTGTGTCCTCTATATATTTCACAGGGCTGGCAGGCTCTCATTTGGGTGCAAGCCGCTGCTTCCCATCTGAGCTGTAAGGATGCTGAGCTGGCGCATGTCTTCTGGGTCCAGACTGCAGAGCTGTCCCACCGGAAGAACTCCTGTAAAGAGTATATACCAACACACCTAGTGGCCTTGGTGACCCAGCTCCTGCCCGTCCAGGAACCAGGAATAACTGCCATGTTCTAGAGCCCAACTCCTGGGCCAACATTGGCTCTTGATGTCAGCCCCCTGCAACATGGTGACGCCCCCACCCCTTGCCAATGAGTGATTTAGGTCTGAGTATGTGAGACATTTTGTGAGACGGGAAAGGAAGTTTAGAGGCTTCTGGAGGCATTTTCCTCTGTTATTAAGTGGGGATCCACACAGGGTTGGCATTCCCTGGTCGTCTCCAAACCCGGATGGATTGCCTACATGTGTTGTGGTTGGCGTCCTGGGGATGGAGGAGCAGAAACTCAAAAAGAACCATGTTTTGGTTATAAGTGCTACCAATTAATGAGACTTCTAACTCCCAGGGTAGGTGACGATAGCTGTACTTGAGTTGTTTCTTGTTTTTTTTTTTTTTTTCCTGGCAATTGAGAGCATCTTAGCAGATACAGAGAGGCCCAGGATGTCCCTGTCATGATTTATAAGAGACTCAAGTTCACTGGGATGAGGGGAGGAGTAACCTTGGTGTCAAAGAGCCCCATGTTGGAGCACCAGGTTTGTGGTCCTGCACACATCGTGAGAGACCAGCACCCTCCGCTCAGTGGATGCTTCCTTGGCTCAGAATGAGTACCGAGTACACACAAATGCTCAGCGATCGTCAGTTCTCTCCTCCTCAGATGTGTTTATCTTCTAGCTATTTTTAAAGGAACCAAGAGGTGCCAGGTGCAGGGAGCTATTTAATGACATTTCAGGGCTGGGGAAATTTTACACAGAGACCGTTCTGAGTCCTTTACCCACAGTTGTTCAAAGTACAAATCCCATCTCTAATGCCAGCAACAGAGTTGAGGGGGAGGAGGATACACCCGATTCTCAATTCTCTATGGTGATGAGGGCCTTGGATAACTGAAAACAGCAGATAATCCCCGAACCTGCTTTGAGTCATTGGCTTCCATTACCTCCCCCAGTGTCGTTTTTTGTGGCGAAGCTGACAATCTGCCACACAGATGCACGTTTCTCCTCTCCTACTTCTCTGTGTGTCTCTTGGCAAAGCTACTGACTTGCCTTAAAATGGCCCAGGGTAAGGTGACAGACGAGAAGCAAGAGGCCTGAACACTCCATGGCTATGCTTTGAGTCGGGCTGTGTGGCTGAGATTTCCAAGTTGTCTTTAGCTCAGTGGCTCTCAACCTTCCTAACTCCAAGACCCTTTAATACAGTTCCTCATGTCATAGCGAGTCCCAGACTTAAAGCCGTTTTTCTTGCTGCTGCATAACTGCAATTTCTCAACTGTTATGAATCGTAACGCATTTGCATTGGATGCGGAGGATGTCTGATATGTGACCTCTCGGAAAGAGACATTTGATCCCCAAAGGGTTTGGAACCCAGAAGTTGAGAACTGCTAATCTAGAGTTGGGAAGGCGTATGGGTCCTCAGGGGGGATAGGCTCAGAGATGCCCGACTTCTCTCTTTGGGTGCACACAGCCAACTAAATGGATGTTCTGAGACCCTTCCATAGACCGCACATTCCTTGGAAACAGAAATCACTGCTCTTCCCATCCTTCTCTCGCACAGGGGCAGAGCTTTTGAAGTCTTGATTCAAGTTCCCCTTTCACTTAATGAAATACCTTCAGACAAGAGGGATGAGAAGCCTGGCCCGGTCACATCATCTATGCACTATCATAGCTACTCAGGAGTTACTGAGGCAGGAGATCCATAAGTTTGACAGTAGTGTGGACAACTTAGTGGAGAAGGTGAAAGGGGGCAGGGAAGTGTAGCTCAGTGGGAGAATGTTTGCCTTGTCTGTACAAGGTTCTGGGTTCCATCCCCAGCAGTATGAGATGAAAGTGAGAAAAAAAACAAAACCTTCCTAGGCCCTAGCCACATCACATTCCTTGCTCTGGGGACCCGGTGTCTTCAGCTGGGACTGACTGGCCAGCCTGAGAGTCATTTGCTCCTCCCTGTGTCTGCTGCCAATGTTACCCAAACCAACGTCCTAAACCCAAACTCAAGGTCTCTTGTTGGCATCGTCTCTGCAGCAGAGTTTTGATCACCTGAGCTTCCTGGCTTGGAGCACCGGGCAGCTGGAACCTCTCCACAGGCATGGGGAAGCCGGTGGCCTCTCTGGCCCTTGTTGGCAGGTGTTGAAGTACCCCACTGGCCAGAGTCAAGGCTGGCATATGCCGGGAGTGGCTACAGTAGACAGCTGGTGTGGGGCACTGGGAGCTGGCAAGCGTTTGCCCAGGGTTCTTTTCTTGCCCTTTCTCTAGCTCCTTTGACTAGAATGAAAAGGGAAAAGATGCTCCAAGCTACTGGCCTATCTTGCCCTGGGGGGTTCACATCTGCCAGTTGAGGGGGGCAACCGGGAGGCTCAGTCACTAGGAGTGTAGAAGGAAAAAATCACTGCACTAAGGAAAGAGGATTAGTACTCAGCAGGCTGCCTAGGAGTTCCTAGGACGGGGTTACAGGATTGTGGGAGCAGCAATTTGTCATAAAAACCAACCTGGGAGCACAGCTTTGGAAACATTCAGAGCAGGCAAGGGTTCCTAGTGACAGGAGAAAAACTCACCAGCTAGGACAGTGGCTTTTACTTGGTACACATTCTTTCTGAGCAGCACAGCCCTACTTATGCCCGTTCCATCCTGCAAAGCCCCCGCCCTGCCCCTGAGACAGGGTTTCTTTGGGTAGTCTTGGCTGTCCTAGAACCTGGGAGATCTACCTGCCTCTGCCTCCTGAGTGCTGGGATTAAGAGCGTGCGATCTTTTTGAATGCCAGACAGGAAGGAGAAAGACAAGGGTGCTGGGCCTGAGACTGGACTCAGTACTGAATCTGGGGCAGGTTCCCAGGCTTGGGTCCCAGTGTCACTATGAGTGGGGACACCCAGAATGACCTCATGCAGAGAGATACTGGCAAATGGTTCAGTCAGAAGAGTCTTAGGGCCCTTCCACTATGCTGTTGCAATCCACTTATACACATTTTGTATTCATATGCACACATACGCACACACATACAAATCTTGCTTCTCCTGTTTTCATCTGTCCCTCTCAAGGATCCCCAGCCTGATCACTTTCTTCTAGGAGCAATGGAGGAGGGGCGATAAGTGTGCAAAGCTATCTTTGTCCTCTTTATGTCTCTGCTGAGTCACTTATCACAGGTTCTGAGTGAGACAATCATGGTTCCACAAGGCCTCCTTGGAATTCATGCACAGTGGCTTTTAGGGTCAACATGCTTTTCTCTGTGTCTTCTCCTGGAAAGTTCTGTGTGGCCACTGAGGGTTCAGAGCATGAAGCTGCTTGGTCCTGTCCAGCAGCAGGAGTCTCTGGTGGGATGCCTCCCATGGGGTCTGTGGCGAGGTCTTGTCGTCTAAGTCCCAAGAGTAGGTGGTAGCTGTGATGATGTCATTGTGGAGATTGACCTCTGATCTTAATGCAGGAAACAGAATAGAGTGAGTGTCCTGACATCCTAGAAAAGATTTTCAGAACAGGGATGTGGTCTGGTCTCCTGGTAGTGGTGACATTTATTAAAGGTGACAACTTTTGTCATATACTGTGGGCCCACTGCTGGGTACATTCTCTGAGTTCATGTTTGGGGGAGAGTGGCTAGCAGTGATGATACTGAGCTGATTTTCAGTTGTACAAATGAGGGGGCATGTAGGGATTTGGGGGTACTTCTGCCCACAGTAGCCAGGAGTAAAACAACCACGCTGGACACATGTCTGTCCTGTGTAAGCAAAAGGGCCATGAACGGTCTTGCTACAGACCCTGCTCGGACTCTCATGTATGGCTTCCCAGCGCTCTCTTCCTCCCAGTGTCCTGTTGAGGGACCCCGGCAAGAGTGATTAGGTATCCGATTTGACAGGAGCCTGTTTAGACACTGCTGCTCTTCTAATTCCAGCTAAATCCACATTGGTTTTGTCAGTCTCCCGACACAGGTCAAGCTTATTGCTTCCAATTCCAGGTGATTTCCATCTTGTCACTCTCGTTCCTTCCACAACCCATCTCATCCTCAGGCTCTCAGCTGGCCAGTCCCTCCTGTGAAGCATCCAGGCTGCCTCCCAGGCTCGGCAATTAGAGACCTGGTATCCAGCAGGGAGGACAGCTTTGGATTATTGCTGAGGAGGGAGAGCGCAGCCGTGTGTCCATAGCAACCCTCTGGCTTTCACCTTTACCAGGAGTGGAAGGAGACAAGGGAAAAGATAGGCAAATGCTGTCTCCCACATCTCAGCAAAGCACTGAATCTGGGGCCCTGGTCCTGGGTGTGTCCTCAGATGTAGAGAGGGGAGTTTGGGCTTTTCTCCTGTGAGGAGCCGAGGCTGTGACTGAGATCCTAAGGGTGACAGAGTGGGAGATGCTGAAGTGGGCTGCTGCTCTAGGTACCATTGCCACCAATAACAGGTCGGTCAAGGGGACAGGGCATGTTAAAGAGACCTGGGGCACCCAGCTTTTCCTTAAGGTGAGTGAGTTTATGAAGTCACCTCCTAGCTTGCTTTCTTGCATGTACGGTGGTCCTGAGGCAGCCCTGTGCATTTGCCCAGCCTTGCCACTCAGAAGCACTGTGCTGTTCTCACAAGGGTTAGCAAGGCGTATGCCTTTCCAGCCAGGTGCCAGGAAACTTCAGAGAAGCTTGACAGGTAGAAGCTACCTTGTGCTATTTGAGGCCAAGGTGATCTACACAGCAAGTTTCTATCCAGCTAGGGATACGTAGTGTGGCTACATAGGACTTCCCCACACTCCCAAATATCAATATATCACTTTTCAAAGTATCACAAGGGTTCATAGCACCCACTCTAGTTCCTGGGTCTTTGTGGAAAAAGGCTGAATGTTGAGTTTGCAAATTCAGGTTCTGTTCCTGTGTGTGTGTGTGCATGTGCTTGTGTGTGTGTGTGTGTGTGTGTCTGTGTCCCAGGCTTCCTCGAGTGCAAGACTATGTGCATGTGCTACCAGCAGAGGGTGCCACACTCCTCAAAAATTCTCCATAGGTTGCTGCACCCTAAGTGGATGAGCAAAGCAAATCTGAGCCTGCAGGGCCGGATCTTAAGGTGTATCTGGTGCGTGGGCCTTCAAATCCTTCCCTCTTTAGCTGATAGGTGTGATGTAGCAGGCTCAGCAGGTTCAGGTAAGAACCCCATCAGATCCCGCATTTGCTTCTTACTCTCCCTGCAAGAGGCTTGTTCCCCAGGTTCCAGAGGGACTATGCCCTCTTTTCCTGTCAGGGCCTTGAATACCTGGCTCTGGCTCTCACCTTGGGAGGTTTTGGGGCCTACTTTGTATTTGAGAAACTGTTAGAGACTTCTTCTTTAATCACTTTGGGTTAAGGGCCAAGAAGTCAATTTATTCAGTCTATTTTAGTAAGAACATCTCGGTAGCAGGCATTACTGTAGATGCTGGGAATACAGCAGTCATGAATGCTGCCCAGGTGAAGGGGGCCTCACTGCTTACAAAACAGACAGTGTGGCAGGTGGAGCGCTCGCTCCATGATTTGGCCTCAAGAAACCAACATTTTGGGTAGTTCCAGGCTGAGGTGAAACCCTTGGTAGCCCAGAGCCTAGGTGGTTCCCTCAGCAGCCATTTGCCCTCAGTCCACATGGGTGGCCTCATTTCCAGAATACATGTGCTACCACTGGGAACCCAGCAGGGCATCATGGTGACAGAATCTTGGCACCCTGTCCATTTCCCTTGCCTCTTTCCTAGACACACTTTTTCCCATCGCAGTGTTGGTACCTTTCATTTGACCTTGGCCCCCCAGACAAATGTTTCCATCCGGAATGACTCATCTGTTCAGAACAGTAAGTTCTCACATCAAAGCCCCGAGGAAGGGGTCATGAGAAGCATTTAATCCTGGGTCTTGCTTTCCCCAGCCGGCTGTGGAAGGAGATGTGAAGGTCCTGGCTCTACAGGCTAAGTGGTGAGGTGTTCTCATCATGGGCACTGGCAGAAGGCTGGCAGCCTATGGTGGTTCCTAGCGCACTGCCCAGATATCCCGTCCTGTCTTTTCAGTAGGGAAGGCCCAGCTGGCCTTTCACAGCTGAGGGCAGACTCACTGCCTCCCCAGAGCCTCTCCAGTCACCAGAGCAGCTCCTGTGAGGATCTGGGATAGGAGTGGCAAGCATAAGGGACACCTTCTCCTAGGAGGAAGGGGCCCAGTGGTAAGGCAGAGTGGACAGGATATGGTTCCTGGCTGGGCCTCCTGCTTCCCCTGTGAGTGCAAGCTAGCTGCTCATTGTCACTGAAACTTGACTCAATTTTTCTGACCCCAGCCGTTGGCACCACATATGCACAGAATGGGTTTCAATAAGTGCTCAAGGTGTGGCCAGGCCATAGGTGTCTGTCTCCACAGTGATACCTAAACCAACAGTTTTATTTTTTGGTCAGCAAAGCAGGGTGTTGTGTGATCCTTTGGCATGCATAGGCGGCTAGGGGTCATTAGTGTGTGGCCTGGTGGCCAGAGGAAGGCATTATAATCAAACCTTACTCTTTCAGTGGTACACAGGGTATACAGTTAAATTTTAACACACCTCATCCCCGAGTGTGAACATGGAGGGACCCAGAGAAAGGAAACAGGAGATGTATACTTATCAAGTGGCATCCCTGGGGGTCAGGGGTACAGGCTATAGGGATAAGGACCCCAGAGTCAAAGTGCCTCAAGCTCTCTGTCACATATAAACTCACATACTGCATTCGGGGTGAGTTTTTGTTGTTGTTGTGGTGGTGTGTGTTTGTATATGTGTGCTTGTGCATGTGTGTTGTACAATTTGTGCCCTAAGCTCCTGTCATCAAGGAATTTATGGTACAAATTAGATGCAGGAGAGAAAAGACATGTTCATTGACAAAGCCAAGACAAGAAGAGATGAAAATATCTCCAGAGACAACAAATGAAATGACAAGGAATTCAGAAGTGAGAGAGGGTGTCCAGGTGGGGGAGAGCACAGAGGAGCCTGAGAAGCTGAGAAGCTCCTTGCTCCTTACATCCAGGACAGCTGGACATAGGGCAAACGGAGGCAGGAGGGCATCGGAAGCAGAAGGGTTGAGATTCTATTGTAGACTGAATTTTTCTGTCCTGCCTTGTCCCATGGCTATTTAGTCCCACATAAACACACAGAGGCTTATTAATTATAAACTGTTTGACTGGTGGCTCACACTAGCTCTCTCTTAATTATTAACCCATTTTTTTTAAAAAAAATCTATGTATTTCCACATGGTCTTATCTTATCGGAGAATGCCTGAGCATCCTATTTTCCCAGGAGCTACATGGCGTCTCCTTGACTCTTCCTACTACCTTTCTCTATCCCCATTTGGATTTCCTACCTGGCTAAGTCCTGCCTGGCCATTGGACAAAACAGTTATTATTATTAACCAATAAGAGAAGCATATATTCACAGCATACAGAAGAACATCCCCCGTCATTCCACAGCTAACTGGTGAGCTCAAGAGAGTAACTGAGACCTTTCTAACCTTAGTTTATGAGGGTGGGAGCAGCAGGGCCTACACCCTCAGGGCTTCCAGGACGTGCAGAGGAAGCAATCCAAGTGAGAACTATAAGGGGCTATGCCATTACAGCGGTTTTGACGATTACAGTGCCAATTAATCTAATACTATGCAGACTGAATCTGGGCAGATTAATGAGTGAGTTCTTCACTCCAGAGCTGTCTCCAGTCCAACCATCTGAGGAATGTGTGGTTAACCCTCGCTGGATGCCTAAGAAGATCCCTCACATCCCTGACTTTTCTAAATATCCCATTATTATTTGTCATTGTATTTACCATCCACCCATGTAATTAACTTTTAATAAGCACTATCAGTTTCCCTGCTTGGCCCTGGCAACACAGCACCAAGTTAGAGCCTTTTGCTCCCAAGGGAAGGGGATGCACATGAACCACGAGTCACCTACCTCTTTTTTGGTCACTTCTGTTTATCGGCAGTGAGGGCTGTAGAGCAGATCCAAAGCCAGAACACCCAGAAACACCTTTTTTTGGCAGCACCCCACAGGAAACTGCTTGTTCTTGGTGGGGGTGCATTGGCTCCTTCTTCACCTCTGACACGCTCTCCTTGAAGGCCATTGCTTCCTTCCATCGAGTCTCTGCTGTACGCACAGCTCTGCGAAAGAAGGCAGATACCTAGGCAAGGACATATCAGTTCTGCCCTCCATGAGGTTTCAGGGCAGGGACGAGCAGTGTGCTTGATGGTGACAGTGTTAGCATGGATTCCCCAAAGGTAGAGGAGAAGGTCCTTGATCTGCGTTTGGGGAGTTCACGGGGAGGAGAGATTTTTCTGAGAAAGGCCTTTGAGCCACGCCTTGAAGGTCAAGGAGAAACGTGTTTGGGGGAAAGGCAGGACGAGCAGAAGGGGCAGAGTGAGTTGAGGCATGGAGGTGTGAAATGGCATGACTCAGGCGAAACTGAAGCTCAAGGTGAGGAGTGAGTCTGCAGAGAGGGCAGTGTAGGCAGAAAGCATGCCTGGAGCGGAGCTGTTGGTCTGTGGCCACCCTCCCTGAGTTTGGGGTCTCTGCCCTCACTCAGTCTTCAGTACTCCTCGAGGGAAGATACTGCATTTCACCCCTGCCCCTCATCTTCAGGAGAGGCCCAGTGTACCATCCTTTTGTTCTAGGGCGGTATAAAGGCTTGATGGCTCTAGCTCTACCACCTCCGCGTGTATTCAGGACTTTGCCTGCACTTATGTCTGTGTACCAATCGCATGCAGTTCCTATGAAGGCCAGAAGAGGGCAGGAGATTCAAAGGAACTGGAGTTACAGCTAGTTGTGACTGGCCATGTGGGTGCTGGGAATGAAACCTGGGTCCTCTGGAGAACAGTCAGTGATTGTAACCACTGAGACATCTCTTCAGCCGCTATGAACCCACTCCATTAAAACATCTCATTTATTAGATTTTTTCACTTTACTTTTTGTGTGAGTATTTCACCTGAGTGTTTGTGTGTGTGCCATGTATATACACTTAGTGCTCACAGAGGTCAGAAGAGGGCATTAGATCTCTTGGAATTAGAGCTATGGATGTTTGTGAACCACCGTGTAGGTGCTGGGAATCGAACCCAGGTCCTCTACAAAAGCAACAATCGTTCTTAACCTTGAGCTATCTCTTCAGCCCCATGAAGTCTCTGTTGACTGCCCTCCGCTATTGATCAACTTTGACTTCTTGGGTACTCATTGAGATTTGCGTTGTTGCTGTCTGTCTGGTTAGTGGCTTCAGGCAAGTTCTTAAAACCTACCTAATGCTTCAATTATCTCAGGATACTCCCAACTCCAGGGTTGTTGAGTGTAGACATGAGTTGGGGGCTCAGGGGAGCACTAGGACTTCTTACTCTCAGAGAGGTATTAATAGTGGTGGGAGCCATGAACTCTGGGGCAGCTGGAAGGCTGTTCTTCCCAGGCTGTGTGGATGGATGCACAGATCCCAGCTGATTTACACACTTTCAAGTTACAAATCCTCTGCCTGCCCTGCCTTGGAGCTAAGCGGAGGAAGATAGGAGAGTGTTAGCAACTGACTCAGGCCTTCTCAGAAACCCAGCTTCATTCTTTGTTTTGGAGAGCAGGAACAGTCTCTGGGGCTGAACGGCTGGAGCTGATGATGGAACAGGAGGCTGCGTGTGCTGGCTTAGGAGGCCAGTGAAAACTTAGTGCTACCTGGTAGGAAGAAGCAAGCCTTGGATGACAGGTTTGTCTGGCCTGTGGTGAAACACTCCCAGCACAAATGCTTCCAAGCTGGCAGTGTGACACTGGCGAATGGGAGTGAGGAAGGCGGTCAGAGATGGCTTTTAGAAACCAGTACTGCCAGGCATGGGGGTACGCATCTTTGATCTCAGTCCTTGGGAGGCAGAGGCAAGTGGAGCTTTGTGAGTTCCAGGTCAGTCTGGTCTACATAACAAGACCCAGGATAACCAGGGCTACATAGAGAAACCCTGTCTCAAACCAACCAACCCACCCCCTAACCAGCCCACCACTACTGGCCAGCTCCAACATGCTGTGGAGGGCCAGGGTTGCTGTGTATGGTGGGATGGGATCCTAGTGACTCACAGAACAGGAACCCCCATTTTGTCTGTATGACAGAGTAGGAAGCTGAGGACCAGAAGGTCATCTTGTTTGTGCCAAATGACCATCCATGGCAGTCAGGACTCCAGCATGGGATGCTCCTGCATTGAGCACATCTCATCTGCCTTCTTTCCAAACAGAATGGCTGGACCCAGGGTGGGAGCTGCCACTGTGGCATCAATCTTAGACCACTCCCAGCTCTGGCTGTAGAGCAGCCCTGTCCATGATGGTCACGAAGCTTCCTGTTGTCTCAGTTAGAATAACTGGCTCAGAAAGGTTAATGGAGGCAAAAGACAATCTGTGGGGTATCATAGGCAAAGAAATTTCCAGGCCTAGCAATGAATTTTCCACAGCACAGAATCTGTATCTGTCACAAAGCCCCAGGACTAACAGCACATTTTTGCTCCTAACATTGTATTAGTAATCATTTATTAATGATTATTAAACCCGATCACGAGATCTGGAGTCGAGTCAAAGGGGTGACTCTATTCGGGGACTTAGGAGGTAAGAAAAATTGAAGGAGGAAGGTCAGAACAGAGACTGGGCAGGCTGGGCACCAGGGAAGTTAAGGTCGGACACTGAAGACCTATTTGGTCATGGAAAAATGCATGAGACCCTAGGCTCCCACCTTTGCCCTGATGCTGTGGCTCAGTGTGTTTGCATGCATGCATGTGTGTGTGTGTGTGTATAGTTTGCTCCATCATCATTGATGGCAATCTTGTATTTGACAAGAGTGACTGTGGTTATCAGGTCCCTGGGGGTGTGGCTTATAGCCCAAGTAGTTCAACTCTTAGTCTTCAGGGTTGACAACAGCCTACAGAGGTGAGACCTGATATGCAGAGGGGGGCCCTGAACTTAGGCAGTGGGACTGCCCCTTTCTGACCTGGCCATTTGCTGCTCACTATTCAGGAGAAATGTGTTGGAAGCACACTGGGCTTGTGTACAGGTGTGCACGGGCTAGTGCATATTCACGCCTGTGCACGTGCATACCCACACATGTGCATCTGTGTGTTCCTGGATCTCCTACTATTTCATACTCAGCTAGGGGTGGCACTGAACAGAAGCCCGAGGGTGGCAGGGAACTAGGAAATTGACAGGAAGGTGCCCCCCCCAGGCCCCAGGTGTGCCTAGAGGAATTCTGTAGCATTCCCTTCCCCTCTGATCCCTAAAGTGGCCACAGTTAATAATGGAGATAAAGTCATTGCTGGCGTTGACCCCTTGGAGTCTCTTCTGCACACAGTGGGACCTTAATAAATACTTTATGAGGAGGATTCTGAACCGGGGAGCCAGCAGCTGCTTCCAGCTCTGACTCTCAGGGAGCCACAGCACACATCAGACATGGAGCCACCAGGATCTCCAGTCTTCCTTCCAGACCCTGAGGTGACTGCAGGCCCAGCTGTTCCGGAAGAAGCTGTGTCCAGGTTATTTCACACATCCTGTTTAGGGGAAGTTGGCTCTTCCTTGACAGGTTCTCTTTGGCTCTTTACCATCCGTCATGTGGACACGATTTATTGAACTGCCACCTTGTGTTCTGTGTAACATCATAGGAGCAGTGTGTGTGGGGGTGTCTATGTTCAAATCCTAGTGTCCTTAATTACAAGAGACCTATTCCTTATCTGTGCCTGAGTGGGCTTCTGCTTTTTTTTTTTTTTTTTATTTCTTTTTTAGAATGATGACGTCATTTTATAGGGTTGATGTGAGGTTTAGAAATAACACAGTGCAGGTGCTCTGGCAGTGGTAGGTGAGTTTCTCCCTGTCAGGACGAGTGGGTCCCTTCCACTTCTGGCGGTTCTTATTCAATATCTGAGTGTTAATTTTCTTCTTTGTAAAATGAGAGCACAGCTCCCCTCCTCTTGGGTTTTAGGAAGGTGTACCTGGAATCCTATGTGTCAAACAACCTGTCACAGATACTGGTCATTAATCAACGTTTGTTCTGCGTTCCAGGTCCCCCAAGCATGGGGATAGCTTGCTTCCCCTTTAGGATGCCTTCTGTTTCTTCTTTCCACCGCCCCAGCGCCAGCGTCGAGCCCCGATCCTGGGGTTCAGGATCCTAGATTTACCTCCCGAGGAAAGAGGGCAGCTGCTCGACTCGGGGGTGGGGTGTGGAAGGGTTGGGGGTTGGGGGTCTTGGAACAAAAACTACAGTTCCCAGCCCTCGTTGCGCTGCCACCCTGCGGGGAGCGGAGGATGGCAGGCCCCTTCTAGGAGGTGGAGCCTGGGAGGGAGGCGGAGTTAGGAGGGTTGGAGAGTTAAGCCAAGCCAATGAAACCGCTGGCTAATAAGTGGGCTTGGCTTGCCATATAACAGTGTCAGGAGGAGGAGAGCGGAGCTATTGAGCCAGCGAGGAGTGAAGCTGAGTCTGCCTCATACACTCCTAGAGGACCGCCTCCAGAATAGAGTTCTTTTCGCCCCTTCCTCCTTCTCCCAGCTCCTCTCCTGGCCTTTCTACCCGCCCAATACAATGCATACTCGAGTGGCAGCCCCAGAGAACTGAAGCAAACCAAAGAGAGAGGACTGGAGCCAAGACACTTCTGGTGGGGAAGCTTGGATGCCTGGCTTTCTTTGAGGTCATCTTTGGAACAAGGGTGGCTTTGGGGTGGAGGGTCGTGCTGCAGGGAACCCAGCCAGGCCCCAAGATGGACACTTCTGGGCACTTCCATGACTCGGGGGTGGGGGACCTGGATGAAGACCCCAAGTGTCCCTGTCCATCCTCTGGGGATGAGCAACAGCAGCAACAGCAACCGCCACCAGCTCCAGCGCCACCAGCAGTCCCCCAGCAGCCTCCAGGACCCTTGCTGCAGCCTCAGCCTCCGCAGCTTCAGCAGCAACAGCAGCCGCAGCAGCAGCAGCAGCAGCAGCAGCAGCAGCAGCAGCAGGCTCCACTGCATCCCCTGCCTCAGCTTGCCCAACTCCAGAGTCAGCTTGTCCATCCTGGTCTGCTGCACTCCTCTCCCACGGCTTTCAGGGCTCCCACTTCGGCCAACTCCACCGCCATCCTCCACCCTTCCTCCAGGCAAGGCAGCCAGCTAAATCTCAATGACCACTTGCTTGGCCACTCTCCAAGTTCCACAGCCACAAGTGGGCCTGGTGGAGGCAGCCGGCACCGGCAGGCCAGCCCCCTGGTGCACCGGCGGGACAGCAATCCCTTCACGGAGATAGCTATGAGCTCCTGCAAATACAGCGGTGGGGTCATGAAGCCCCTCAGCCGCCTCAGCGCCTCTCGGAGAAACCTTATCGAGGCCGAGCCTGAGGGCCAGCCCCTCCAGCTCTTCAGTCCCAGCAACCCCCCAGAGATTGTCATCTCCTCCAGGGAGGATAACCATGCCCACCAGACTCTGCTCCATCACCCCAACGCTACCCACAACCACCAGCATGCAGGCACCACTGCCAGCAGCACCACCTTCCCCAAAGCCAACAAGCGGAAAAACCAAAACATTGGCTATAAGCTGGGACACAGGAGGGCCCTGTTTGAAAAGAGAAAGCGACTGAGTGACTATGCTCTGATTTTTGGGATGTTTGGAATTGTTGTTATGGTGATAGAGACCGAACTGTCTTGGGGTTTGTACTCAAAGGTAGGGCTGTGGTTTCTCTTTATACCTTCAACAAAAGGAGTATGTAGGAGAGAGAGAGAGAGAGAGAGAGAGAGAGAGAGAGAGAGAGAGAGAGAGAGAGAGAGAGAGAGAGAGAGAGAGAGAGAGAGAGAGAGAGGTTTCCTTTGCTTAGTTACATGGAACACCCTAACTTCCCGTGGTTCTCCTGCTTGGTCCTGTGAGAATCCCTTCTCTGCTTCCCTTTGTAGGGACATCCCCCATACACTGTGTCTAATTTGCAGACTCTGTGTTAGGGAGCATTAAAGAATCCCTTCTGAGAAATTGCTTTTTTTTTTCCCCTTCAGACTCACTCGTACTAAAGCATAACCCAGCAGCTTAACGCACCAATTAATTACACTCTGCCTTGATGTGTTTGCCAGTTTCTGCTCCTTCCCTCCTTTCCTCCCCTCCCTGCTCCATTCCATTTCCCCCAGGATAAAAAAGAAATAAATGGCTGGGGGTAGGGATCTGGTACCATTCCCTAAGCGCCCCCCCCTTCCGAAGTTTCTATTCCCTTCTTGTCCCAGGGAGACTCCAGGGTAAAATAGAGATGTACCCGTCTCTCCCAAGGGCACCAGGTGAAGACATGGGTGGAGGAAACCAGCAGTCCCTTCCCTCAGGAAAGAGGACTCAGGATAACCCTGCTGCCGCCTTGTAAACATGCCCTGGTAAAAATGGCTACAGGTGTTACCCAGGCAGAGCAGATGGGCACCGCCTTGGCATCACAGGGAGAGCGCCTGCCCTTAGGAGGGGACGATGGGCTTCCCCAGAGAGCCGCGGAGCCGGAGCCGGTGCCCCTGGCTCAACCCTGTTTCTTCCCTCCCACCCCAACTCCTTCTCCTTGGGATAAATAAAGATGAGTGTACGTGAGAGTGCACGCTGGATGGAGAATGGCAGGCACTGGTGTGTGTGTGTGTGTGTGTGTGTGTGTGTGTGTGTGTGTGTGTCCGTCGCCCTAGCCTTTCAGTCGGAGAAGAAGGTTTCCTTCCCAGAGGGGAAGGAGGTGAGGAAGGTGGGTTTTTGTCAAATGCTGTACTTGCCAGGAGGCTGATGGTTGGAAGGCTTGACGATGCGGGGAACTGTTGGACAAGTGGTTTTCCCCTGCTCTACCCTTTGGCTCCAGTCTGTTGCTGTTTGCATGTGTGTGTGTATGTCTCTCTGCGTGTTCTTGTGTGAGTGCCTGCTTGTTGTGTGGATTCCTGTATTTATTTGTCATTTTGGATGAGGGGTGGCTGGCTGGCTAGTGGGTATCTGGGAGGGGCTCAGCTGTTGGAGGTTTCAAATAGAGCCTGTTTCAGGCAGGGCACAGCTGCTGGTGACTGTCACATTCCTTGTTGAGATCCAGTCACAAAAACCTGGGAGTCACTGATCAGATTTCCCCCATTCCCAGAGTCTCACTTTAACCCCGGGATGGGCAGCTCCTTGTCAGGCAATCGGCATGGACAGAGTCCTCCAGGGACCTGCTTCTTTGCAGGGGCTGCCTGAGCCAGAGCACTTGGGAGCTGCCTTAGTCTAAATAGCTTACGGATGAACAGACCTCTCCGTGAAGAGAGTGGGGTTTCCCCTGGAAGCCCAGCTCACTTAGTCATTCCCTGTAATGAGAGCCTGGGAGGCTGCAGTCCCTCTCCTCCCTGCCTTGTGAGAAGCTCCTCTCTTGCTGCGTGCTCTGCCAGGGAGATGGGCTGGCAGCCACCCCTGGGAATCAGGAGCCCTTGCTACGGGAAACCCATGGAAGCCCAGATCCCTGGGGTGTGGGGTGACATCAGCATGTTTCTTAACGAAGAGGCTTTTCTAGGAGTCAGTGGCTGTGTCCAGCTCCGAGTGTGGGATCCATGATCGTTTGTCTGAATGTGTTGGGAGGGTGGCCACCAGGCAGGGGTGAGCTAGCTTCTCTGCTGGAGTACTCATGGGAAGAGGCTTTCCCAGGAAGGGAGGCTGTAAGTGGTGGCCGGGTGAGATCACCTGAGGTGCCTGCTTCCTCCTAAGACAGGATTCTCTGGTGCTGCTGGTACCAAGGGACAGTGGCTAAATAACTCCTGCTTACCTCAGCTGGTGAGGTGGCCACTTCCTGTGTACTTTGGGGACGGGGCTGGAACAACAGAATGTTTAACGAGGCAAATGTCCTATCTGCTGTGAAGGCGAACAGGATCATGTCAGAGAATGGGACCAAAGCTGGAGCTCCAGCTCTGTCACTGTTAGTTGTGTGATTTTGGATAAGTTATGGCGGTCTACAAATCTCTTTCTAGCTTCAGGAGGGGATATTGAGTCAGATGAGCTCAAGGCCCTCCATAGCTCCTGCTCATTAAGAGGGGTCTGCTGTGACTGTGATGACCAAATAGAGATATACCTTCTAATTCAGGCTCTGGAGTTAAACGGAAAGTAAGAGTCGGGAATGGAGGAGAAAAGTTCTGCAGAGACCATCTTTAAATATGAGGTAGCTGTTGGGGGAGAGGTGTCAGCCTGGGGGGTGGCAGGGGATGGTCTCTGTGACAGAAGAGCTCAGAGAGGCTCAGGACAGATGAGGGACTCTCCTTAGCTGGAGGTTCTTGTATGCTTGCCTGGCTTTGATGATGATTCTGGAAGCTAGAGGTTAGACCAGGTACCTGGTGGTTTGAGGCAATTCTGCACCTACAGCGGTAGTTTCTACTTATGTGACGGATGGTCTAAAGCCCTGTGCCTTAGCCAACCCTGAAGCTCTCTGCTTTATCTCGCAAGGTTACACCCTTTCTCTTCACCTATCCTTTGGCTGATATCTGCTGCTGGGAGAGTAATTCACCACGCAGGCCCTGGTGGCTGGGAGAAAAGCAAAGTGGCAGGTACTCTGAGCATGCTCAAAGTTGTTGCAAAAGGCAGCTAGTGTGAGGAGGTTGAGAAATGGGGACAGAGTGCTTCCCAGCTCCCACCCTCACAGGCTGTAGGCGATGACACTGGAAGGAAGGAAGTTCTACTGAGAAAGGGAGGTAGAAGCCTGAGCAGGGAGGGGCTGCCTCATAGGCCCTCAAAGGTACTAGGCTGTCTCTGAACTGAATGGAGACTCTAGTTTGTTCCTTCCTGCTTGTCTTTGTCCTTCCCTGCCTCCCTGCCTCCCTGCCTCCCTGCCTCCCTGCTTCCCTGCCTCCCTGCCTCTCTGCCTCCCTGCCTCCCTGCCTTGCCTCCCTTCCTCCCTCTCTCCCTCCCTTCCTCCCTTCCTCCCTTCCTCTCTCCCTCCCTCTCTCCCTTCTCTGTTCCTTCTCATCCTCTCACACCTTCATCTTCTTTAGTAGAGTGTTTCCTATCTGGAGACTTAGGCAACAGGGCAGGTCAGAGTCTAGAGATCCTGTTTGCAAGTCTTGGTTCCGTCTCTACCTACCATACTCCCTCTACCATAGTTCTGTCTCTACCTAGTCTAATAGGATTAGAGCGATGAGGATTTACGGGTTTTGCTTACTGTAGTCTTCTGGAGCTGGTTTGGCTCACATAGCCCTGTTGCCTTAAGCCCTCATCAATTCTCTGTCACCTAGGTCCAGAGAGTGTTAAGGATAGCCTGGCCTGCTCTGCCTTCCTCCATGCCCTGGCGGAACATCAGGCCTTGTGGCTGTTTCCTCAGGAAGCCTGGATGTGTGGGGGCAGCAGGATAGCTGTCTGTTTCCATGGGTTTTGCACAGTCTCCAGCAGCTTCCCCATCCCTGGCCTAGAGATCCACCTGAGCTTTGCCTGTGCCCCTTGTCCCTCCCATCTGTCCAATCAGACTTCTTGTCCTTCTGCTCCTTTCTGATACTCCTGCCTGTCCTGTTGCTGGGATGACACAGTTTACAGATACAGGAGCCCCTGTTTGCACCCTTGGTGGCTTCTTCTCACTTCTTTTTACTTTTTCTTCTTCAGACCGCCCAATGAGCTGCTTACTGAGCACCAGGAAGAGGTCTCTGATGAT
Organism: Cricetiscus sungorus; assembly: GCA_030556225.1. Classification (NCBI taxonomy): domain Eukaryota; kingdom Metazoa; phylum Chordata; class Mammalia; order Rodentia; family Cricetidae; genus Cricetiscus; species Cricetiscus sungorus. The sequence goes on from JANBXA010000730.1 coordinate 106,108,556, forward strand.
TACTCTTCAGAGAGTGGCTTCTAGGCCATGGCCACTTTGTTGCCTGTCTCTTTGCTCACCTCTCTGATAGCAGAGAAGTCCCTTCAGCCTTCAGCTGGAGGGATTGTTAGTATTCTAGGTTTTAGTTTTGGGCCTTGTAGGGGTGTGTGGGGAAGCGGTAGCCACAGCTTCACATTGTAGGTAAGAGTTCTACTGAGCACATCCCCAACACCCGAGTCCCCAGTTCTGATCCTCTGCCCTCCTGGGAAGGGAGGTCCTAGCTCAGAAGGGAGATAGTTGGGCCTGACAGGATGAACAGCCCTGCCTATTCCTTTTGGGCCCAAGTGCTGCTTAAGGTTAGGAAACTGGTTGCTACAGCAAGGATTTCTGATGGAAATCACTGTGATTTCAGGCATGCTGGGGCAGTAGGGAAAGGGCAGACCCTTGGGTGGACGCTCTGCAGAATGCTCTCCCAGGTGTGAAGGCAAGAGACTTGGTTTAAAAAAAAAAGACCTTGACTGCAGGACCCTGAGAGCCAGCAGTCAAGGGCCTCGGATCTACATTTTATGGTCACAGGGCATACTGACTGTGCCAGCTTAGAGGAGGACAAGAGGATCTGACAGCGTGAAACAGCCGCAACCCTGCCCCCATGGTGACCATTTATTTATATTCTTTGTGGACAGTGAGCAAATAAATCGAAACTTTGTAACCTATACGGTTACTGCTAACTTGTCATATACTTTCCTTTGCATGTCACCCCACTATTTATAACTGTCCTGGGGACAGACTCTGCAATGATTCCAGACTTCCCTTCCCCACAGGCAGGATTCATGGGTGCTGGGCACTGGGACAATGGCTGGGCATTTGTCTCCTGAATAAGCTAATTAGAAAGCTGCTCCATGGCCTTTTATTCCCTTGTTTAGCTTCCAGGAAGGAGGATGTATGAGGCCATCCTCAAAAAGATCCTCTTAAGAAAAAATTAGGCAGAGAAAAACAACAGAATTTGAGTAACCTGTACTGTGATTCCAAGGCCCTGACAGAAATGTAAAATCAGGACAGAGAATTGAGGTTCCGGGCCAGGTACTAATGAAGCACGTTGGTGTGTGTGTGTGTGAGTGTGTGAGTGTGTGTGTGTGTGTGTGTGTGTGTGTGTGTGTGTGTGTGTGTGGTTGTGAGGGGGCAGGTATATATTGATAAAATATCCCTTTTCTTTGCTCAGTGACAGGACACCAGAGCGTCCCTTGGTAGTTGTTTTTCTTTCAAAACCCCAAAGGGAGAGAGAGAAAAAGAAGAAAGCCATCAATTCCTCTTTAAACAATGAGGGTGGGTAATTCTAAGACTGCACTGTTCTCTGCTCTCAGGAGCTGTGGGGAGGAAAATTCTAGTGCCTTTTCTTGTGAGGAAAGTCCGGAGGAGGCTAATGGGTTTTCAAGGCCCCCTCCCCTTGTCATTCCACCCCCAGGCGCTCTGGAGTCAGGGGAGAGGCTGGGGGCAGGGACCACACTGTTTCATCTCTCTGCCCCACACTGCTGCATGAATCGTTGCTGAGTGACAGGTGAGGGAAGGCGAGGACCTTTTCTTAAGTACTGGATGACTTTACACCAAGAGTCCTAGAAGTAGGTGGTACTGGAGGCACCCTATGCAGATGAGATCACTCACTAAGCTAACATTGCCAGGGGTGTGGTGTTGAGATAAGAACCCTGCCTGCCCTTTTGACTCTTGAGTTTAAGCTCTTCTGTGGCTGTGACTGGTTACGTTCCTTATATTTCTTGTGTGTGTATCCACTGTGGCATTTCATTGCAGAACCCTGTATATATTAGGTAAGCGTTCCATTGCTGAGCTATCTCCCCAGCCCAGATTGCTTGTATTTTCTTTTGGTTTTTATCTTTTTAGATTGCTTATAATCTCCTTGCATGTGCTGTATTGCATGCACATGTGCATACAACATGTGTACATGTGGAAATCTGAGGTCAGGGGTGGGTGTCTGTTTTATGCTGTGACAGGGTCTCTCACTGAACTTGGAGCTCACTGATTCAGCTAGCGTAGCTGGCCTGTGAGTTCAAGGGCTCCTGTCTCTGCCCTCCCCTATGTTCCATCTACCCTGCACCCTGGTTTTCTGTGGACAATAGGGATTGAACTCAGATCCTTGTGCTTGCATGGAAGAGGTTTTACTGACCCCCCCACAGCCCCTGATATATTCTTAGAAGACACAGATCAAGTTCTATGGGCCAAAGACCAGAGATATAAGATGTTGGGGCAGGAGAGGCTTGGCTAAGAGTTTGGCAGAAGGACTTGACTGCAGTGGGCGCTGCTGCTGCAGGAACCCAGAATAAAGATTCGTCAGGGCGACTAGGACCCCAGGAGTAGGCAGCCTGGGTTCAGGGTGAGGTTTTGGGCAGGGCCATGGTGGCCCCTGAGATGTTTCCTCTGTGGGGGTGTGGTCAGGGGTCTGGTCATACACTGTCAAGGTGACGCTGGATAAATTGTGAGGTTGTAGTTGTGGGGATTACAGGGAAGAGTGAGAGCTTGCCTTATAGAAGCTTGCAGTAGGCAGCTACTTCAGCACCCACAGCACCATTGCCCCTGAGAGCCACTGGGACCCCCAAACTATCTGCCTTACCTGTTCCCCCTGCCTCTTTCCTCTTTCAGTGCTGGCTGCCAAGGTGGCAATGGCGGTGGCACTCAGCATCGTGTCTACCAGGCACGTCTGCTGTCCTGCACGGTCCCCACAGTGGCTCAGAATCATAGCAGCCAACTGCACTGGCCAGCTGAGAAAATAGCCACTAAGATGGTTCTAGAATGAAGCTCAGGGCTCTGGACTATTACTAGCTCTTCCTTCCTTCCTTCCTTCCTTCCTTCCTTCCTTCCTTCCTTCCTTCCTTCCTTCCTTCCTTCCTTGCTGCCAATCCAGAAAATCTCTGAGGGTTTTGGCATTGTTTAATTCTAGAATTTTCTTCTTTCTAGAGTCCATCTCCCTGCTCCCCATCTGTGCCTTTGTTAAGTGCTGTTAGCACAGTGAGGAAGAGGCCTCTGTCTTTAAAGAACCCAAGGAGGTGCTGGTACTTGGTGCTTCTTGCTTGTTCTGCGATCATTTTTAACTTACTTAAACCTAAGAGCTACACTCCTTTTCTGCTGCCAGGTCATGTGCCCCCACAAGGACTGGCTGAGCCATTGTCCTCAAAGCCAGTTTCTCTAGGGGTATCCGTGGGCAGCCAGACAGCCAGACAGCATTGATCCAGGTTGGACGGTTTATGGTATTGGTGCTTGGGAACACTATGAGGGAGAGAATAACTTGGGCTGGAGATATTGGGGCTCCTCATAGAAGGTGGGACAGTCATTGAAGGATCAGATGAGCCATAATAGAGAGGGACTCATTTTTGAGTGTGAGAACTGTGGGATCCATGAGAACTGTAGGTATACGGGATAGAGTGTGTAGGAAACAAAACTGACTATGCAGGGTATCTTGAAGATGCCCCTAGGATGTGTGTACAAAGGCAGATAGGAGGGAAGAGAAGGCTGTGCAAAGTGTGGGGGCCTGAAAGGTTCTGAATAAGGAACAACACACTCTAGTCAGGGGTGTGGGCACATCGATGGACTTATAATGAATTTCCATAAGCCCTGAAGATCTGAGTCTCCTTTTCCCCTCAAGTATGATCATACCCATCATGGTCTGGTATGGTAGTTAAGGGGTTGGGCTCTAAATTCATATCTTAACTCTGTGCATACCAGTGAGTGGTGGGGAGTTTGCTGAACCCTGAGCAAACCACCTGTTTCTTCAGATGGTAAGATGGAGTCCCAAACCCTTTCTATATCATAGCATCCAGCATCTCTCCATGCAATATAACACCAGAACCCTTCCCTGTACCACAGTAGTCAGCATAGCACCGAGCACCTCAGATTTCTGTCTGTATTGGAGTACCTAGCTCTTTCTCTCTAGCACAGTGCCCAGTACCCTCACCCTGCAGTATAACGCCCAGCACAGAGCTGGGCAAGGCAGTGAACCTCAGCAGGGGCCAGCCATTGCCTTCATTAAAGGATGCCACTTGCAGGACCAAACCTGGAGGGACACGAGTACACATGCTACCTGTGCATGCTTTCCAGATGGCTATGGAAAAGATGAGATGCTGGTAGGAAAGAGATTTCTGGAAGAGTTGAGCACATGGGATCTTGCCCTCATTCTCTAACAAATGGCCAAGACCCCAGTGTCACTGCTGGTTGGGTTTCAGTGTGTAAGTGAGAGGGAGGGGCTATCTTGGGAAGGCGGGGCTGTCATGGTGGCTTGGCCTGGTCTTCTAGAGTCTTCTTACCATGAGTCTCACACTCAGGGTTGGCAGTCTGTGGCCTGGGCATAGCTAATTGGGTGGACATTCAAATTGGACAGGTGGAGAGAGCATAAAAATAGACCCATGGGGCCGGGCCAGAGGCTGAGAGGAAGGTCAGGGGACACATGATGATCATGCAGAAAGAGACTGTGGGGCTCCAGGGAAGGAACCAGCCAGGAGGCTGGCCAGGGACAGACCCAGGCAAGTGAAGAGTGCGGCATCTTGTCCAATGTGACATCAAGAGAACACAGTTTCCCTTTGTACTTTGCAGAACATAAAAGGTTCTCCTACCTCTTTCACCCGGCTTAGAACACTAAGGCCATGCTCCCAGCAGGCACCAGGGGGCACCAAAAGTAGTTGGGCACAGGGGGATATGTCAGGGAACCTGGGCTTGGAGGTGAGGAAGCCATTCTTCCCTCCCCAAGGCCTGGTCACAAGATCCTGGAGTTGTATTCTGAACAGAGCCTTAGTGATACCAAATGAATAATGTGCAATTGACATGTAAAATAATATGCAAATGGTATCCCTTATTGTGGACTCAGCTTGTTGGGCATTTTCCTTAAAGGAGAAGACTGTCACTCAGTATCAAGTTAGCATGAATGTTGGCTTAGATGAAGCTTGTTGCAAGGACTGCAACCTTGCACCTTGAGCTTGCTGGTTCTGCGTCTTCCAGCTAGCATGTTCAGGGTTAGTTGATTGATGTTTATCATAGAGAAGTCCAAACATTGAGCGCCTTGCCAGGATCACTCGGCAAGCCTGGAGGAGGCAGCAAGATCAGCTGCTCTCCAGAGCCCTTCCCTGTGCGTGGCTTGGAACTGGAGAAGGCTGTGGGGAGTCAGGAGGAGTGGACTGCCTTGGGTCCTAATTATGACCAGTCTTACTGCTGAGTTACCCTAGGGACTGTAAGTCAAACCCTCCAAGCCTCCGTTTCCCCATTTGTAAATGGGAATACTGGCATTCTCTAGCCCAGCAAGAATGGCATTTGGGAACAGTCGAGTAAATGGCCAGCGCAGTGGCTGACACCGCTCCCAGACTGGTGGTTCCTCCTCACACCTTCGCCTGAGCTGCCACCTGCCCACATTCCCACGAGGCTCTACCAGCAGGGAGTTTTGCTGGGCCTTCTTCCCTTTGGTTTCTGATTTTAACAAGTTGGAGCTCGGGCATATTTTTCTCTTCTGACTTCTGTCAGGTGAGATGTTAACTTTCCACACAGCCCATACACATGGAAGCATCTGGAGCTGCCAACGAGGCTGCTGCTCCTTCTCATGTTGAGAGTGTAAGGGTGCTGCTGTGGTTCAAGCCATTATGTCTGGAGGGGCTCAGAGCTGGGGGGCACTGGTAAGAGGACCCTCAGAAGCCTTCTCTGGGGGATAGCTGGGGCACTTTTTGTCTTGGGGAGCTTCATACCTGCCTGGAATGGCCAAGCTCCACCAACCTGGGTGGGCATGTTCAGGCACAGGCCGGGCTTTGGTGAGGACAACAGTGCAGGGACTACCTTTCAGGACTCCAGGGCCCAGGGAGATGATGTGCTTTCCCCAGGAGCACTCAGCATGTAAGTAACAGAGGTACAGCAGGGATCCAGGGGTTCTGGTTTCTTTCATTCCCTCTTTTCTTCTTTCTCCAAGCTCTAGATTCCAGGAGTGGAAAGGACCTGTGTCCTGATGACTAGAGTCAGCTCCAGGGGTTTCTCCTGACCCTGGCAAGCACATTGTTCTCACCGTCTCTACCTAAAAGTTTAAGATTTCTCTGCAGACTGGGGACAGTTACTGACTGTTGAGCTGGGTGGCTTTGCACAAGGGAGGGTGGGATTTTAATTCTTGCCGAGGGTGGTGGTGGGGAACTAAAAGTGGGTTTAGCTGGGAATACAAATCACTGGTCTGCTGTTTACCTAACATACTCAAGGCATTGGGTCCCATCTCCATACCCAGGATGGCAAGAAGAAAGCAAGCAGGAGAGTGAGAGAGTGAGTGAGCGAGCTGGGCAGCCATGACCCCTAAGGGGCTCTTGTTCTTGGCAGTGCCGACCTTTGCCTTTGATGTCTCATCAAAGCCCATGCCTTGTGATGCTAGGAGCTCCTTCATTGGTCCATGCTGTTGGCAGGGATCCTGAGGTTACTCAAGAGTGAAACAGATGTGAGCTGGGAGCCAGTCTTAGATGTAAGCTGAGTCTGGTGGGTTTCCTCGTAGACAGGTGACATCATAGGCACGGTCTTAAAATGGATGCTTCGTTTCTCTTCCATGGAAATAACACCAGAGCCTGCAGGACAGTTCAGAGGATAAGGGCCCTTTCCTCCCTGGCTGATTATCTAAGTTCAATCCCCAGGACCAACATGGTGGAAGGAGAGAATCAACTTCTGTAAGTTGTCCTCTGATCTCTACAAGCACTCCCCTAAATAAGTAAATAAAATAAGAAAAAAAATCTTAGTGGATACCTTTGTCTAATGTGGTGATGAGAAAAGGAGACAGAAAAGGGAGGAGATAATGCATGTTTCCTAAGGGTCTACCCTATGCCTTCACACACCTTACTAAGGCCTCTCAACAACACACAAGGTGGAGCCCCAGAAGGGAAATGTGCCTTGCCCAGGAAGTTGCAGCTAGAGCATCAGAGCTGGGACCTAAGCACAGGGCAGAGTGGCTGAAGCCATCCTGTTTGGTCTTTCAGAGCCCTATCTTGTTCCTGTCCTCTTATTTTATACCTCATTGGTCCACTCACCTGGCCTTATGTCAGAGGTGGATGGAGGGGCGGGCAGAGTGCTGTCAGTTTAATGGAGGTTTATGGGAGCTCCAGGAGCCAGCGACAAGGAAGGCTGGGCTTGCACACTCCTGTGGCTTTGTGAGTCTCCATCTCTAGGTTTGCAAGCAGGGTGTGTGTGTGGGGGGGGATAGGGAGGGCAATCATGTTTCCTCCCTGGGAGGTTGTATGTTGTGATGGAGACAAGACGCAGCAAGGGCTCTGGGGAGGCTAGGTAAGTGCCAAGTATTACACTGACAATGTTCTCACGTATTCAGCTCCCAGTGCTGGCTTCATCCACAAAACTGAGGACTAGAAGGAGTCCTCCTCCTTACCTCCTCCAGGCTGAGTCGTCTGGACCCTATGTGCCTACCCTGCCACTGGTTTCATGCGCTCTCTGGGTCTTAGCTCCATTCTGTCACTTGCTAGTTTCAGGGAGTTGCTCCGACGTACTGATTCACAATGTCCTTGGTGGCTTCTGTGGGTAATGACAGGCTGCTGCCAGTAAGCTTGTGACAAGGTTTTTGGCCCACACTGAGCCCTCAGTAAGGGTTAGCTGAGATTATGGGTGGCTAGTGAGACCCTCTCTGGCTAAGCGTGGGCAAGCTTGGCGTCTGGCCATTTATTTTGTCATCTGCAGAATGGAGCAGAGAGATGGAGGAGTCTCCCTCCGGCCATCTTGGGCTGGTGGAACTGGGAGTGAACAGAGGAAAATGGTGGTGCTCTGGTGGCAGGGTCCTGCCTGCCAGGGTTGGCAGTGTCGGCAAGAGGGGTGGGCTGGAGGGTTATCTTCATGTTCCACGCATGAAAACCTGTGAAGACAACACAGCTAAGTGGATTTCCTCACTATCAGGAGACAGCTGAGAGACAGCCCGTTTGGCCAGGAGCCCTCCCTGCTGCCTCCTCCCTGCAGGCCAGCCCTTGGCATGAGGCCTGTTTGTCTCCTGAACCCTCTGAGCGGCAGGGATTTAATTACTATAATGTAAGGAGCTGTGGCTCGAGGCCTTCTGGCAGAGGGGGCGCAGATTTGTCTTCTCACTGGGAGAGTAAAAACTGATGGAGGAGAGAGAAATGACCCTTCCCCTGAGGCTCCAAAGTTGCTGGGGATCTCCTGTGGATAAGGAGAGAGGAGCAGGCAGGAGGGGTACAGTACTCAACCTCAGGGCCTGCTCAGTTTTGCCTTTGATGAATGTGAACAATTTCAGCTAAGTTGCCTTTGTTTCCCCAAGGATCTTACCACTATCCATCTGTTAAGAACCTACTGTGTGCTACATAGAGCGCTTGATAAACTTCCTGTCCAGGTAGAAAAGCAGGTACGGTTACCCACTGTACAGATGGCCAGTGACCATCAGTGAGTGGCCAGCCAATTTTTCTAGGCACAACACAGTGGGAAAGCACAGTAGGCAAAAGTCTCGCCCTTGGGGACTCACGTTTCTGTAGCTGAACCCAACAGTAAAGGATGTCAGCTAATTATGTATTATGTTTGAAGTACTATGAAGGAAAACAGAGCTGGGCTAGGAGGGCACAGACTTCCAAGGGGAAGTTCAGGGAGCTTAAATAAGTGCCCAGGGGAGGTCTTGCTGAGAAGGTGACATTTGGTTAGTGAGCAAGCTAGGCATCTTTGGGAGTGGGTGTGGGGGACTAGAAAAATGAAGGCCTGGGCCAGGTTTATGTCTCCCATGGTCTGGATAGCTGTGTCCAATAGAAATAGAACATGAGCATCTTGGTCCTTTTATGCTTCCTGGTAGCCATAAATTTTAAAAAGTAGGACACACAAAATTTATGTTAATATTTTCATTTCATGTGATGAAGCAAGATATTATAATCTCAGTGTGTAAGTGATGTAAATTTTCAATGGGATGTTTTACATTCTATCTCCCGTACTATGTCTGGTGTGTATCTGACAGCCCATCTCAACCAGACACTACATCTTCATTGGAAGTATTTAACCTGTTTTAGAGTCCATAAAATTTACAGTTTAAATAAACACTCACATTGTTGCAAGCATACTTTAGAGTTTTCTAATAAATTAGGGGTGAATCAGCTTTAAATTTATAGTTCTTTATTTTGGTTCTAGGGATCGAACCCCAGGCTTCACATGTACCAGGCACATACTGTACTGCTGAGCTGTGTTTCCCCAAACCCTGGCACATCAGCTTTCAGATGAATAATTGACAACAAAATGCACATATAAATCCCTTGTACTGGCCATGTCAGTGGGGCTTGGTAGAACTTGTGACATTCAACAGACACTTCCCCAGAGCGAGGAGCCTCTCGGGTCTGTCTGGCTGAGCAATGGGGAGCGTGGGCAATGGGTAGGAGTTGAGACTAGCGAGGAGGCAGGACTGGGAGCGTGCTGTGCAGAACTTGCCCTTCATCCTGGTGAGATGGCATCAGGGGAGGGCTCTGAGCAGAGACCAGAAAGTTGGCTTTGGTTTTAGATTTAGGCACAGACAGGGAAGCCCTGTAAGAGGCGTGGACTTGAGGTGAGGCTGGTGGTGATCTAGACCTGGAGGTAGCAGGTTTCTGGTGAATCTGACGAAGTGGGGAGGTGGGTGGTAGGTGAGGGGAAGGGTGTAGCCCTAGAAATTGGGAATTTGTGAGAACCACACTTGGGTTATAGAAGGTTCTTGACCAGCCCCTTCCAGTGATGGATGGCCCCTCTTGCGTTTCAGGGGACAGTTTGTGACAAGGTTGGCATCCTTTAAACCGAATCAAAGGATGGGCAAGGTGGCTCAGTGGGTGAGGGTGTTTACGGCCAACCCTAGCAACCTGAGCTCAATCCCTGGGACCCACGTAGTAAAAGGAAGGAATTGACTCCTGCAAGTTTCCCTCTGGCCTCCATGTGTGTGCATCCCCAGCCACACAACATAAATAAATGTTGAGAAACATCACAACAAATCAAATAAGGAGCAGAGGAGATAGTTCAGTGGGTAAAACTCCTGCAGTACATGTGTGAGGACTCAACTTTGAATCCTCAAAAAATAACTTTGAACCCATATGAAAATAGATGTAATAGTGTGTGTCTGTAACCCCAGGGTTTCTAAGGTAAAATGGGAGAATCCCTGGAGCTCACAGGCCAGCTAGCCTGGTGCATGATGGGAGAATCCCTGGAGCTCACAGGCCAACTAGCCTGGTACATGATGGTGGGAGAATCCCTGGAGCTCACAGGCCAGCTAGCCTGGTGCATGATGGGAGAATCCCTGGAGCTCACAGGCCAGCTAGCCTGGTGCGTGATGGGAGAATCCCTGGAGTTCACAGACTAACTATCCTGGTGCATGATGGGAGAATCCCTGGAGCTCACAGGCCAACTAGCCTGGTACATGATGGGAGAATCCCTGGAGCTCACAGGCCAGCTAGCCTGGTGCATGATGGGAGAATCCCTGGAGCTCACAGGCCAACTAGTCTGGGGTATGCAGTGAATAGCGAAGAGGTCTGACCTCAAGGTGGAAGGTAAGGATCAATACTGAAGGACCACATCCAAGAACTACACCCATTCCATGATGCATCTCCCCAAACCCCAGCCAAGACACAAAATGCCACACAGAAAACCAAAATCAAATAAATGATCTGTGCTTACAGCAGCATCACTGGTGTTTAGTCCCCCAAAGGTCACAGCAAGTTAATAGGGCTTTTCTGGGCCAGTCCACATTTAAAGATCAAGTTTCCCTATTCTGGACTGACCCTGAGACCATTTGGGGACATCACTTGATGGACAGGGTCAGAAGTGACAAACAGACTTCCAGGTATGGCCAGGAGATAACTGAAATAAGACAGACACCAAGTATTCCTAATGTTCTAACACCTTCAGCTCCATGGGCAGCGGGAAAGGGATCAGTGAGCTGGAAAAGATAACTCAGTGGTTAGACCTAGTGTGGAGAGACCCCAGTCTCATACCCCATAGCTAAACCACTGTGTCCGAAGCTTATTGATGCTACCAGGGCTCTCGGGAACTGCTAAGTAACACCACTATAACTGTTTGCTTTGTGAGTGGGGGAAAGAGGGAAGGAATAGCTTTAGAGGTGTTCTCCCAATCTCTTGGTGTCTGACAGTTGGCCTTGGGCCCAGAGGGTGAAGGTCTGAGGGTCTTGGGATCTGTGGACCAGCTCCCCTAATTGGGTGGTCAGGCATGCTGGGTGTGGGTCTTCTGACCCATTCAGAGCTGGACCCTGCCACTAGTTGACCATAGTAATTTAGTCTTTAGCTATTAGCAGTGCAGGCGAGAGTCATGCAGGTAAGTGATGCTAATGGATTATGGTGATCCTCTGTCTCCTAAACGCGGATTCCTCCTTATGTGAGGCGCCTCAGGAGTGCTGTGCACAGGCTTCCTGCCTGTTGGGTGGAGAGAGATGGTATGTCTGGGGCTCGTGTGTGGGTGAGGAACAAGAGGTGGGGGAAGGTGACAATAAATGTGACCTTTGAACCAAGGTCTTCCATAGAGGCGCTTTAACTCCTCAACAGACATGTAGCAGGGCCCAGAGACATGCTTGGTTATCCCAACCATGTCAAATCCAGGAAAGGATTTGACAGACACCTAATAGGCAGGGGCCAGGGATACTCACCAAAGCAAAGCATTACCTGGTTCCAAACAGCAGATGTTGAGGAAGCCTGGATGGATGGCTTGTCACAGGGACAAATGGGAGGGTAACTGCAGTGTGACACTGGTCTGTCTTCTCTGGAATGCTGGACTGGGACTCAGACTTGAATTTTGTTGTTTGTTTGTTTGTTTTGAGGGTTTCACTATGTAGCCTCTGCTGGCCTAGAACTTGCTATATAAATCTGGCTGGCCTCACACCCTGAGGTTCACTTGCCTCTGCCTCCTGAGTGCTTGTGGGGTCACGCCAGGCTTTCAGACTTGGATCTAAATTCTCAATTCAAGTTCAAGCCCCTTTGGAGTTCATTCTCTGTTTCTGATCTATGTGATTTCTTTTTTAAATCTCCTTGGGCCTTTCCCTGTAGATGGGACTGAGGTGTGAAACACATTTAAACCTGTGAGAAGGAGAGACCTAGGGACCTTTCCAGGAACCCTTCTTGCCTCCGAGAGGCCTCAGATGCGGGGCCCTCTTCACCTTGGTCTTTGTTGTTTCTGAGAACATGTGGGGCTGCAGTCTCCCTTTAAGAGAGAATTTGCAGGGCTGTTACTCCTGTGCTTGTGATGGGAGGCTCAGCTGGTTGAATGGCAGGTTTCCTGGCATGGGGAGAAACAGCTGGTGTGCCAGTCTGGGTCAAGCCAGAAGCCTCTGGAGATTGTGTGGCTCAGTGTTCTCCAGGTCCATGTCGGGAAGCAAGTTCTGTGCTGAGCCTCGGATCAGCCCCTGGGGAAGACAGATCCAGGAAAGGTCTGTGCTGACACAGAAGCTCCAAGGACTTCTTACTGGGAGCACTCTCACTGATGCTTGCTAGGTGCTGATCCTGGCAACGTTGGGAACACTGAGATGGACGGTGTATGGTTGAGGGTTTGCAGGCTGTGTAATTGCTATGAGCTCCACTTAGGCCCCTCCTCCTTAGGGTGGGCCATGAGTCTGAAAGTCTGGAGTCTTCTCAGATGGCTTGGGGTGGGTTTTCAGGGCTTCATGAGGCAGAAATGAAAGACTGTTCTGAGCTTGAAGGGAAGATGGTAGAGTTTGGGGGTTGCCAGGCCCTAATGGCTAAGTGTCATTAGGGAGGAACAAAGGAGGCAGGTTTCTCTGAGAGATACAAAGAACACACTAGAACTGGACAGGAGTTCCCTGGTCTTTGCACGCTTGTTGAAAGGCATGAGGAACAGGGCACTAGCATGACTAAATGTTGGCACAGAGAACAGTGGTAGGAAGAAGCTGGTGGTGAGGTGAGGGCTTGAACCAGGCTGGGGCAGTGGGAAAGGAAAGGGTAAGGACATGGCAAGAGATCACATGCAGGCCCAGGACTGTGGAGGAGGCTGTGTGTGAAGGTTGATACAAGTACTGTGGCTTCAGTGTCTCCCTGCTTTGCTTAAAATCCAACCCTTCCTTGGAGGATAGGCATCGGTGAACAGCCAGGAAGCCTGCTGTCCCAGAGCGTGTGGTGGCAGAGTGCCCACACCAGCCGGCACCAACTGGCATCGGCACTCCGGCTGGGGGCTCTCCTTCTGGAACCCATCAGCACTGGCTTTCAGCCAGACCCGATGGAGATGGATACGCCCTCTTCCTGCATGTTTCCAAAGATTTGGGCAGAGTGGCGACAGCATGCAGAGGCAGCCCCTTCTCTAGGTTCACAGAGTACCTGAGTAGTGTCTGACTATGCACAGGGGCAAGTGGGCAGCTGTCTGGGCTCCCTGGGCCTCAGTTTCTATGAGTTCTAAGTGAGTGTCCTGAGTAACCCATGCCCTGATTGTAAGAGGATTCAAGAACACAGGTGGTAGGTTATTGGTCCAGCAACCGGCACCATTTTGAATTGCCAAGAAGTGGCGATGGGCTGAAGGGGATGGGTGGGGGAGGCGAGCCATGGTTGTTGTTGAAGAGGGGACACAGTGGAGACAGCAGTTCTCTAGGCTGTGGTGCCAGAGGGCCAGAGAAGTGCCATAGGCCATTCAGTGGCAGCCTGGGGTCATCCCTCTTCAGAGTTCTCAGATGATTTTATTATCCAACTTTAGACCAGTGTTTCAAAACACCCATTGTCCCTATCAGCAACCTCAGTGCAGACACCAGAGAGGTCAGTGGGGTCATTAAATCAGCTTAGCCTCAGGTCTTGCCTTGGAGGCTTTCCTGGATCTCCAGTGCCTCTCTCCATCACGAGGTTCCTCAGAGGCTGGCAGGATCTCTTTCCAGGGTTCCACTTGGGGCCTGGCCCTCTTCAGGCCCCAGAGAAGAGAGAGTCCTGGGCTGGCACTCTGTCCTCTCTGTGTGTGACCTGGACAGACACGAAAGCTCTCTGAGGGACGGTGTCCTGCATAGAGCAGGGTGGTGATGCTACTGTCTGGGGTCCTCGGGAGGGTCCCTGGAGATCAGGGACATACTGCACAAGCTCCTTGCAGGTGTTTGGTAGGTAAACAAGGATGCATAGGCATGGAATGGCAGAGGTGGGTGAGTAGGAGACAGGCCTTAGGGGAGGCCCAAGGTAGGGCATCTGTGATGAGGGGCCAGGCAGACCTACCTCAGCCACGGGAGAGCACAAAGGTTGTCCTGGGTCTACCCTGGCTGCCTGAATGTGCAGGTGGAGGCCTTGTGTGCTGGGCTGGGGGAATGTTCTAATGCCTTCATCACAGCGAGTGATAGGTGTGGTTGTGTCAACAGCCCCAGTGACTTGTACACTAATTAGCATCTGTTCTTCCTTCAATGAGTACAGCAGTCCCCAAAGGGCAGTCCCCAAATACCTTGATTACCCCCAACAGTGGCAGGGGAAGCAGAGCGCAACTAAAGTCAAGGTCTCTGTGCTGCTGTGTCCCTTCTCCATGTGCTTCTGGCTGCTTTCTTCTCCTGGGATTTTACCTAATCCTGGAAACTCGCTGCAGCCACTTAAGGGCTATGGTGGACTGAGGAGTGGGGCAGATTTAGGTGTAGACCGTAAGGGGTCATGCTGTCTGCAGAAATATGAAACACGGATACAACTGACTAGAAATTGGTCTGCTTTTTGCTAAGCACTTGTAAACAACATCAGGGATAATCTGCTCTTCTCTGGTGGCAGATGCTACCCTATGCTAGAATGTGACTGGCTAATGGTCCTCCAGCCCGGGATTGACATGGCTGCAAGCATCAAGACCATTCTTGAGTTCTGGGCAGGATGCCCTGAGTGATGTGGAAGATGAATTCACCCAGGACTGCTTAGATTTGGGAGTCAAGGGGCCAGAGGGAGGGAGGAAGATCTTGTGAGATAAATGTAGAAGACTAGGTGGGCGGATGAAGGAAGCACGGTGGCGGTCAGAGCGCAAGCCCTGAGAGGCACCGCCTGGGTCCTTGGCTGTGGGTAGAGAAGAGCATGTCTGGTCTGTTTCTTGGGAACTGGCTAAAAGCCAGCTCTGGTGAGATCCAGAAGACCTCCTGGCCAGGGTGCTCTGGGGCTAGTGGACTGCTTCCTGTCTTCCAACCAGTGAGCAAAGGAGCCAGGTTGTAGAGCACTGGGGAGGGCAGGGCTTAAGTTTCCCTGTTCTGAATAACAAGATGTCCCTGAGAACCACCATGAGCACTTTAGGGTTGTCCTGAGTTGTTTAAACAGGTTCCCTTGCAGGAAACTGTGTGTGTGTGTGTGTGTGTGTGTGTGTGTGTGTGTGTGTGTGTGTGTGTGTGTGTCACGTGCGTGCACACACATGCATCTATGTTTGGGGTAGTGTTTGCCTCTTCTCCAGTTGAATACCTTTGGAGGGGCTTGTTTCAGCATCCATTTTGGAAATGTTGGAATTCAGCTGCTGTGGAATGTGGACATTAGTTAAGGGTGACTTATGGTCCTGTGTGGTAGGACCCCTGCAGTAACAGCAGAAACCTCTTTGGTCCTCTGGATCCCTTTCAATTGGTAGGTGTGTCTGGTTTCCTCAGAACCCATTTGGAAGTGGTCAGCAGGCTAAGGGGTGCTGTATGGGGTTCCTGAGACTTCTCGGAAATCTGTGGCACTGTCCTATGTTGGCTGGATGCTGAAGACTTGGCAGGATATAGAGTAGGCACAGCAAAGAGGTTTTATCTGGGTGTTAATTCTGAACAGTTGGTATCAGCTGCCAGAAGAGCTGTGATGAGAAGGATTCAGAGGTGCTATCTGAACTCAGTGAGAAAAGTGTTGTGATTGATTTGTGATGTCTGCCATGGCAAGGAGAGATGGGGGGAAGAGGGTATATGCTTTCACTGGTGTTGCAGAAGGAATATAGAGATCCAAGACTGACTGTTTGTGAATAACTCATGCTTTGTCATATCCCAGTTTCTTTACCCCTAATATGGGAGTGATAGGTTTATTGTAGGTATTGAGGAAGAAAATGGAATTAAATATCGTATAAAAGGTGAAAACATGGAGTGTGGATTTCATTGTTTTGGAGTCACTAGGAGCCGTAAGTGACTCCACGGTACTGTCTCTGCTTCTCTGCTTTGGAACCACACAGTGTGTAAGATGGGCATGACCTGTGACCAGTCCAGTACCAGGCACCTAGGACCATGGTACATTCTTTACTAAAATGTCAAAGAAGTGTTTGGTTACATTTCTGACTGGCAGTTACTTCATTTCTGTCACGATTCCCCAGTTGACGATTTAAACACTGTTTCTGTGTGTAATGAGAAAAGGACAGAAATCTCTCTAGAATTTTGTCTTTGACTCTCCATTAAAGGTAGAAAAATTGCTTTATAAAGTCTGAAAGCCCACAAGATCATGTACTAACAATGCATACATTATGCAAATCTGTGTGGAGTTACTTAATTTGCATAATAGATGTGCTGGAGGAGGGCTGGGAAGGGGAAAAGGAAGGTGTGGGGTACTTTCGAAGACCCCATTCACCCCACAGGGTGAGTTTTCCCCTCCCCATGCTCCTGCTTGCCCTTGAGACTTCCGGTCTGCTTTTTCCTGCTGGCCAGCTGGCTGTCCCTTTGCAGTCACCCCTCATCTGCAAGACAGTCACCCAGGCAGGCACACAGGGCCTTGTGCTTGCTTCTTGAGCAGAGGGGTTTCATTAACTCTCATAGTTCCTCTATGGACAGACAGCTGTCCCTCAGAGGTCCCCTCGGTCATTGTCTCTCCTATATATGTCTGGTTGAGGCATTGCATTTTGTTAAGTGTCATCTTGAATTGGGAGTCTTGTCACTGGGTAGCTTTTTCTTGGATTCTATGGGAAGTGGAGGTGGGAAGGTATCTTGGGGACATTCCTCCTGATGTGTCTGCTTTCTCTGTGGACATATGTGACAATTGCTTTGAAGGATTTTATGCTCTGGCTGTGGGAGGGTTTCAACCTTCCTCTTTTCCTCCTCACTTTCCCTAGCCCCTTCTGAGCTTTCCTCTGCTCCATATCCCCAGGGCTGGGACTTACACCAGGGTCTCCCAATGCTAGGTAAACTGAACCCCAGCCCTAGCATCCCCTCTTCCTCCACTAATCTTAGGGTTTAGGATTTGACAAGAGTGGGAATTGAGACCAAGGGACTTTAAGGTCAGACCCCAATGAATACTAGCTGGAAGCTTGGGGATTTGGAGGGTTAAGGTTTAAGGGGTGCTGGGAACCAGCTGTGTAGGCCAGACAGGAGTGGGGAGCATCTGGGCAGTTGGCTCCTTTGGATGGTGCAGAGGGTATGTTCTGTGTATTAGACAGATACAAAAGCCACCTCTGGCAGGGGGTGGACAGGGGCCTAAGTCTGTAAACATAACTGAGGCTTAGTGTGACCAGACCTGCTCAACACTCTCAGTACCAGGGCCCATTCTAGGCTCTAGGACCCTGAAGATGAATAAGAACATCTTGTTTTCCTTGACTGAGTCCCTATTGCAAGTATGTGGCCCTGGTATTTCATGAGGTTGTTATGCATATGCCTCGTTTTATAGCAAAGTATGGAAAGGCTTGGTGTCGTGGCTGATGAGTGAGCAGCCATGCTCTAAGGGAGTCTTGTGACCCCCAAGGCCCATTGTCTTGATATGAGATCTGATCCATATCTCTGGTGACAGGGGTGTGAACAGATGGTCTGTGCCATGTGATAGAAGCAAGGAGAGGGATAGAACTGGAAACATAAGTAGCAGGGACATTAAGGACAGTGGCCAAACTCGTTCAAACATGAACGAATCATGTTTGATAGTGTGAGCTGGCCTGGTCTTTGGGAAATGGAAGCAGTTCCTTGGTGGGCGTGAGGTGGGGTGGCAGCCAGGGGGCAGGGACATTGAGAAGATATTTCTGCTCAGATATTGGGGTGCTGTCAGGTGAGATAGACATGGTATATTGGCTCCTGTCCTGCTCAGAGGGCAATGGCTGGGGACGTCTGAACAGTTTGTGGACCCCTTTTCTCTGGAGTGAGGGTACAGCTCTTCCCATACCCTCTCACACCAAGAACGGGCTCCACAAGCACCGTGGGAAGACAGTGCTAGAAGGATCCATGTGGCCAGGCAGAGGAGGAACCTGAGGCTCAGAAAGGGAGTGACTCTCTTCATGTCCCGTAGCTGACAGGAATACAGGCCCCTGGAATCTTCCCTCACTTGCTCCACTTTGGGCTCAAACCATTGCCTTCTGCGCAGCGTTACGCTCGATTATATTTTCTTTACACAGGGCCATCCTCTTGGGTTAGACAGGACTTTGTTCTGGAGAGATCTCAAATGATATCATTAGTTGATGGAGCACAACCTACTGATCCCATGACTGCCTGGTAGGCACACACACACACGCACGCACACACATAGCACGCACGCACGCACGCACGCACACGCAGTCTGCTTTCCCGGCACCCTTCTGTTCAAGCTCTGGAGCCCTTGGGGAGTGGGGGTGGGGCTCTGGGTGGGGGTTGGTGGTGGACAGTAGGGAGGAGCCCCTGGCATTCAGATCTGAGGCGTTCTGCTGAAAGTTATGAGTGTTAAAGACTTTAGGTGGGTGATTTAGCCTGTTAATTTTCTCATGAATAAAATAGGTGATGATAACACCTTTTAAGGGGTGCACAAACCCTGATACATTTTTTTTTTCCCCAAGAGAGGATCTTTATAGCTTTTGCTGGCTTCAGACTTTCTATGTAGACCAGACTGGCTTAGAATTCACAGAGATCCACCTGCCTCTGCCTGCCAAGTCTGGGGATTAAGGGTGTTTGCTACCTTGTCCAGCCCTAGCTACATTTTGGAATTATCTTGGAATCTTTTTGAAAAGCTGGTGTAAAGCAAAAACAATAAACAACAATGATAACAACAACAAATCCCTGATGCCTATCCCAGCCAGCTGCCTTCTGACCTTGTTGGTTGTGAATGCAGCCTGGGTACTGGGAATTTCCCAAGCTCCTGGTGTTATTCTAATGTGCAGCAAAGTTTGGGGACCACTGTCATAAGTTTGTTGAGGATTAAAGGAGATAATGCAGGTTCCTGGGGTGAATTCAATAAATGGAGGTAATTAGTGTTCCTCTCACTGCATTTAATGTGGCTCTGGTAGGAGAGGGAGGGATTTCACTTTTATTCCACTCTGGGTCTGTCCTCAGTCGCCAGTCTTTCTTTACCCAGAAGAGCTCCTCCCTCATTCCTGCCATTATTTCTGCCTCTGTAGGGCCAGCTTCAGCCTTCCCGATAGCTGTCATGGTTATGATTAGATTGGGTGCCCAGAGGGGAGCTGGGATATGCTGGGCTCAATGGCAAGTAGTCCCCTCCTGGTGGCTTTCAGTCCTCAGGATGGCCGATAGTCACAAGCTGAAGATGCTTGCTGGCTCTTTGAAATGTTCTTCGCTGTTGCCTGGCACCAGCGGAGGCTGTGAAGGAAGACACATTTCCCTAGACTCCTCTGTTGCCCTGACAGGAAGTTGTGCATCAATGGGCTGACAGGAAGAAAATGGCTCTGCTGTCGGGAGAGACTGATGGGGGCTGAGGGAACACGCAGAGTCCTTTGGTCCACGATGAGGAGTCTCTTTCCTCAGGCAATTCCCCTGTTTCTCTTCCTTTCGATGACAAAGATTGGGTTTAGCTGACAGGGGCTGGGGGGGAGCCTGAGAGGGGCCAGTGCAGGTGTGGCAGGTGTGGCAAGTGGGGTTTGGTGGCAAGCTGCCCTCAGCTTCTGTCGGTATCTTCTCCCAGCCCCCTCCTTGGGGCCTGCAAGGTGACTAGGCATTTTGTGATCTCGAATGCTTTGTGATCTGTCTACCAACCCTACCTTTGATTTCTGTTTCTTTTTACCACCCCCCTTTCCAAAAACCCCACAGTGAATCTTTTAATAGCATAGGCCTCTTGGATCTCTAACCAATCAGTTGCCAAATCCTATCCAAAGCACACCCAGAATAGATGCTTTTAATAAAATATATCACCTTTAAGCCAGCATAAACCTGTGAAATTTGTACATTTCTTCTGGAGCATCTCTACAAATTTTACAATATTGAAATCACCACCCAGTGACCTTTGAGAAAATACTAGATAAATTGCAAGTGATAAATAGACAAACTAAGCACTATTTCATGCAAGTGCCTTGCCTGGTGGGCTCTTACCCTGGGTCTTTGAAGTCTCTGACTCCAACCCCTCACCCTGCTCCTGGCAAAGAGCTGAGGGCATGGTGCAGCTCAGAGAAACAGTTCTGGTATGGGCTTGAGGCACCTTGCCATATCTGTGTTTGTCTTTGTGCTCTTTCATTAAAAAAAAAAAAAAAAACAACAAAACACACAAAGCACTTATTCCCACGGTCAGAGCCCCTGAAAGTGTTCTGGTGGGTGCCTGAGAGCTGTTTCCCTGGACAAGTAGCAGGGAGTCCTTGCCCTGGCTATGTGTGAGCTGAGCTGGCCTGAGCTGGGCGACCTTACTGATGGGAGACACTGCATGCCTAGGCCAGTCCTTGGCCACCTGAGTATATAAGCTGCCATTTGTACACCTCGTCTCCGTTATGACTCTGCTGCGTGGGTATCTTCTTGCTTGCCAGGGGCTGGTGCACAGGGGCCATGCAGCAGGGGTAACATCCTGTTTATGTTTTGTGTAGGGAAAGCCATTTGAAGGCAATGGTCTGTAAAAAAAAATATCACATCAGTGGGAACCCTCAGAGAGTCTTGGTCGCTCAGTGCTTCCGTGGGTCAATGCATGGGCAGGGGCAGGGGGCATTGTGCTCTGCTTCCTAAGGGCTGCTAATCACAGTTGAGTCCATGGCTATGACCTTGTGTTTATAGGTTCATTTCATGGATAAGTGAGCTTAGTCACCAGCCTGGCTGCTTTGCCATCACCGTTTGATGACCCATGTCAGCATTAGTGGAAGCTGGTCCTCAGGTCACTTGGATTTTCATCCCTCTTTCCCTGTGAATCACCACCTCATATGGCTCAGTTGTACCTGAGACCCTACTCTCCTCTCACGTGAGGGGAAGGCAGAGCAAATCAGAGGTCATAGCATGTCCAGCGCAGGCTGGCCTTTCTGTGGGTAACAGTCTGAGACTAATGCAGTCTGGGTTCACTCCTTTCTTGATTTGACAACTGATTCTACCAATATTAGTGACGTTTTTTACCCCTTCATATTTCAGGCAAAATGCTGAGTTTCTGGAGGAGGTGGAGAGATGGGAAGATAATAGACACCCGCTCCTGCGCAAGCGTGTGTGCGCAGGTGGGGGTGGGGGTGGGGGGTGGTGTGTGTGTGTGTGTGTGGGGGTTCTGATTGTCTAGAGCCCCTCATGTGAGTGTGAGCTGTAGAGATGTGCAGGGCTTGTACTGTACAGCACCTGTCTCTATCCCTGTCCCAGAAGCTGGAGAAGTGGTAAATGGAGTCTAAAGAATGAGGGGGAGTGGCTTGTTTTATGTCACTTGCTACAGAACCTACATGGTATGGTAGAAGGGGGACTGAGGTGCAAGCCCAGAATCCAGGCTCTAGGTTTTATTTCCAGATCTGGATTCTGCAGCTAGATGACTGACTCTGACCGGGGCCTCAGTGTCCTGGCCTGTGCGGAGCCTAAGGTCTGTCCTTGCCCTGAGAGCCTACACTCAGGATCTCCCTCGTTGGCAGCCATCTTTGTTCTGTATTTGTCCCTCTACCTCTTGCCGTCTGACCCTATCTCCTGGCTTACCATAGCCAGCAGCTGGTGGTGTCTGGGGTGGGAGGGATGAGTCCCTCAGGAAGAATGTACCCTCCTGACTCTGCAGCCTATCGGCTCCCTCCCTCTGACCCCAGGACTCTGGGTTCCCACCATTCACACCCTGGGCCCAGCTGGATCTCTTCAGTGAAGTAACTGCTTCCTCTGCCTACAACCCTTCCACCTGGTCTGCGAGTGACAAGAAGCAGCTGCTTCATAGCCAGTGCTGTCTTTGTGGAGAAATGACAGTGCATTTGGCCCATACTGCCTTTTTCCTTTGCTGACTTGGGTGTAAAAGCTCAGTGGCTGTCATCGTCAGTGTTTGACTGTGAACTCCAGTGTTGGCTTTTCCCACCCAGGGAATTACTTCTGAAAGCCTTATTGGCCTGTGCTCCTTGTCCCATCCAAGTGCTCCTGAGGGCAAGGAGCCCCAGGAGGGCTTGGCAAGGCTTTCTGTTTTCCTTAGTCTCTGGTCACAGCTGTTAGAGTTAAAAGCTTAAGTAATGGATGCTAAACAAATAGTATCTGTTTAGTCAGTAGGATGAGGAAATTAAGGTGACTCAGATTTTAAATTCCTAACTCTAAGTGTGGCTACCTGAAAGATCAAATCTGTGGTAGGGCAATGCATAGCTCCCCTCTCCCCAGGAACCCATTCATTCATCTAGCATTTATTGAGTACGTGCCAGGTCTTGTGTGAGCAAGGGGACAGAAGGTCAGATGAGCCTCCTTCCCTCCTATCTTTGGTGACCAGAGAAGACGACCAGGACCTATGGGACTTCCAGGGTTTCATCTAGACTGCACTCTTTAGGGGGCAATCTTAAAGCCGGTTCCTGGAAAACAGAAATAGTGCAAAAGGGAAGAAGTGTGGGGGAGGAGCATGAGATGAAGGTAGAGGATGGGAGGATCGCAACAAACTTTCCCACACAGCACCACAGTTCCTTGCTGAGACCCACAGCCTTGGGCCACAGGAAGCCAGGGGAAGGACATTTTTTCTCAGCTCTGCCC
Source organism: Cricetiscus sungorus (assembly GCA_030556225.1). Taxonomy (NCBI): domain Eukaryota; kingdom Metazoa; phylum Chordata; class Mammalia; order Rodentia; family Cricetidae; genus Cricetiscus; species Cricetiscus sungorus. The sequence goes on from JANBXA010000730.1 coordinate 106,131,210, forward strand.
TGCTTGTTTCTGCCTGGTGTCTCAGTCGTATTATCTGTTTGTCTGTTTGTTAGTTTGTTTGAGACAGGGTTTCTCTGTGAAGCCCTGGCTGTCTTGGAGCTCACTGTGTAGACCAGGCTGGGTTCCAGCTCCTGGTTTCCCAGTGCTGGGATTGAAGGCACGTGCCACAACTAGCTAGTTTCATTATCTGCAAATACAGGCTTGGGATGAGGCGATGTAGAGGACAGCTTAGATCTGCGTTTCTAAGAGTGGCGTAGGGCTTGTGGACTTGGAGCAAGGACCCAAATAGAAGACACTTCAGTATCGACTGACTTGTCCTGGCTTCTCCCATTCCAACAGTAGGAGACACCTGGAGAGGCCTGTGGGAGCCCTGCTACCTCCTCACTTGCAAGAGATGCCTTCCAGCTACACTGCTGGAAGATGGAAAGTTCTGGATCTCCATGATTGTATATTTTCCTGATCTGGAGTACTCTTCTTAGATTTTCCTAATTGTTTTCTTTCTGTCAGTAAGGTTCCTTGAAGCTTTCATGGGAAAGCGCTCCTGAGTCTCTCTCTCTCTCTCTCTCTCTCCCTCTCTCTCTCTCTCTCTCTCTCTCTCTCTCTCTCTCTCTCTCTCACGAACACACACACACACACACACTGATGCATTTTGGTTGACTTCTCATCAGGCCTGACTCCAGGTGCCCATTCCAAGCCCCCAGCCATGGGGCTACTTCAGAGCACAGAAAGAGTCCTCAATGCATTTCACAGTCATGGATCCTCAGGGAAGGCTTGGCAACGTTTGGCAACACTGTATTGGAGGGATTGGAGTTCTCATTGTGTGGCTTTAAGTAATTGCTTAAATATGCTGGGCCTTAGGTTTTACGTCCATGAGATGGGAGTCACTTGTTCTATCTCCTAAAGATCAAATAGGAAATTGAGAAAAACAAAACCAAACAAATCCATAAATATGAAAATTCTAAGCCGATGTCTAGGACACAGTGATTCAATATCAAACATTTTCTGACAGTTAGCCCTTGACAGGTTTCTACCTCTGAGAAATTCTGTGCTGAGAAATTCAAGCCGGCAAGAATTAAAGCAAGCTAGGCTCTTGACTATGACTGTCCATAATTGATGTGATAAAGCTTAAAGGAGTGACATATAAGTGCAATTAATCCAGGCACCCTGACACCGCCTTGCTAAAAATAGTGTCTACTAATAATTACTTTGATCTAGCAAATGATGCCTGTCTGTGAGCCTGGCTGGGGCAGAGGGTCTGCTAATGCAGTAGAAAACTCCATTCCTCCCTTCTACAAGGCGAGAGACTTCAGGGGGGAGGGACAGGGAAAGTGAGCCCATCTCTCAGGCCGGCTGTCAGCAAATGCATTGTGGATAAGAAGGTATCTGGTTCACTGTAGGGTATCATATAATGTTTCTATCCATATTAATAACTATGCCAAGCACAAACGGGCCTTTCTGGGCATGAGAGAGTATGGACATCCTGCATATGGGCTGCACCGTGAGCTCATGAGAGCTCATGAGAAGCCATGACTACTAGAACACACTCACATTCGTCATCTGGCCTTTACAACAATCCTGGAAGGAAGAAGAGCTTCTGCTGTCACTTAATAGATATTAAAGACAGTGACAGGGCCAAATGGTCCACCTGTAATTTTTGGACTGGCTTCCTAGGTGGCTGGCCTCATGAAGGTAGAGGCAGCTGGCTGGGTCAGGGAGCTCTGTGGCCATGGAAACAGAGGGAGGGATCAGTCAATCTGGCTTCTGCATAAGGGGAGCAGGTGTCAGCAAGAGCAGAGAGGCCTCAGCCTGGGACTCTTCAGTCTTGGAGTTGGGATTAAAAAGCTTGGGGTTAGCCGGGTGTGGTGGCACAGGCTTTTGATCCAACACTGAGGGCAGGCAGACCCTGTGAGTATAAGGCTAGTCTACATATAGGCCAGCCAGGGTTAGAGGGTGGGGCGAGGAGAAGAGAGCTTGAGGTTAGAGTCTAGCCCCTCCACCTCTCAAGTAACCTTGGGAAAACTTATGAGTATTCTCTGCCCTGGTTTCCAAATTGCCAAGAGGCAACACAAATGCTTTTTATTTATTTATTTTTTTAGCTCTCTCTCTCTCTCTCTCTCTCTCTCTCTCTCTCTCTCTCTCTCTCTCTCTCTCTCTCTCTCTTTCGACAGCTAGCCCCAGGACCTGCTGGGCAGCAGTGCCTCAGGATATTCTTGAATATCTGAGATTGGAGGGCTCCCAGAAGCAACCTTCATGGAGGCTCCAAAGCTGTGAACAATCTGCTGTTGCTAGACAGGGACACATTTGGGCCTTGTGGTTCCTTTTAGGGGGTAGTTTCATAACTATTTGACACTATGGTTAGCTCTCATCCACACTGACATGCAGATTTGTGGAGGTGGCAACGGGACACAGGCTGCCAAAGCCCAGAGCTTGCTCAGTGACTCTTCAACTTCACTGCATTTCTGGATCACTGAGTCAGGGCAACCCCTGTTCCTTCTGCCTGGACTCTGTTTTACTGGGTACGTGTGGGGTCCCAGGTTCCTTCATGACAGATTCTTGGGTATTCCTAAGCACCTGAGATATGCTTCCTGAAGTTCGTCATGGATGCACTATGAGTGTTGGCAGTGTCTCGTCTCATCACCTTGTTGACTGAAAGCATCTTATGTTACCCTTTTTTAGGAGAGCCACTTTGTCGAGTCCCAGCTGGAATGGAGGCATGCTGGGGACTTTAGGAAGGGAAGCTGCCTGCAGCTCCTTGATCTCCTTATAGGCCAGTTGCCATGTGATCTGGAGCTGGCCTTCTAGGCCCTCGGAGAAGCTCGCTTGATCTGAGTAGGTGACGTGGCCCATGCGGTGCCCCATTGCTGGCATTGATGGCACTCAAAACAAAAGCTAGGCAGGCTGGCAGCAGTTTGGTGCGAGAGGACTAGAGAAAAAGCGAGTTTATGGGTACCACAGTCAGCCTATTAATAGGTTGTTTGGTCCCCACCACTTCTGTCAACATCATCTATCACACTCAAACAATTGAAAAGCCTGTGCCAAATGGTTAGGAGTTAACAGCTCATGGCGGCGCTGAGTTTCTGAAAACAGTATTTGCACTTCTTATGCAGACTGAAATGCCAATTGTTCCATGCCAACTGGTTATTTTTCCAGACCATTTCCCTTTATTTATGTTTAAGCGGTTGTGTTTTTAAGCGAGAGGAAGATGGAGAACCTGAAGTAGGTAATTGTTATTTCTTTTGATTTGCCCTTGAACGAGCCATTGGGAAATGGTCTTTTCTCATCCTTGAAATGAGAACACCCAGATGCTGAGGAGGACCCAGACAGGACCCTGCCCCTTTGGGGGAGCATTCAGTCTAGTTACATGAAGAACAGGGCAGGGGGAAATGGCAGCACAAGCCTTGGGATGTTGGGACTCTTATCTCTTTCAGTTTCGAATGTGACCTTGGATGGGGGGAGCCCGTTCTGTGGGCCTCAGTTTCCTTATCTGTAAAACAGGGAAGTTGGGTGGGATGGTCTGAGGCCAGCGGCTGGTGGCAGGCGTGTGTTCTGCAATGCTTTTAGACACCCAGAACTCATGTCATTGCTGACTGGCTGAGGATTATTCACCGGTCACAGTAGAGGGAGGAGAAAGGCAGTTGGGAGCAGATGGTCTGTTGGAGAAAGAAAACGACCAGGTGATAGGCCAGGAAATAGCTTTCAGACAGGGATCCAGGTTTTGGGAGAACAGATGAATTCAAGGAGGACAGGACCATCAGGTGAGCCTGTGAACTCAAGCCTGGAGTCTAAAGCTGCTCTAATGCAGGCTGACTTCTGCTGACAAGCCAGCCTTCCTATCCTCAGGGTCCTCATGTAGAATCCTTAAGGGTATCTCCAGACCTGGCATGAATGTGCCCTGAGAATCAGGAACTGTCACAGAGACCTATGAGGCCGAGTTGGAGGGGAACTCACAGGTGCATTGGCTTAGCTTATCATCTAGGTAAACTGAGGACAAATTCCCGAGAAAGTCAGGCTCTCTCAAAGGCTGCCTGGAGAGGAAGTGAGTCGTCAGCCTCCTAAGCAGTCAGTCAGACATGGCCTGGACAGACAACTGCTGTGACTCTCACACAGGAAGCAGGGAGTATTTGGCTATGAGGCTCTTAAGTAGCCACCAATGGCAAGATTCAGGGACACCATTGTTTATGTGCATGACCATCAATGATGTTGATTCCTGCCTCCTGGGTTCCTTCTCATGCCTGAGAGCAGAAGCTTACCTCTAGCCTGCATATCAGAATCAGAGATGTTTTTTAAAAGCCTGTAGATCTGAACCTGGTTGGGGCCACTGCTCTGGTTGGGGCCAAGGTCACTCCGTCCTAGGCCCAGGGTCACACTCACGGTGTGCTTCTGCCTTGTGAGATTGGTGTCCTGCCTTAGCATTGGGAAGCACACCTGCTTGTGCTTGCTTTGTTTCTGGAAGAGGCCTTGGTGGCTCCCTTTGGAGCAGCAATCAAGCTTGGGGAAGGCCCCGTCCTGTTGTGTCTGCCTCCCATACAACACGATCGATGCCTGGCATGTGGCAAGAGTGTAATACAAATTCTGACTAATTGCCAGTGTTGCGAGTGTGGCAGGAAATGCATGGTGAACAGCATGCACCAGAGACTTTCTGGTTTGCTGTCTCTTTTCTTGCTCAGGCCTTGGAAAGGAAATCATCTCAATCAGAATTATGCTTATGGCCAAAGGGGTGGCAGCTCCTGGGACTTGATACTTGGAGAGCTTGGTCTCCAATGTGACCTTCTCTTGCTTTCCTTGGGCGAAACACTGTGGGAGAGCCAGGCTCTGGGAGGATCATTGTCTCTTAATTGGTGTCCTGGTCATCATGCTGGCTTCACTAGACAATGCCAGGCCACCCTCTGTTCGGACCTGAGTGTCCTTGCTGTTTCCACTGCATGATGTCCCTCAGACATCAGGTCCTATGTCCTTCTGGAAGTGACAAAGTAAAAGGCCACAGAGAGACTCCCTAGGCCAAAGTGAGTTTATGTGTTTTAGTCCAAGGCGTTGGCTCCCTTCACTCACTAGCATTTCGTCTTCCCTCCCCATGCCAGCCTGGGCCTGGGTTAGACTTGCAGGGGCAACCAGGATTTCCAGCCCCAACCCCAGGATGTCATTGTTGTCATGCCACTAAGTCCCAGAAGTTTAATGGCACAACTGGGACCTGGCCATGAGATTTTCTCCAGACCTTTTGCTACCAATCTTAGAGTCAGACTTGTCTAGGTTCAAATCTTGCCTCTACTTCTTCCTTGCACAGGGACCGTGGATAAGTGACACGCTTTCTCTCAGCTTCAGAGTCCTCTCTGTAGGGTAGAGCCACATGGTAATCCACGTGGGACCCAGGACAAGTGAACACATATTACTCATTCTTTTGATCATCCCCCTCCTTGCTTCATGAATTTGAAAATCCAGGATGGAAGTCTATCTTGTGGACACATCTCTAAATTTTGTTCCCTTCCTTCAGATATTCAGTATTCAATATTCAGCTGGTATTTACTGACTCGATATGTATTGGTGTCCTGAACAGTATTTCACATACAATGACATAGGAATGAATTTAGTATTAAGATGCATCCCCCTGGGGGGGAGATTCTGACTAGGACAAGTAGCCTTGTTAGTGACCCCAGCTTGGGGAAGAGACACCTGTGTGTGCAGCCTTGGAGAGAGTGTGGGACCAGAACAGGTCTGTGGGATCATCTTAGACAGGTAATGCTCTTAGCTGAGATGATGGGTGATTCAGGAGGCCGAGAACGTGGCACAGCAGGGCAGGACTCCAAGAAGCCATCTGCTCAGACCCCCTCCCGAGTTAGAAGGCCTATGCATAATGATGCTGCCTAGCCCAGGACTGAGAGGAGAGAGTGGTCGGGCCTTCTGCCAGGCCACTGTGCCTCAGACAGGCTCCAGGGCTGGTGCTGGCCCAGGACAGAAGAACCACATGAAGGGGAGAAAAGTCAAGTGCACAGGCCACTGCAAGCTTGAAGCATGCACTAGGACCCAGCAAAAGGGTTGCAGGAAAGGTGTCTGAGGCTTAGACTCTAATTAGGCTAACCTGCACCCTCGGGAGTGGTGCCCGGGGAGAAACGCACTCTCTAAAGCCACCTTGCCTGTGAGTGAGGCTGCAGACTGCAGCTCACACTGGGGATGCCCCTTAGCGTCACCTCCTCTGGCCCTGGTCACTTCTTGATGTGATGAGTAAGGCCTGCAGGGACCAGGTCTTCTTTTAGTTGGAAATTCCTGTCCATTTGGGCCCTTTTGCACTCCAGGCCGCGCCTGCCTGCTATTTCTCTGTCTCTCAAGCATTTGGCTGTGGGCAGGTGGGTGCTGAGGGAGCGTGTCCAGTAAGGTGTAGTACAGGTGTAGAAGGTGAGGGTGTTGATGGGGCAGGATTCAGTCAGTACACTGGGGTGGAGGGGAGGGGCTCTCGGCATTTTCAAAGGCTCAGCCTGGAGCTCGGGCAGAGCCAATGCTCAGTAATATGACTGGTTGAGTGAAGGAGCATGCAGCCCAGTGGCTTCCTGATGTCTCTGAAGTGCTGAGAACACGAGGCGCTGGGGCAGAGCCTGCGATGGAGACCAAGTCAGTTTGTCCGCTCTGGGTGGCAAGAGAAAGGGTGTTGGACTTTAAAAAAAAATGTGGAAAAATAATACCCTCCACCATTTGTATCTCATGTATGCAGTGAGAGAAGAGGTCAAGGTTCAAAGAAGGAACTGGAAGCCCAGTGTTATAGCGGTTAAGTCTCAGAGACATGACTTTTGTTGTCAAGTTCTGTATTATAGAAAGGGACAATAAAAAACGTTATTAGCCCCCACGCTAACAATAGGACAGAGTGGGCTGAGCCTTTCCATGGCTCCTTCTGGATCATGAGTACCTACAATGGGATGGGACATCATACTTAGGATGCTGGTAGGGCCAGTATGACCTCGGGTGACCTCATGACCCAGCTGGCCCCAGGCAGCTACACCTGGAAGGAAGACCAGGCAAGGTCTGATCAGACAAGATGGTTAAAGTTCAGAAAGCAAAGCCAGGAGAAAGGGAAAAGGAAAGCTAGGCTACGTGCAGACTAGGCCTAGGTGGAGGAGAAAAGCAGGGGTCTCCCTGGAGATCAGCAACCAGGAATGCTGACTTCCCTGGCAGGGGAGGGGAGGGGTGGGGCGGGACAGGGAAGGAAGGCCTGGCTTAATCTGCATAGCATTAATTAGCAAGAGTGTCTAATTAGGACAACCGTTACAGAGCTACAGTACGTAGCCAGAGCTGAATATCAATGAGTCTTGGAGCCTCTCCATGAAATTGAAGCAAAGGTTGACCTTATTAAACAGAAAAGATTTCTAACTCAATTATTTCCCAAGTCGAACGCACAAAACGAGGCAATGTCAGGAAGGCACATCAGACCTTAATTCGGGAAATTCAGGTTCTGGACATTGTCACCTCTCTCCCTTGGGGGCTTCTAACATCGACAGAATTGTGAATGGGCCGTGTGCATGTGCTGCGTGCTGACAGGCACGCACACCCTTGGGTCTTTTAACTTGGCCGGGGCAGGAGCCTGCATATCTCTTTGTTGGTGAAGCTTGTGTTTCTCTTTGCTTCAGGGCCCCTACATGACTCTGTGTGCATCATTTTTGTTCTCCCACCCCCAATGTCCTAAACAATAAAACACATTAAAAACTTGCAAGTCTCTGGGGGAGAGGTCCTGCAATCGTAATAATTCTGGCTTGTCTCTGGAAGTAATTTACACTGCTGGCTCAGAGGCCTGGGGACCACTTCATCACCCTGTTCACAGCCCCAGGAAGGGACACAGCAGCCCTGAGAAGCTGCTCTGTGAATCTGGGGGCCAGTAGGGTCCAAATTATTATCAATGGGAAAATCACAGACCTGTGAAGGACTGGTTTGTGTCCAGGAGTAGAACAGGGACCACATGGTGGGAACAGCTCCAGGAATGTGTCTTGATCTCCCGCCCAGCCAGAAGTCTCTTGTACTGCCCAAGGCTCCACTGAGGTAACAGGACACACTGTTTCACACAGTACCTAGGACACTGAAGGACAGGGTAAGTGTGGGACACAGAAAAATCTGGCAGATAGATAAAGTCTGAATGAGTTACATGACCTTGAAAAGTCACTTCAACAACTCTCCAACACAATGCTTAGTGTTTTATTGATAAAATGGAGACAGCAGGTTTTTGTCAGAGATAAAATGCATGCTGGCCTGTTCTGGAGGAAGCTAGTCATCAGTGCTCAGTGAAGATTAGCTGCAAATAAAGTGTTTCTTAAGCACCTCTTATATTCAGAACCAAATGGGCGATGGGATCATACAGCGTGAATGTGTTACCTGTGGGTTTAGATGGGTTGTATACTAGTGCAGCGAGAAGGCTCTCTGAAGTGGGTGTGAGCCCCTAAGCCCAGCCCAAGTGACTGAGAGGCCCAAGTGCTCACCGCCTAAGCGTGTAATCTGCTCAAGCCAAGACTAGCTGCTTTTCCAGCATGGCACTAGAACACAGTCCTGGTAAATAAAACAGGTGTCAAAACCCAGAGAAAGCAGAGGTGTTCATCTCCATCACAGGGATGGACTTGGTGTTCACAGGTGCTCCTGTAGCCACCTGTGCATGTAACATGCATGATGGAGTGCATGTTACAAGTAAAGATGTTATCTTTGCCATTGCACAAAAGCCTCTTCCTGGCCATCCAGGGCTCAGATTTTGATAAGTAAACTTTTCAATCGCAAAATAATGCTGCATTCTCATTGTTAATAATTTGAGAAGAAAAGTGATAAGAAAACAGCCTACGATGCAGAATATTGATATCTTCACATTCCTTTTTTTCTACATGGAAAAATTTAAAAATAACCAGAAATATGCTACCTATACAGTTTGAGGCTCAAAGCTTTCCAGTTAATAGTCTATTGCACTTCTCTCTCTCCATGTCTTCCCACGCTCTATTTTCATGACTGTCCTAGTCTCTATCACTGGCAGCTCAGGTGGTCTGAACCACTTGAATATCCTTGAGCCTGTAGGACCGGCTGGATTTTCAAATGAGTGCTGGAGAGATGGCCCAGTGGTTAAGAGTGCATACTGCTTTTTTAGAGGACCAGAGTTTGGCTCCTAGCACCCATATAGGGAGGCTGACTCCCTCTCCCAGACTCTGTGGATGCTGCACACACATGTACATTCATATTTTAAAAATAAAAGTAAAATCTTTATATAAAAATGGTCCCTTCACCAATAGGATGTGCCCTATGTATCCTACATGTTGGGGGTATTTCTTTGTTGCTGTAAGTTCTCAGACATGGAGAAGGGCTAAATAGTTGGCCACAGGACTCCACAGCCAGCCAGTCAGTTTTAAGGCCACAGATGGAGTGTGTTGGGGCACAGCGGGTGTGGCAGGTGCCCCACCATGTGGTGTTTGGTGACTAATTAGTCAATCCTGTGTCATTGGTGTCACCTGAAGAGTCACATCAATTTCAAGCTTCATTGGAGTTCAAGTGGTAAAGAAGATGGTAATTCAACATTTTAGCAAATAGGAAATGTTCCAGATCCAGCTAGACTTCTTTGACATATTCTCCAGGTGTTAGAAAAATGAGTCCATGTTTTTCTTTTATTGACATGTGATGAGATCTCAAGGATGTCTGTGAAGTCTTCAGGGTCCCTGTCAGTCCAGTATATAGCTCTGTCTCCCTGCAGGCTGCCGCTGGCCCAGCAGGCTGCACCAGTCAAAACCTCTGAGCAGGTGGGAGCTGCCTTTTAATGGAAAAGCTTCAACTTTGGGGAGAAATGGAAGAGGCTCAAAGGAGAGGAGACAGCACCTGGCCCCTGTCCCTTTACCTCTTCCCCTAAAAATGATGGAAATAGATACAGATCCTGACATTAGCTCATTTGTTTGCCAAGAAAATAAATTAGAGATGGAAATGTGCCACTGATCATAAGCCTTCCCGGGGTAGGCGTGATGCTGTCCACATGCCTCTGGCCCCTCTGACAAGGCCCTTATGGTCATTTCTGGCTGGGGAGCACTGTGAGCTGTCCCAGCTCATCCCTGTAGGGAAATTCATCTTGTCCCACAACAACGGGAGTGCCTCTGTGCTTCCTAGCTTTTCTCTTCAGCCCCAGCTAGGTCTGGGAAACACATCAAGTAGGCTTTCAAAGGCTGGAACCTTCTGGAGCGTCAGAACTGGGCTCTGTTCCTTCTTGGTGCTCACATTGCCTCAGCAAAGCACCAGGACTCATAGGCTCAAGAAAGAACTCCAGGCTACCCTTCTTTCCGAAGAACGAAGAAGATGCTGAGTAGGCTCAGTGCTGTGATGGGATCCCGGACCTCTATCTTGTGTGGCTAGTGCCCTTGGCCTCCTTTGGGTAGTACAGAATGGAGACATATCTCCATAGCTGGACCGTATAATGTAACAGAATTTCCATGAACATTCCTATTTCCTAGTAGAGTTAGTACAGGGCAATGTACAGTGTTCTGGCCTGGGGGTCAGAGGCTAAGTCTTTGAACTCTGGCCTAAGCCACTCATCCGTCTGGGCATGTAATTGCTATTAAGGTGGGGTGTGCAGAAATTTTACATTATTGATTACCCTTGAGGATAGCACTGTTTTTTTGGTCTCCCTCAGCTCTCAGAACCGTAGAGAGATCCCACAATGGTGCTTGGAAATGCTGCCTGACCTGTGAGCCACTTTTGTCCAGGGCTGTATCCTGTGTCCCTTTAGAAGGGAGGTAGCTCTCCTTCAGGAGTGTCATAAGTCCCAACTAGATGCTCTGACTGAGGGGGCAAAATGTAAAGGCAGACAGCATTCAGTGAGCTGAGCTGGTGCAGACACCTTGACGGGCACGCAGCTCTGAGTAGCTGGGGCAGGCTCTGGACCCACCTGACAGCCAGAGAGCTAATGCACAGATTATAGGCTCTCCAAGACACCCAGGGAGCTGCAGGGAGCATCCTCTGCCCTGACGAGCAGGCCACCACAACCTTCACCTCCCCAGGACTCCTTTCTGCTCTTTGCAGGCCCCTCAGCCATCCAGTTCTGCTATCTTCATCTTTCTCTCCTGCCCTTGTTTTAATCCAGGAGGTAGAGAAGCTACCAGGACATTCTGGTTCATTCCTAACAGAGCTCTTCATGGTCAGGGATGAGCGGGACTTCAGACTTTTCTAGTTTGTATTAAGATAGAGACAAAAAAGAATTAACAATCATGTGACTTATGAGCATGGAGGCCAATATTCAGCTCATCAATAACCAGAATCTAGCCAGGTGTCACAGGCATAAAGCACTGTGCCTCTGTGGGGTCATTCTGGGAATGCAAGAATGTTTTCTCCTCAAAAGCAAAGGCTCAGAAGGGGTAGCTCAGGCCCAGGCTAACTTCATGCTCCACCCTGCTCCCAGGAGAAAATAAGGATGCTCCATTCTCTGCTCTAACTGTTTGCTGTTACACCCCTTCAATGAGCTGCTTCTTGCCTGGACCCCCTAACTCTCTTTCCCTCTCTCCTGCAGGATTCCATGTTTTCGTTGGCCCTGAAATGCCTTATCAGTTTATCCACCATCATCCTGCTTGGTTTGATCATCGCCTATCACACAAGGGAAGTTCAGGTATGTCCCTTCATTTCAAGTAGTAGGCCATGCTCCTGCTTGATCTGGGCTGAACCTATCCGCCCTTAACCCAACATGAGTGATTTTACATGATGGTGTTCAAAATCTTGGCTCTTCTCTTTCTTTTTGGATCCTTAATGAAGTTATCCTGTGACCTTAGAACAATGGTGATATTATTTCCTTTCAGGTGACCTCATGGGTGGGCTTATGGCTTCATGACTGCACACACACACACACACACACACACACACACACACACACACACACACCCAGCAAGGAGCCTGCATGTCTGAATGTGTGCAGTCTACCTCTGAAGATGCCAGGCTAGGAAGCACCATTTTCTAGATTGAATGGATATGTGATGTGGTTGAGGATGCCTCTTGTTTCTGATTGCCTAGGATGACTCAGTACTCTGGGAAATATTTCCTGGACATCTGGGTATTCTTCCAGCTTGGCTGATACAGGGAGGATAGTTCAACTTGGACTGTGAGAGTAATGCTGGAGTGAGTGGACCTGGGCATCCTCTCCCGACAGTGAATTGTCATCCCCTGCCCCTCCCCTGATCTGCTCACTGCTGACCCAGGTCATCACAAGTATCCAGATGTTTCTGATCATGTGTGTGTGTGAATCTGGACACTCCCCAGGTTCTCTGGCCAGAGGAACATAGACAGAATCACATCTGGGTAGCAAGAAGAGATTGAAGAAGACCAGAGCTCAAGATGCAGAAAGACAGGGGTGGAGTCTTGGCCATCACCTCTTCTTGCAGAATGTTTTTGGCTAGCCTTGTGACATTTCTGGGTCTTAGCCTCCTCACCTGGAACATGGAGGCTTTATTCCAGCTTTGCTGGACTACTGTGAGGGAGGAACAAGAGAGTAGGGTGTATGCGTAAATGCTAGTCAGCAAATGCTGGGGAACTCGGGTCCTTTTTTTCTCATTGTCCTGACACAGATGTATCATGGGGAGGCTTCTGGTCCCTAAGTGAGGTCCAGCTTCTGGCCCAGTGCTGGAGTTGCTGTGGCTGGATGGAATATAGTGGTTTTGACTCTAGGCCTTCTGGGCAGGACTTGCAGTATGCCAGTGACCTGAGGACACCCATTTAGAGTCTGTACTCCTTAGCTTTTGTAGAGCCTTGTGTGCTTAGACTGAGCTATGCTTTGAAGGCTGAGTAGAGAGGTCACTAGGCAACTTCCTTCGTAGAGTTCAAACTGGACAAAGCTGCTGGACTTGAATCTACACTAGTGTCTAACAGATCTCAGAAAGTAGCCAGTACCATAATTGAAGAAGACCCCTGGGCCATGGCAGTCTTCAGTGTTGACTTCAGCCCAGGTTCCACTCTGCCTGGAAGTTCTGAGGCTCGTCAACCTCTGGGTGTCCTCATGTTCGCGTCTGTAGGGAGGTGCGTGGTTCTGTATCACCCTGGCTTGTGTGGGAAGTTGTCACAGAGGCCAGGTTGAAAAAGAAGAACCAAAACTCAGTTGGACCGGGGTTGGAACAAAGGGCAGACGGCAGTTCCCAGCACACATGGACTTCCTATTTCTGCCCTAGGCATCCTGAGGGAAGAGCAAAACCTGTGATTCTCTCTTTCCTGCGTCATGTCCACAGCCCCAACTTAGTTCAACTGCAAAGTGATGCTGCTGGCACCCTCAGCTTAGAACCTCTGTCTAAGTTGTAACCACACTCTCTGGCTCACTTACTTTGGCCCAACATTCACAGTTTTAGAGAAACAAAATGAAATGGTGGGCTTTGATTTTTTTAATTGATTGTTGTTTTGGTTTTAGCTTTTTGGTATTGTGTGTAGTTCTGGGGACGGAACTCAGGACCCTGCCGTGTCAGGCTCTGCCTCTAATCTATGCTCAGCCCAGAGGAGTGGCTTTGACTCCTAGCTCAGATACTGCAGCTTGAATGACCTTGGGATGACAGAAAATGCTCAGTTTTCCTACCAATGAATGAGGTCCCTGCCGCCCACTTCGCTGAATTCTTAAGGGTGATGAGATGGTATAGAGTGCAGTGTGATTTCTAGAAATGGAAACTTTGCTCCCTTTCCTGGTACACATACTCCTGCCTTCTAGCTTCTAGCTGCATCTTGGAACATGCCAGGTGGGGCAGTGGCATGGTCCCTAGCCTTGCTGTGCACTACTGGCAAGTGTTGGCTTTCCTCCCGTTGTGGCTGACCTCAGTTCCCATGACCCAGCCCCTCATCATGCTGTGCCCACTGACTCCCGAGGGATGTCCCGAGTGTCTTCACCTTTACAGTCGCATTCTCTCTACAGCTGCCTGCGCCATGAATGGTTTAGGCCCACAGAGTCAGCAAGAGAGGTGTTCCCATCTGTATACCTCACCTGGCCAAACTACAGTTTTCTGCATAGTGGCTTTCTCCCTCACACTGGAGACAATGATGTCATCAATATTTGCATTTCTAAAATATGTACAGTGCCTGCCAGGAAGCTGGTGTTTGCAGTACATTTTTGAATGGAAGGTTCTGGACTCAAAAGCTCTAATTTCTAAAACTAGTTCCATCATTATTTTGCGTTGTGGTTTGGGCCACAGTTTCAAGGAAACTCCCTCTTGTCATTAGGGTCCTAGGCCCCTGGTTTTAAATTCCCAGGCCAGGAATGGCTGCTCACCATTCAGGGCCCTGGTTACTGAGTGTCTGTGGAGGGGTCATCTTCTATGTGACTGACAGAATTTCCAGGGGAACAAGGGAAATACTTTCCTCAGGGCAGGTCAGCCGCTGATGCAGTAAGCAGGGTAGAAAGTCTGTAGTTGTCCCATCTCCTAATCATAGAGGGCCACATTCTGTCTGCAGCTATCCACAGAGCATAGGACCTGCTGGACTCTGTGAGCGCTGTGATGACAGAACTGACTGCCCCGTGAGGAGGAACCAGTGACAGTGTGCATCCAGAAGGCCCTCTTCCTGCTGAGAGGGAAGGAGCCAGCTTTTCTGGAACTTGCTTCCAGCCCCAGCCTTGTCTCTGGAGCAGCATGGAAAGTGCCATGATTGCCACTTGGTCACTTCTGTTGTTGAAGGCGCCACCCTGCCCTTCTTCAACCTTTGCCTCTTGTGGCGCCTTGGAGTGGAGCTCTGAGAGACTAGAGTACCTTTTATCCCTAAGCCAGTGTATCCTGAAGGGAAAAAGTGGTGCATTTTGGGCACCCACCAAAACATACCCGGAAGCCACACTTGTCCATGGACAATTCACTCACTGCTGCGCCACTTATGCTTTACCTGCACAAGACTTGGCTGCTCTACAGCCTTCCGGCCGTGCCCTCCATTGCCCACGCAGCTCAGTTATTTATTCAGCAAGGGCTTTAGTGAGGTTGCTCTGTGCACAGCCTGTGCGGAGTTCTTCTCCCTGGGCTAGAAACCCTGGCATCACCATTGCTGCCCTGAGGGGTTGCCAGCCTTGATTGTGTCTGCTGCTGTCCTAGAAGGCAGGATGCCAGGTCTCTGGTAACAGGGAAGTCAGATCAGCCCAGTGTGGGTTCAACCCAGACTCTGTCACCTTTTGGGGTAGGGGTATATGGAGATCTTTAGAAAGTTCCTTACTCTCCTTTACTCTGTTCTCTTCCTGTAAAGTCAGATCAGTGGTAGTCCCTGCCACAAACACTGCTGCCCAGGTCATATCTGAGCATTATGAAAATGCTTACATACAGTCCAGAATGCCTGGCTCACAGGGTGGAAAGGGTGGGTGTCTGTCTTAGTCATGCTCTATTGCTGTGAAGAAACCCTATGAGCAAGGCAACTCTTACAAGGGAAAGCATTTGACTGGGGACTTGCTTACAGAGGCTTATAGTCCATTATCATAATGGCGGGGGACATGGCATCGTGAAAGGCACTGGAGCAGTAGCCGAGAGCTATACCTGATTTGTAGGCATGAGAGAGAGAGCAAGTGAGAGAGAGAGAGAGAGAGAGAGAGAGAGAGAGAGAGAGAGAGCAAGAGAGAGCGAGCAAGAGAGAGCGAGCAAGAGAGAGCGAGCAAGAGAGAGAGTGAGAGAGAGCAAGAGAGAGAGAACAAGAGAGAGAGAGCAAGAGAGAGAGAGAGAGAGAGAGAGAGAGAGAGAGAGAGAGAGAGAGAGAGAGAGAGAGAGAGAGAGAGACTGGGTCTGGCATGGGCTTTTGAAAGCTCAGAGCCCAATGCCCAGTGACAAACTTCCTCCAACAAGGCCGCACCTCCTATTTCTTCTCAAAAAGTTCCACTCCCTGGTGACTAAGCATTCAGATATCTGAGCCTATGGGGGCCGTTCTCATTCAAACTGCTGCTGTGTCCCAAACAGAAGCCCTGGGGTGGAAACTGCAGTGTCCACTCAGAACCCCTCAAGGCTGTGGCCATGGGCAGTGGGGCAGCTCCGCTGTGGAAAGTGGGCAGGCCCAGTGGCATCTGTCTTGCTACCAGGTTTTGAAATGTTCTGTAGGCAGCAGCAGTAATCAGGAAAGAGTGTCAAGCTGGAGGGATATTTACATTTTCGACATGCTCTTGGCAGTTGCTGGCAAGTGTTAGAAGGGTCAATTTCGGAGGCAGGAAGACAGCTCAAAGCTGATTGCAACACCCAGGTGAAGAATAGTGGTGCCTGACCAGGACGAGTGCAAGAATGAGGACAGGAGGAGGGGACACACATTAGAGATGCTGAGCGAAAGGAAACGACAAGACTCGGTTACCAATTAGGGTGGTTATATTCTCTGCACGGAGAGAGGAGTCTCCCGATTGCTTGGGTAGCTCAGTGCTGGAGAGCGCCACTCATTAAAACTGAAAACACAGAGGGAGGTCAAGGTAGGAATGGTGTTGGGGTCTACTCTGGGCATAGGAGGGCCTCTAGCTGCCTCCATCAAGGCATGGGAGCTAATGATGCAGAATAGTTAGGAATGGATGTGGCAGGGGCAGTGAGATAAGAGGAGAGCACAGGGCAGAGTCCCCAGAGGAACCTGACAGGTGATAAATAGGTGGTGGAGGAACTCCCAGGAGTCTGAGACTGACAGCTAAAGACCACAGGAGGGAGGAGAGGGGGAGCCATTGCATCTACCATGTGGGGGACTGAAGAGCACATTTGTCCTCTGCTTTGAGTTCTGCTTTGTCAGGGCGGTCATTGGGAATGGCAGCGTGGGTGAGGGGCAGAGCGAACAAGTGGAGACAGTGCTTATAGGTGCTCTGCCTTTGTGGATGGACTGTGCGCAAGGAGCCAGCTGTGAGGGAGAGGAATAACCAGGGCTTACCGTCTGGTCCAGGAGCATCCAAGTGGGGAAGGGTAGAGTGTCCCAGGGAGGAGGTGCCAGGCGTAGGCTAGGAATATGGATAGCAGTGAAGTTCACATCACAAAGCCCCTGGACAGAAGCTGCAAGCACCATCAGTTACAGCTTGTGCTATTTCATTAGTTGACTCCATAGTTAGTGTTTATCTACTCCTGTTTGGGAGTGTCGATCCCCTCAATATCTCACCTAAGCCTCCATACACTTCTGTAGTTTCCTCCTTTGTGGCAGAAATATAACGATAGTGATAAGAGCCTTCAACTTTATGAATTTGGAACACAAGGGACCCAAAATGGAGATTTTTCATTTATTAGTTATATACAAGTGAATATTTTTCTTAAATACCAATAGGGTTCCCTTAAGACAGGGAACTTATTTAAAATTATAGGATATAAATTATAGTCAAGAGACAGCTCACATTGTAAAGGGCTCACCCATTGTAGTGTGATTGTCCAGGAAATCCAAGCAGCCTCCTGGGTAGACACAATGTGCTGTCACCAAGACAGGATATGCTTGATGCAGGAGGTGTCATTGGTGCAGACTCTTTGGGGTCCCTTTGTTAAATAGGTTAGTGGCACCTTCCCATCAGGGGACAGGCAGACAGTTCAGTCCTGCTCTTTGCTTCCCCCTTCCTATACAAGCGTGGACTCAAATGCTGACCCTAAGAGGAAAGGTGACAGCTGAGCTTTGTACTGACTTCTCTAAATTAGTGAATTTACCCTCCTAGAATTTATAACACCGAGCATGCATGCTCATCTCAATAATCATAATTCTCTCCTAACTCCTGCCTCTGGGATGTGTCTGACCCACACCTTGAGCTACCTGACCCAAGGTCATAAGCACTATGGGAGGAGATGTGTGTGACGGTCCATGTGGCATAAGGGAAGAGGGAGTGGGGCATGTCTCAAGGGGGTGATGCTGGACCTTGTGATCACTTGGAGCACAGACCTTGTATACCGGAAACAGAGCTGGCCTGGAGCAAATCAGAGGGCTAAGGAGAGGGGGAGGAAGTCATGTTTTTCTTCTATGGGAGCTAGAGGCAGATAGGCCATAGACCATCCTGATGGTATGTCTGGCTGGTTGATTGATGAATTTGAAGTTCTGATTCTGGGGCTGAGGAGGTGACTCAGTAAAGTGTTTGTCACCATGTGGACCTGAGCTTGGATCCTCAGCACCCACATAAAAAGCTGCGGTTGGTGTGTTTACAACTATCTGGGGGGTGGCATATGTGATGTGTATAAGTGTCTGTGTGTGTATGTCACTCTGTGTGTGCATGTGCGTGTCTCTCTCTCTGTATGTGTATGGATGTGTGTGTGTGTCTGTGTCTGTGTGTATATGTCTTTGTGTGTGCATGTCTCTGTGTGTATGTCTCTCTGTGTGTGCATGTCTCTGTGTGTATGTGTGTGTGTTTATTTCTTTGTGCATGTGTGTGTATGTGTCTCTGTGTGTGCATGTCTCTCTCTGTGTATCTCTGTGTGTGTGTATGTATGTATGTATGTATGTATGTATGTATGTATGTACATATACAGGTGGATCTCTAGAGCTCATCGGCCAGGCATGTTAGCCAAACTGAGCTGCAGTTTCAGTGAGAAACCCTGCTTCAAAGAGTAAGGTGGAGAGGAGCTAAGGAAGACATCTGTCTTTGTTTGGGTTTCTACTGCAGCAATAAAACACTATCATCAAAAGCAGCTTGGGGAGGAAAGAATTTATTTTATCTTCCAGCTTATAGTTCATCATCCAAGGAAGTCAGGACAGGAACTCAAGCAGGAATCTGGGTGCAGGAACTAATGCAGAGGCCGTGGAAGAATACTGCATACTGTTTCTCAGCCTGCTTTCTTATATCATCCAAGACTACCCACCCAGGGTGGCACCACCCTCCGTGGTATGGGCCCACCCACATCAATCATCAGTCAAGGGAAATGCACCACAGACTTGTCTATAGGCCATTCTTGATCATTTTTTTCAGTTGAAGTTACCTCCTGCAGAATGACACTTATCCTGTGTCAAATGAACACAAAACACACAAAATCTAATGTTGACCTCTGCATGTGAGCACACACATGGATACACACACACACACACACACACACACACACACACACACACACGTGCACGCGCAATGAAATCTGAAGACCCTGGGTAGACATCTCAGCCTGGCTTGGTCTGAGGGCATCAGCTCAATCCTCATGTGACCAGCACAGAGGAGACCTGAGCTCAGATGGTTTTGGTATGGAGGGGGTACCTAGCCTGACCAGGACATGCTTCGTAGCAGCCTCTGCCAAGTTTATTCCCATCTCCTGTTCCACTTTCATTAACACTGCACTACTGATAAATCACAGCACATTCAGGAAATTGAAAATGGGGAGTGTGTTCCGGGGCTTACCGCAGTGCTGCTAATCTGGGGTCAGCCTGTGCTTTGTAGGGCTGGAGAGAAGGAAGCAAGAGAGGAAGAGGGCCTGCCATGAAGACACATGCCCGCAATCCCAGCATTTAGGAGGAGGCAGGAAGAGTGGAGGCTTAGGTTACAGTGTGAGTCCCTGTCTCAATGAAAGAGGAAGGGGGGCTGCGGGGCTTTGGGTGGGGAGAACACAAGATAGTAAACGAGAATATGGCTGCTTGGCTTCAGCAGAGTAGACCTGTTCACATTCCTTGCAGATAGGAGGTTCTGCGGCTGGTACTTGCTCAACTGCCTGCCTGGGTGGTGGTGGTTTCACTGCACTTTGCCTGTGCTTTGAAATCTGGAAGTGATTTCATAGACTTGTCGGTTTTACCATCTTCACCTTTAGCCTGATTCCCACCTCTCGTCCCCAAGCAAGATGCCTGTGTAGTCCGTGACTTAGCCTTAGCTCTTTGCCTGATTGGTGGGTTGCAAATGCCTGTTCATGCAAGTTCCTCCACCCTAGATATGGGCTCCATGATGGAGGGACTGCATGAGGTCTGTCTGGTACATAGTTAAATTCATCAAGAGCTGAAGAACTCAGGTAGATAGGCTCAGTTTTTTTTTTCCTTCTGTGGGGAAAACTCATCTCCAAAAGGCTGGACGGGCATAAGTACACAGTGCGGACTTCTGGCCCATGATTTTTCTATCCCAAAGGGTTGTGAGCTCATCTTTCTCACTGTGGTTCTCCATGCGCTACTCTGGTTAGCCTACCCCAGACCCAGGGCCAGTTCACTTAGATCCGCCTCTGGCCATTAATTGCCATAGTTACCACATCAGCTCTGATGGTCAATTTCTGTGTAACACTGTGTCTTTAGTTGCAAAATATTTAAACACTTGAGTTTAACCCTTTTGCCTCACAGAGGGTTTCCTGCCTCTGCTCCTCTTAGTAAACGTGAAAGCACCTGCTCTACTCTGACTGCTGGGGTGAGGGTACAGCCAGGCTCCCTCTTGGCTGTCTGTACTGACTTTCAGTTTTATCACTGGGAAATGCATTCTGAGTCATACTGTTTCCTGACAGAGTGTGTGCTGTGTTTATTAAAGGCATGAAAACCCATACCCTGCCTAGGCATGTTGGGACTGGTCCCAGCCACTTGGACAACTCCAGATTTCCCAAGTTCTCTTGCTGGGTGTCATTGACTCTAGGGTAAATGCCTCTTTAAGTGTTGGAGTGAGTGAGTGGGGAGGGTGTGTGTGTGTGTGTGTGTGTGTGTGTGTGTGTGTGTGTGTGTGTGTGTGTATACATTGGATGTCTTTATCATTCTCCTGTTCTTCTGAGATTGGGTCTCTCACGGTTTCAGCTAGACTGGCTGGCCAGCAGATAGATCTCCAGGACCTTGTGAATTTACAGGTGCATATATGGCTGCCCCACCCAGGTTTATGTGGGGATTGGGGACCTGAACTCAGGTCCTTATGCTTGAGGCTTGCATAGCAAATACTTAACTCACAGAGACACCTCCCCCGTTCTTCAAATTCCTCTTACCAATTCTTCCAAAAGCTTCCTGGGCCCCAGGAATCCAGGGTGGCAGGGGTTGCCCTCTGGCCTAGACCTTGACAGGGCCCCAAGGCAGATTAGTTCTGGAGGAGTTATGTTTGTAAGTGGGAGATGACTCCTCCTTTTTTCTTCTCCCCTCACTGGCCTTAGACAGGCCCCAGCAGTCAGAATCCACCTGAATATGGGTTGCCTTGGAAACCACACACTTGTTTTCACCCTGGGCTATGTGAAGTGAGGGAGCATTGGATGTGTGGCTGGGGAGGGTTCAGCAGTGCAGAGCATCACCACACCAAGGGGACCAGTGAGTGCAAGGGGCACAGTACCTGCCCCACCCCAGGGCTCTGGCTCCAATGAGCTCTGCACTGCTGTTTATGTTGGACTAGAACTTGTGTCCAGGTTGAATGGAGTATTGATCACTGTAACCAGACAGACTACCACCAGCTCAACTTTATTATTATTATTATTATTATTATTATTATTATTATTATTATTATTGTGTTTGTAAAATAGAGAGTGGCTGAGAGCAGTTTGAGTCTCACCTCTTTCCCAGAAGCAGAATTGGACACCTGACTGGTGGCCTCAAAGTTGATATACAAAGCCATCAAAAAGACAGGTTTTTTTGGCTCTTGTAATTTAAAGGAGACACAGACTGGCCAGCTTCTCAAAGCCTTTAGGATAATTACAGTAGGTGGCCAAGCTTCGTTCCCACTCAGTTCCATCCTCCTGTCTTCAAAGTCTCTGGGCTGCAAGCTCACCTCATGGAAAAACCTGTCTCTGACTCTGATGAAGTGCACGGCTATGGCTTTTCCAGAATTAATTCATCCTATTTTGTATTGTTACTTTGTGTTTGTTTGTTTGAGGTAAAGGCTTGCCTTGTAGTTCAGTCTGGCCTGGAATTTGTGAGTTTTCTCGCCTGGCCTCCTAAGAGATGATCTGATTTCCAGATGTGTGCCACCATACCCAGCTATCTTCCCCCTATTATTTTTGGGGTGTTAATACAGGTATCCTATTTAAGGCTCAGTACTCAATAGACATTGATTCTCAGTACTATGACTAGCTACTAATCTGCACACTAACTCTGTCTAAAGTTGAGCAAAACACTACTCTATGGATGTAAATATTTAGAAGACAGTTTGTCAGTCTGTTATTTAGTAGAACAACAGTAGCAGGTTCCTCCTTAGGACCTGTGACCTCAGGAGACATGGAGTTTGGATCAGGTTTACAATACCAGGCCTGGATTCTTCACTGTGGACCAAGTTTCAAATCCAATCCCAAAGCAGTTGTCACCTCTGTTACCTTTGTGCCTTTATGTCACTGGTGGGCACATCTTGTCTGGGAGATCAGTACTGTAGCATGCAGGATTGGCTGCAGAGTTACCACTGATGCATTTTCTTCCCCAGTAGTCTGGATAGCATCTTCTAGAACCATAAAAGCTAATCAGCAGGGAGGACGTTTTCATGTTTGCCTGGTTTCTCTATGTCATTCAATCAAAGCATGTTGTATCTTCAGCAACTGGGTCTTACCCAGTTGGAAACTGGGTGGGAAACCAAGTACATGGCAATAGCTTGTGTTGTTTTAAAGGCCTTTGGGGCTTCCTTGATTCCTACACTTGGTACTGAGATTTATTTAATAATTTATTTAATAATTCATGACAAGTCTGACTATAGCTACCATTTTCAAATGATGATCTTTATCCATAATGATGGCAGTCCTCCACTAGCAATGTATATTAGCCCCATTGCACTGTGTCTGATTCCCCACAGGCTTTTGAACCCCACTTTCCCAAGGACACCACCAGGGTTCTATGTACACTCCAGGTAGAGGAATAGGTGCATTTATGAGCTCAGTGAAGGCAGCATCTTCCTCTAGACATCTCTGAGGTTGCTTGTTCAGTGTCTAACAATGGTGCTGCATACAGTAGGAGCTCAGTGATTCTACACTGGACGAACAGAAACTGACTCCAAAGGTTTGGGAAATTGAAAGACACTGTAGAATTTTACTGTCTAGAGATTTCTATACAATTGTTATTGCACTATGCTGCCAAGAAAATTCTGGTAATTCTAGTTTCCTGTTGGGCAAGAATCTAGTAAAGTGATGTTTTCCCATTTCTAGGAAGAAAGAAAGATGTTGAAATCAGCACAGCTTAAATTATTCTAATGCTAATTAGGTTAGGGAAAGATGGGACCTGTCCTTTATTTCTCTTTGATTAAAAGGACTTAGGATAAGTTAGAAGACAGTCTGTCACTCTGGTACCTCCCCTGCCAGAAAGAAGGGCTGCTCATGGGCAGTGGACCTGGTCCAGGTTGTGATTTTGTCATTTAGCTTTTTTCTTAAAAATGCTAGTAAAATCTATATAACATAAGTTTTCCACTTTATAATACAGTTCAATGTCATTAAGTGACATCCACACATGGTTCAAGAATGGCCACCAGACACCTCTAGAACTGACTTTATCACCTTTGATGCAACTACGTGCCTGGGTATGAGATAGATTTGCTTCATGTCTTGATTTCCACAGGCATCATATATCATGCCAGCCTCTGACCCCACTCTGTGTAACACCCCTAGATCACAGGCTGGGGTCCTGTTCCAAGCCTTGGTCTGGTAAATGGCTTGCAACCACATACATGACAATAGCAGCAACACCATGTGTCCATTCGTCTCTTGTGGACAAGGGACTGTGCCTTTGTTATTCCAGTTATCCTTGTCAGCAGTCTTTTGTCTCAGCCAGTGAGGATGAGAGAGGAGAAGTACCAGTTCAAAGTCATGTGGCTGATGAGAAGTCAAGCTAGCTTCCAATAGATGACCACCATCTCCAGGCCCTGCTTTTGGGACTTGACTCCCAGATCCACTCCTACCCCTAATTCCTGTGGTGTCTAGCTGGGAACATGGGACTTAGGCAGGTAACTGAGAAGAGTGAATGTGGTGGGGTCCAGGGCTGAAAAGCAACATAGATACATTGGTCCTGCCTTTCAAACTCCTGAGGTCTTGCTAGGCACACCTCAACTTCTGCTGTGCCATAGGAGCCCCCCCCCTCCACCTGTTAGAACCTCTTTCTCTTTCTGGCTTCCCTGCCATCTTCCCCTTAGCTCCTACACTTATCTAAGAAGGTTGTGATGTTGCTGAAATGCTGCTGTTTCCCTGCCTGCCCTCCCCTTTGCTGTAAGAGTTAGTCTTTCTTGTAGATTGACTGCCTGGCTGAGTCCTATAAGTCTTGATTTTGCTTGCCTCCCTGCCCCTTTCTGGGGCTGGCACCCATGTCTTGTGCCCTTCTGTGCCTGTCTGGAGCCACTAGCCTGCTAGTCCCTGAGCTATCAGGTTCATATTTGCTTCAACTCAAGGCACGGAAGACTGGGCAATCTGGGGTCTGCTGTAGATAGATGTCTTTGCTTGTTATAATCCCAAAGGTCATGGCCCTGCAGCCTCCTCAGGATCTCTACTCATAGTGACGGTTCTTAGGCTGAGCATCTACAACTTCACACCAAACATCCTCGAGGGGCTCAGAACTTCCCAGTACCTTACTTTTCTAGGTAGAGCTCTGGTCCTGGTCCTGTCTGACTCTGCTGCTCTGAACAGGGCTAGGCAGAGGTGCCATGCTGGCTACATGCACCCCTGTGGTCAGAAGGGGGGCACCTCCTTGCTTTCTCATTCTTTTGACCTTAGCTAAAGCTGGCTTCCCCGGCAGCAGTCAAAGCCTGCTGTCCTCATTGAGCTGTTGACTTTTTAGCTGTTCACCCCGTCCCCTTTCCCTCGTTGTTGTAGAGGCAGCCTTGTCTTTTCAGGGGTGGTGGTGTGGAAAACTAGCACCTTTGGTTGCCCCTCTTAGAGTTCCTTGCATTCCTTTTGTCTCATCCTGCATCCCATTCAGCAGCAAGATGTCTGTTCTCACACACTGGCTGAGCCTGGTGTAAGGGCCTTGTCCAAACCACTGAGATAGATGTGGAACCAGAAATTGAATCTTGGGCAGTACATTTTCTTTAGCGGGTCTAAACAGAGGGAACTGAGATTAAAAAAAGAAGCCCAAATATTTACAAGTCTTTTATTCTAAAAACCAGTGGCTACCCTTACACTGCAGCATCATGCGCCTGCCTACCACACCTTTCCCTACACACCATTCACATCTGTGAAACCCTCATCTCGTGTACCCAGTGCTTACTGAGCTACAGTGCTTGGTGCTGGGCGAGAGCCCTGGGTCTGGGCTCTGGGTGACACATGACACTTGGCCATTTGGTAAAACTGTGTTGTAACAATGTTGCCTCAACAGTCTGCTCCACAGGACAGTGTTGACACATAGCCACATGCCCTGTGGCTCTAATATTCCCAATTGCTCCACCACAGCAGCTGGGCTTGGCCCTTGCTGCTGACCTGTGACTAAGCTTGCCACAGCCACAAAGCAGGGATCAGTAGCCAGCCGTGGTGGAGCCATCTGCCAGGTGCAGAGCAGCCACAGCCTCCAAATTCAGACCATGAGGGAGCATTACATTAGGATGACTTCCAATGCCCCTGACACCTTCCTCCTCACAGACAGTGCCCCTCACCTCTTCCTGGGGCAGGGACCTCACCTCCTCCTGGGGCAGGGAGCTAAATGCTCTCCAAGATCCCTGCGGATTCTCTAAGATAGCATTTGTTAGAATGTACAAGGAACGCAGCCATTTGAGAGCAAAGACGAGTCGCCTCCACTGGGTGTGTGGGATGGAGGTAGGGAGGGGAAGGCCTGTGATGTTTGTCTTCCCGCTGTTGTTAGAAATAGCAACTGTTCTCCACCTTGCCTGGGGACTGGACAAAGGTGATTAATTTCCTCGATACAGAGCTATGGACTATTGACGGGCTGTTTGGAGCCAAGCACCGCAGGGACAGTTAGGCTCAGGCCCTAAACAGGCTTGTGACCTAGCCTGAGATAAACATCGGGACTGCAGGCACAGTGAAGGGCAAAGAGAGCCTGGTGCTGAGGAGGAGATGGTAGAAGGGTGGGCAGAGGCAGGGAGGGCCCTCTAGGGGGCGGAGTCTGCCAAGCAGCAGGGAGAGGTAGGAAAGCCTAGGGCTTTTAGGGGTGGAAAGGCAGAGAGGTATAAGGGGGACTGAAGAGAAGTGAGGACTGAAGAGACGTGTAGACTCCTGGTGAGTCTACAATGATGGTCATCACAAAGTGCTTATAGGGACAAGGGATTGTGATCCGACAGAGGCAGGGTGTTAGGGAATGTCTCCAAGCTGCTGTGGCAGAGATTTGAGGAAAGACTGTGAGTTCATCAATAGCTTATCAAAGGTCCATGGGGTAGGGAGAAGGCTGTACATGTGAGGGGTTTGGCTACCTGGTCATAGGCATCAGCTGGGACTTCCACGTTTGGGACTGTGTGTGGTTGTGTGTGTGTGTGTGTGTGTGTGTGTGTGTGTGTGTGTGTGTGGTGGGGATAGGTTGAAAAATCTCTCTCTTTGGAGACGAAGACTAAAGATGGCAGCTACCAGCTGTCCTTGTTTGAGAATCAGGAATGGCAAGTACCATCTCAGCCTAGAATCCTGAGATTCCAAAGCTCATGGATAGAGCACACCAGGCAGGGCCTGCGGGAACCCCAGCGTGCCTGCACTGTCAAAACTTTCCAGATGGCAGTCAGGAGGTATGCCCACCCGGCCCGGCTTTACAGGATCCTTGGGTTTTTTCAGTTTTGCTGTTCTCTATTGTTCCCAATTACCTCCACCTAAAAATACACCTGTCCCAGCAGCCTTGGGAACCTAGCTTCGCCCAAAGGTGAGGGTTTGAGTCTTTTCTCACCTTCAGGACCCAAACTTGCCAGTTTGGCCAGGTGGCCAGGAACTGTCACTGCCACCACGGTGTCAGCAGCATGGGTTCCTGTGCAACGTCACCCAAACCGGCACGAAACATCTTATTGTAGTGGGGTCACATAGGCAGGAGGAGGTGTGCTGCTTGGGTCTAGGTGGGAACTCAGGGCCATGGCTGAGGCCAGATCACAGCCAGAGCCTCCTAGCTCAAACAGCTTGTTTCCATGTTTGCTTGTCTCTGGCCTGCTTCTTCACACCTTTATGTACTCTCTGGCTCTCCTTTCTTAAATGTATCCATCGCTTACCTTTTTTTTTTTTTTTTTTTGTATGTGAACATGCAGCGTTTGTTGCTGTGGGTTGATTCCCTGCGTCTGCATGCGCATGTGTGTGAGCGTGGTTTTGAAACTGGATTGACAGGAATGGATTTTACAGCCCATACTTCCTGGCTCTGGAAAAGGAGAGAGGAAGACAGTGAGGGACAGGATCTCTGAAGCAGAGAACGTTCTGATCTAGGTGTGCTTTGGGGATAAATTTAGTTCTCAAGGCTGCTGCGATGTTCTAATTGAGCAGGAGTCCTTGGGCACCCACAGTGGGGAGTGGCCATGTCATCCCTCACCTGCTGGCTCAACTTCAGGGACCACAGGAAACCCAAAGCTTCAGAATGTTATGTATTCAGAGCCACAGTTACAGCAGCCCTGAGCTGACATTAGATGGATACTCAGCACTGGATTTCCTCCAGACCCCTTTCTGGATGCATTTCAGTTTTTATGGCTGGCACATCTCAAAGAGGAAATGCAGATTAATGGTGTATACTGCCATGTTCTCATGTTCCCGGGATTAAATCAATAAGGTCTGAAATATTAATTTGGCTTTTATGAAGATAAAATGAGATATGGTGTGGCAGGGAATATTCTAGATTTAGGTTCATGATTTGCTAGATTTCTCTGAATCTGTTTTCTTCTGTGTAGAATAGGCTGGCCATATACATATGTTGTAGTATCAGCTTAGAATATCACCAAGCTGGGAACAACCGGGAGTTTTGGTGCGTATTCTATTTTGCCCCCTCCTTGACTGGATCGCCTTTTGCTTATAACATGGGGTCCAGCTCTGGCCCATGGTTGGCGTCTGCTGAGACATTCAGTTCATTCAGATGAGGGCTCTGAAGTCTTCCTGGCCACACTCAGTTCTTTTCTTGGCTCTGGTCAGCACTCTCTCTGGGGACCTCCCTTCCTTACCTTTCTCCCATCCCAGTATTAATGGTCACCCTGGGGATATAGGGAGCTTCTTGTTCTTCTTGCCCAAGACTGCCCAATCCCCACTGGTCCTAGATATAAGTTTATTGTCAACACATGAGGCACGGAGCCCCTGATTCTGCTAAGTACTAGGAACTGCCTCTCAGGCTGGTAGATGAGCGTTACAGCTGCCTGGCTGGATGTAATCGTGACAGTGAAAATAATAAAGCATTAAGCACAGGACCACATGCTACATAAACGGTATCCCATTTAATCTCCATATTATCCTCAATTTGTTCCCATCCATTCTGTATTTGCTGCTGTAGCTTGAACCAGCACACATTTATTATCTTAAATTTGGGGGGTGTGGGGTCAGAAGTTCAAAATGGGGCCAGCAAAATCTAAGCGTTGGCAGGGCTGCTCAGAGTAATCCATTTGCTTGGCCTTTCCAGCTTCCAAGTCATTAGTGGCTGGTTTTCCCATGCTCTGTCACACAGCCACCGCCTCTCCTGCTTTCCTGCACTGTATTTAAGGGCCTTTGTGACAGCATGGTGCCCATTGATAAAGCGGGAGGGGCTCCCACCTTACAGACTGACCATTTGAGGGGCTTCGTTCTGCTTACTGCAGCCCTCTTCTTGCAGTTGAGAAAACAGAGACGTGGATATTAGATCCTGTGGAGCTGCTAAATGGCAGGCTGGAACTAACTAGGGCTAGGGGTGGTTGATCCAGGAAAGTCTGAGAAAAACACTTGTGCGGAATAACCCAACTGCCAGTGGCCTTCGGGGGAGAGGAGAGGAGCTCTAAGTTGAGTCCCCATTCATCTTAGTCTAGAAAGGAGAGGTATGGTTCTTCAATTTGGCTGTACACTGGAATTATCCTGGGAGCCTCCAGATGACAGAGTTTCACCCCTGGAGAGTCAGCCTTAATTGCTCTGGGGAGACCCTGAGTTTAGGGATTTCCCAGGCTCTCTAGATGATTCTGGAGTAGAGCAGAATCATCACTTTCAACTAATCCACAGCCCCAGCTATGTCTCTCACTCTAATGACTGCATTCAGCATCCCTTAGAGTTGGCTGGAGCCCCACTCCCATCCTACTCGGGACCCTGAGCTGCAGGCTTCTCTGCTCTACTGTGCCTCCTTGTAGCCATGACTACAGGCTACAGGGCATCATATGTACCCAAAGGAGCCTCCCCTTTGGTGATAAGCATGTTCTCCTCTGGGTCTCTCCAGTCCCTCTTGTAGGGCTGTCAGCACAGCTGTATCAATTTTTTTCCTTTGTTCATGTTAGTAGATAGAACAGATTGGAAGCACACTGCCCAGGTTCAAACTTCAGCCTTGCCAAGTCCTGATTGAACTTGGAACAAGATATGCTCCCTCTCTGTGCCTCAGTTTCCTCTTAAGCTTAGGGTTCAAATAATGCTTACCTAGTTAGTGTGAAGACTAATGGGTTTGCAGATGAAGGAGATTGCAGCTAAATGTTTGCTAGTGTTACCAGCTGCTTCATCTAGCCCTGTGGGTCCAGTTGATTTCAACAAGCATTGATCCTTTACTTAGTGCAAGGTTAGAAATGGGTAAAGTGTCTTCCCTGCCCTGAGATAGCTCACAATGGTGGAAAAGGTAAATCAGTCAGATCAGACAGCTAATTACATTGCAGCGTTCGGTGTCGGAACCAGATGGCAGTGAGAAATACAGGCAGGGATATCATGATGAAGGGATTGTGAGGACCACAGATGTGAAGGCACATCATTAGTTTTTAGCACTAATAAAATCTTAGTGGATTTTTGTCTGTGTCTGCACATCTGAACTTGTGGATTATAATACCCAATCAAACCCCTTAGACCAGTACTGTGAATTCAGGAAAGTTGCAATAGCTTTACTTGCAAATGCAAAGGTGTGAATGACACTCCAAGACCCATCATGAATATAAGTGCTCTCTGCAAGGGGACGGTTACAGGTTCTTCAACAGAGTGGAGGCTGCCTCCTCTGCAGCTACCCCTGGAGAGCAGCAGGAATCACTGCAGAGGCACAGGACACATCCTGCAGACAAAGGGGCCATGGCAGCATTGATGACGGGGCATGGGAAAAAAAAACCCGAGGATGCACAGGGTAAGAGGGCCTTAAAAATGGACAGCGTCCAGGTTCCAAATGGTCAGAATAAGCAAAAAAGGCTGCCCAGCTGGGGGCTGGGGAAAGATGCCAGGGAAGAGGTAGGTCTTAATGTGACAGCCAAAGGGAAGTCAGGTGGTGGTGGGGGGCAGCTTTAGGGGAAAGGGTTGCTTGCAAGCCAGAGGTGTTCTTCCCCTTCCCTCTAGCCAAATGGCCAGCGGCCCCGCCCCACTCACACATCTCTAGTAAGGATCATCAGCTTGCTTGGTGTTGGCTGATGCTGCTGGCAGCTGTGGGTGCCTCTGCCAGCTGTGTGAACAGCTGTGGACCAACCCTGGGCTGTTCTATGCCCTGGCTCATTTCCCACCCCTGCTTGGTTGAATACACTTTAAAGCAGGATCCCACACTCCTTGGTTCTAGCTGTAAAATATGTTGTTCAGAGGAAAACAGTGTGTTTGCCGGGGAAGGACAGGGAGGTAAGCACTGGGTAGACTTGCAGGCTTTCTTGTTTTGAAGAAAATCTCTGCGTGAAGCAGACCGTTGTTGAGTGTGTTTGTGTGTGCTTTTGCAGTAGGGGCTAATAACAACACCAGACTATAATGGAATGGCAGTTGTCAATTCTGACTGAATCCCACAGGACTTTCCTGTCAGGCTTCGTTCAAACCCCACCTCTGTTGGTACAGCTTACATGCTGCTGATACCTTCAGCTGGCTCTCCTGGGCTGAGAAATGGTCCTTCTTCCTGGGCTGCTGGAGTCTATAGGATTCTGCAAAGGGAATGAAAGCCTAGGGCTTCTGGGTGGGCAGAGTTAGAGAGGATTTCTGAGCTGTCCACAAGGCCTGGTCAGGACGCAAGCCCCGAGCACACAGCTGGAATAGAAATGGTGGCTCCATCTTCAGAGAAAGGAGGTCAGAGCCTTGTCCTGTCAGGGCACAACATGAATAGACCCTCCAGAGGACAGCACCTCCCTCCCAAACGATCTGGATAAGCAAAATCATCAAATATCTAGGAGTAAGGCCAGGGAAGAGGGAGATCTTAACATGACAAGCAGGGGGAAGCTGGTGGGGGCTTCTGGGATTGTTGGGTTCTGCCTGCTGTTGAGAACATGCATGCTGGTGAGAGCAGGCGGGGCTGTTTCCTGCAGCAGAATCTGGTATTTCTGCAGCCAGAGGATCATAATGACTGGATCTATTTTTTCTGTAATATTCTAGATACTATTATTATTAGGCTTTAGTTGTGGGTTATGAGGTTGCCTTTCTAAAACATGGTGGTTCATGCTCTATGCATCCACCCTTGAGTTTCCCCTGTCCTGAGTGCTGCTCCCCCACCTGGACCCCTTCCTGCATAGTCTGAGATTTCCAACCTCTGTGCTCTGGACAGAGCTCCTTGGGTGGCAGGGAGGTGTCTCCGGCTGGTCTGTGTAGGTTTCCTGAGTCAGTCTTTGTCCCTGCTGACAAGCTCAGTAAGTACACATGACATTTGTCTTCCTCTGGCCCAGGGTCCAATGGATCTGAATCTAAATTTCATCTCTGCCTTTCACTGGTGATATAACCCCAGGCTAGTGGTTTAAATCTTTGTACTTCAGTGCCCTCCTCACTAAAGCAGAGCGGTGCTGGTGTCTTCCTTAACAGATTGCCACGACCAGGAGATGAAGTGCGCTGTGGGTATGGGTGCCATGTGGTGGCTCCTGTTTCATCGCATTGTCTGAGACAGGACATGCTACTTGGACCCCATATCCTTTTGGGGTGTCAGGGCTTCAAGCTCTTCTCAGAAGGCTTTCCCACATCCTGCTGCTGTTGGCTAGTGCTGCCAGCTGTGGGAACAGCTGTACCTCTGCCATTTTCCCTTTGCCTCCCCCTGGGTTTTGCTGTCACGTTAGCAGGCAAGTGTGCTTAAAAATAAGTGGCAAAAGCTGCGCTTGTTTGAAGTGTAAGGTATGTCACTCTCAGAAGGAGCGTTTGTACTGTATAATAGATAAGAAAGAGCTATCTGGTTAAAGAACTTTTTTGGCTAGCTTTTCTCCCAGGGCGTGGGAGGAGCATCCTCCATCCTGGTGTGGGTTGGGGGAAGAATGAATGTGCTCTTCAGAGGCTCTGCACAGCCTCTCGGTCTGTGGCTTTCTCATTGATCTATTTCTCTCTGGTGAATGGGCTTAACAGAAGTAGAGAGAGATTTTTCCCTAATGATCGGGATAGAAAAGAATAAAAAGTGACTTTAGGGGTATCTTGGGACCTTAGCTGTTATTGTGTGCTGACACTTCATTTCAGAATGTAAAGGGCCCAGCTTCTGCTTTGTAGAATAAATGGTCTTCTAGTCAGGGCAGTCAGGGAAGAGGCAGAACTCTCTGCTTCATAACACACAGCATGGAGGGGTCTCTCTCCTTTTCTCTCTGGAAGAAGCAAGGTTGGTGCCTGGGTCAGCTGGAGCTCAGGCGGCTCAGCACAGAGTCCTAATGAATTGTTTGGAACAAATATTTTCTGTGCCTGTCTTGAACTTCTGCTCTGGGAACTGGTACCCAGGTAGGAGGCAGCTGCATTGGTCCTGCTAGGGTTGAGTGATGCTTGTTGACCGGAGGGTCCTGTATCCTACCAGGTTATAACCAGACTAGCTCTGGAGGTTTGTATTGGGATGGGCAAACGCTAAGACGGGAGCATCTATTTCTTTGGTGAGAATTTGGGTTATAAAAATCCCTGGAATGATTTTGAGTCCTGTGCTAGAGAAGGTCAGAGCAAGGCTACGCTACGTGGCTGGCCTGCACATTAACCCAGCGTGTGACAGTGCTCGTCAGTCCAGTGACTGAAATCACTTGGCATCAGTGCTGACTGAGCCCAGCAACATCAGCACAGAGAACCTGGGCCAAGGGAAATCAGTGAATTCGCCCCCATGCTTGACTAGATGGATGGACGAAAAGCTTATGGCTTCTCCTGGTGGATAGTAGGTCCTGTCAGGCGGGGGCTGTGATCTGCCAAGAGCTGAGAAAGGAGATCAGGGAACAGCAAAGTCCTCCTTTCTTCCAGGGTAAGAGGTTTTTGTGCTTTATTCTCTAAGAGTCAGACCAGGGAGACCATCAGATGCAGTGTGGTGATGCACGGGCTCTGGAGCCCGTCTTAGTCAATTTTCGTTGCTATAACTGAATACCACAGACGGGGTAAGTTATAAAGAGTAGAAGTTT
The DNA here is from genome assembly GCA_030556225.1 of Cricetiscus sungorus. Lineage (NCBI taxonomy): Eukaryota > Metazoa > Chordata > Mammalia > Rodentia > Cricetidae > Cricetiscus > Cricetiscus sungorus. The sequence continues at coordinate 106,164,256 of JANBXA010000730.1, forward strand.
ATTTAGCTCACATTTCTTTAGGCTCCAAAGTCTAAGAGTATAATGCTGGCATATGCCCTATAACTGGGAAGATATCTTGCGTCAAGCCTGATAGCTTGTCCCTTCTTCCTCTTTTTAAGAAGCTAATAATGCCACCTGGGTCTCACTCTCATGACCTCATCCGCCAAAGCTCCTACTTAGATAACATTAGCACAAATTAAGGATTTGGTTTTCCTTCCTTCCTTCCTTCCTTCCTTCCTTCCTTCCTCCCTCCCTCCCTCCCTCCCTCCCTTCCTTCCTTCCTTCCTTCCTTCCTTTCTTCCTTCCTTCCTTTCTTTCTGTGCCAGGGTCTCATGTAGTCCAGAGTAGCCTTGACCTTGCCATGTAGTTGAGGATAACCTTGATCCTTCTGCTTCCACCTCCTAAGAACTGGGATATAGGCATTATCACAGTGCATCACCACATCCTGGTTTTATGCAGCACTGGGGAATTAAGCAAACCCTGGGCTCTGTGCATACTAGGCATGTACTTTATCAACTGAACTGCACGCATCCTCAGCCCAGGAGTTAGTTTTCTAAGACACAAACCTTTGGGGGAAACCTTCCAGGTGGTACAGAGCTCCAGGTGGTAAAACCAGAGAGTTTTCTGTTAGTCCAGGACTCTACCATCCTGCAAGTTGTTTGTCAAGCATGTGAGTAGGCCGTTAGGTTCCTCAGCTCTGGGATGTGCCCAGTATACAGCAAAAGGCAGGGTGGGTACATCCAATCCACTTCCTCTCAGAAACAGCACCCAGCTCTCCAGTGTAGTTTGTGTGAGCTTATGAAGCCGAAAGAAACATTTGTAGGCTCCATCGAGGGACCTGAGCTTTGGGCTTTGCTGTGGCTCTATGCAATCAGCTTTATGAGAGAATCAGGGACAGAGCCCGAGGCTACCAGAGGTCTCATCAGCCGTCTCCGAACTGTCCTCTGAACTGATGAGGAAGCTAAGGCCCAGAGCAAAGGGAGATCTGCTCCAGACATCCTGGCACAAAGACCCACCCTGGTCAGCCTTCAGCACTCCAGCTAAGCCTTGAGCGCTTGCCATGAGAGAGGCTCTGTGCTCTACACTCACCAGTCAAAAACAGTCACTTTCACGGTTCCAGGTATTGGGGATGCAATAACTTGCTAGGCAGGTCTGACCCCAGCCACACAGAACTTCCATTCTATGGGAAGAAAGGGGGCAGCCATAATGAGGGAAGAATAGAAGAGGCCAGAGTACCTATGCACGGAGGTGCATACTTGTAGCCTTTAGTACTTAGGAGGTGGAGACAGGATCAGGAGTTCAAGGCTAGCCTCAACTACACAGTGAATGCAAGGCCATCCTGGGTTACCTCAGACCTTGTCTCAAAAGAAGAGTTTTATGTAAATTCTGTTAAGGACAGTGAAGAAAACAGGACAATGATGGAGAATGGTGGAAGGAGAGATTGACCAGGGCTAGGGTTTCATGGGTGGCAGGTATATTTGAGATGGTAATTTGGGTATCACAAGATTATTTCTGTTTATATGGTCTCCTTTTCCGGTGTACTGAAGTATTATCTCCCCAGGAAAGGGAGGCTTAGGGAGACAAGTGAACCTTTTCAGTCACACAGCTGGACAACCAGGCTTTGAGTACTACTTTGCCAAACCCCTAAATAGAGGCTGTTTCCCATCTTCCGTGGCTGTTTCCAGTTAGGATTGACTGTGTTCTGTTTTTCATGGCAACAAGCTGACTGTTAATGTGAACAGTAGAGGTGAGTTCTGAGTCCAGCTCCACAGCTCCGACGCCCCCCTCTGTAGGAAAGCCTGAGCTGGGTAACCCAGGGGAACGTCTCCCCTCCTTCTGGAACTGGCCTCATTATGAATGAGATGGCAGTGTCACAGGGCCAGCTTATTTAGGCCACAATCTATCTAGCAGACTTCTTAGGAAGCTGGGTAGAGAGCACCCATCTCTGCAGGCCCGCTGGGTCAGCACACTGGTGCGCCCCCTCCCAAATGTTTTTCTCATTTCCGGTTGTTTTGACTCCACCAGCTTCGTCTCATTCATCACCAAAGCAAGGCGCGCAATGGAAAAGGCATATCCTGTCCTCCGGGTGCTGCCTCATTTCCTGCCTGTGATTGACAGGTGCCAAAGGAGCGCTTGCTTTGCACACCTAAGAGAGGGTTTGCTGTTCCTCTGACCTGTGGGGCTGCCAAACCGACAGTTGCAGGGGCGTGGTCTTCCCCCAAGTCCCCAGTCTGCAGACAAAACTCTGGCTGCTTTATGGACAGAGGAGGCAGTTCTTCCGTCGTGACTTGTCTCCCCAGCCACAAATTTGGAACCTGCTTACTGTGAGCCTTTGCAGCCCGTGTACCTCAATTTTTCAGCCAGTTAAAAATTATTCTAAACATCTGTGGATCAGTTCGAATGCATCTCTGTGCTCATGAGCTCACAGTGTCGGTGGCTGACAACACTGAGGCATGTGGAGTGCCACTCAACCCTCAGCTTGTTTCTACTGCAGACAGAAGATGTTCTCCAAGGACTATAATTCCAGGCACACAGTGATGCTGAAGAGCCCTGGAGACCAGGGGAGGAAGCAATTCAGACCTGGCATTGAGGCTGGGGAAGGGGACCTGGGCTTGGCTGTGTGGGAACTGTGGATCTGGTAGTAGGGCTATGTATGCGAGCATCTTGGTTGTTGCTCATTGTAAACCTTCTAAGGTATTTCCCAAGGGTCATATGAAACCTTTATTAGGTTCCCCCCCCTTTTTTCTTTTGGCAGTTCTGAGGATTAAACCTGGGGTCTTGTGCAGCTAGGCAAACATTCTGCCAGTTACACCTCCAGCGACTAAGCATCTTTTATTGTCACAGTCTCCACCCCACTGATCACCGGCACTGGGTCTCAGGGTGCTATGATAGCAGTGTCCTCTTCCTGGAACGTCTCCCTCCTTCCTTCCCTTTCTGTGTCTTTTCCTTCCTTCTTCACAGCGGGTAAGGCACCAAACAGACACACACATCTGACTTTGACCTTGACCCAGCCTGCAAGCTTCCTGAAGCTTATGGTATAGTTTAGACTCTATGGGACAGCGTGTCTTGGAGGTGGCCCTGCCCTTTTCTGTCACATTCATGCCACCTCCTCTTTAAAAACACACCAGCCACTGTGAGGTTCTATATAGCCTCAGTACTACATTCTGGATCTTTGCACATACAATGTATTCCTTGTTCTAAGTGGCACCACCTTGCTGTGAAGCATCCCTGATAGCCCCAGCTTCTGTCTGCCTTGTGCATATAGACACCTCCTGTGTCCTTGTCTGCAATGCAAAAACACCTCCCTTCTTTCACTGAGTCCTTCAAGGGAAGTCTGGCCCGTGCCTTTGGACCTTCAATCTCATACAGCATCCGGCAGAGTAGGGGCTCAGGGGGTGCTTGGTAAATGAATGGATTCCCCACAATATCCGCATCCTGTTAACCATTGGCTCATCAGCCGAGGAGCAGAGCCACACCCTTGAAGAAACTTCTTTCCCTCTGCAGGAGCTGGAGCTCCTGTGCACCTGTGCAGAGGTGGCTTTGCTGTATGACCTCAAGTTCCCTCATATGTCCTCAGAGCCCTTGTTTAAATGGGTGTCTAGATTATTTCCACAATATCCAGCCAGAGAAGGAACACAGCTCCCCGTGCTGCAAAAGGCAACACATCCCTGCCATTCCAGTTTGTTGCCAGTGTTGTTGTTCTGTTTTCTTGACTGATACAAGTGTGAGTGCCACAAGACACAAAGTCGTGACTTTAGAGATTGGGCGTTGTGGTCCAACTGTTCCTTTGGGCAAGACAGCAATATTTGTTGATGTTGAGAGAAGGCCTCGCTATGTAACCCTCTCCTGGAGCTCACTGTGTAGGCCAGAATGACCTCAAATTTGCAAAGATCGGCTTGGCTCTGCCTCCTGAGTGCAGGGGGTGGGGTGGGGTGTGTCAGCCCTTACAGGGACCCATCAGTGGTATTCTGGAGAATGCTCTGTGAAAACATGAAAGATCTGTCATGATGCCTGCATGCTTCAGTAACGTCAGTGCAGACTTCTATGGACCCATCCAGCTGTGTGAAATCCAGTCGAACATACTAACCTGAAGACATGGCCTCCTGAATTACATACACAGAGCCCCTGTTCTCATAGTGGGTGAGAAATTGTTCTCCACAGGCCATTGAGCAACGAGCTTCCCTACATCTTCACAGCCACTTGTCATAGGGCTCTTACAGGGCACTCACGGCAGGCATGACTAATATATCCCCCATTCTTCCTTGGTGAGTTCTTGGGTAACCTCAGTGCAAGATGCCCAGCAGGAAGCGTGGTCTGCTTCTGTGACTCCGCTCAACCGTTGACCAAAGCTAATGCTCCCAAGGGCCTCAGTAGCTGAATAATCCAACTCAAAGGAGATCAGGAAAGCGATGTTAAAGACAAAAAGGAGACTATAAGTAGTCTGCCCTCCACAGACCAAGCACTTCCTCATCTTAGAGGGACAGTGACCCAAGAAGCCAGCAGTCTCAGTCCAGGACAGGTACAAAGCAGGTGATGTCACAAATCGCTGTGGGACTGCATGCCCACCGGAGTGTGGCTCGAGGCTAGCTTGGCACGGAGCTTGCGTGGGAGCTGGAGTGGGAAGGTGGCTCTCCGTCCTCCCAGCAAAGGGACACCTGGGCAGCCTAGTCTTCTGCCTCCAGCTCCTGAGAGTGCTGATGTGACCAAGGACTGAAGAGACTGTGGAGGACTATCAGGTGTGACAGGTGGTGGCTGCTCTGCCATCTTGAGGGTCTGCAAACCATGCACTTGAGGCTCTGTCCCTACCCCTTGAGGACAACCTGTAGGTCTTTGACATTTCTCCACTGCATCATCTGACTTAGCTGCTCTCATTCTTTTTTCTTTTCTTTTTTTTCCAAAACAGGGTTTCTCCATGTAACAGCCTTGACTATCCTGAAACTCTCTCTGTAGACTAGGCTGGCCTTGAACTCACAGAGATCTGCTTGCTGCTGCCTCCAAAGTGCTGGGATTACAGGTGTGCCCACTACTGCCTGGCTGTTCTGACTATTCTTGGAACTATTTTATCGCAGCCATTTTGTGTTGTGTTTCTGCCCCACCCAAAACAGTTAGGCAGTGGCCCGCAACACGTTGAGTAAGTTACGTGATTTAATATTTTTCCACTATTAATGATTCATTGATAATTTGAGGTTTCCATTAATCTCGCTCATTCATGGTAATCACCTGGTGTGGCTTATTACTTTCAGCTGAGGTCTGTCTAGCCTCTAGCCTGGTAATTTGGCCTTGGGCTACATTGGAGTGTTCAAACTTTCCTGGTTGCTTTCTTCCTGCACCCCTTGTTCCCTCTCCATCTCTCCTGTTGCTATAAGATGCAGTGAGAACAACTTGGACAAACCGTTTTGTGTCTGCCTCTTCCAGGCATTTGGACACCGGCCTGGCAAAAGGCAAGGTGGGTGTTTCCTGTCTGGCCTTCTCCCTGGGTGGAGGGAAGGAGGCCACCACTGTTCATTTTCCTGCTCTGGAAGGCTCAGACTTAGCATTCCTGGTTTGCATGTCTGACACCTCACTTGGCACATGATTTATTACAGTTTTAAATAGCCCTTTCTTCCTGGATTGAACTGTCCATATCCATTTGGAGTGGGAAGATCTGGCTGTGGTGTTAGTATGAGAATGGTTTTGAGCGAGTTGTTGGGGGTTCTCAGTGCAGCTGATGCTCACACACCGGAGAGAGCCCTGTGTCTGGCTGGAACCCAGGAGGCAGAAGCAGACAGTTGCCTGCCACCTGAATGAAGGACGACATGGATGCAGAGAGCCTTTTGTTTCGTTTTGTCTACATTTCAGAGGCAGAACATCCCAGGCAACGGGAGGCAGTCTATGACAACCTGGAAGGGGCTTCAGGATCCATACTAGCCATTCCCCTGCCTTTGTGGTGGGCTTTACCATCGGTCAGGGCTTTCTTAAGGAAACACTTCCCAGGGAGGAACTCCCCTCGGCTTCTCTCTTTCTCTTCCCTCCTCCCCTGGGGGGTGGCAGTTTCTCTAGCCAAATCCTTTTTTGCTGTGGTTAGAGTCTCTCTGGGATAGTTAAGCTGGAATACAGGATGGTTACAACAAAACATGAAAATTTCCCTTTCCTTTTACAGAGATATATGTCCCCTAGATGTCACCTAAATTAGCTCATCAGATTGTGATCACCATCCTGGGGCTTTGATGATGTGGATGGCTACAGAAATCCTTCGAAACCCTTTATCCTCCAGGTGGAGGTGGAGGGGGGAGTCCTGCCAGCTTCCTGTGGAACATTCTGGTTCCTTTTGTTATCCTGCACTTCTCGACAGAGAGCCACTAACAGCTTTCTGTGCTACTGGTTGAAAGGCTATTTAGTGTGGCCCCAGAGAGAAGGGGGAGGGTTTGGCATGACTGTGAGAGCCTGGCACAGAGAGGGGCAGAGGGGATAAGCCATGTGTGTGCGGCATAGGTCCCATGATCTCATCACACAGCGGTGCCCACCAGCCATGTCTAGGCCCTTCATTTCCCCTCAAGAGTCTACAGAGAGTGCTACCCACTGGTCTTCACCGCAATGGCAAAGGCGTTTATGCCTTTCCCTAATGTCAGTTCTCCCTCAGCGGCCTAGCTGCACATTGACCATGAAGCAGGTCTCACCTGTACACTGGCCTGGACTTTATTTATTTATTTACTTATTGCAATTCCAAGGTTTTCGTGACTAGCTAAAAGGGTGCTTTTCATATGGAATGACAGGAAAAGATGAGATTTCTGAGGGTTGGAACCATCCAAAGAGTGAGAGTTAGCTCTGTGGTAGACATGTCTTCCCTTCTAAACCCAGACAAGCAGTTGAGAGGTTTCAAGAATTCTCCAGAAAACTACAACCCCATTCATTTGTCAGTGGAAGAGCACAGTAGAGTCCATATACTTTAAGTGCGCGTCTTAGAGGGAGCCTCACGTTGTCTGAAAAGTACACAGCAGGGCCCTTTTCCACTTGAGAGTTTCTTGACAAACTGGATGAGAGCCCCTTCTCACCATTCTTCACCACGTGGCAGCTCAGCCTCCCTCCCCCTGCCGGCCTCCTCCCCACTTGCCCTGCCCAGTGCGGTTACCAAACTTGGCATGGCTGCTTAGTCACTAGCCCGTAGGGTCTCTAAACCCACGTGCTCACAGCCAGCGGGAGGCATTGGAACCATGTACTGACCCCAAGGGCAGGCACTTGTTGAGCCTACTGTGTCCCAACTAGAGAATGGACAGGGTGGACTGACTGCGGCTCCTGCCTGCAGTGAAGTCTAGCTTTTTTAAATTGTGGGAAAATACACATATTATAAAATTTACATTACCATTTTTTTTTTCTTCCTGAAACAGTCTCTTGTATCCCAGGCTGGTCTCAAAGTCTGTATGTAGCCTGGGATGAGCTCGAACTCCTGATCTTTTGGCCTCTCTCTTCTGAGTGCTAGGGTTACAGGCATACACTACTGTGTCAAGTTTATGCCATGCTGGGATTAAATCCAGGACCTTGTGAGTGCTAGACAAGCATCCTACCAAGGCGCCTCACTCAGCCCTTCACCATTTTGAAGTACAGACTTAGAGACCATCAAATTGAGGAGTGGGAGGAGTGAGGGAGGGTTTGGAGGGAGGAAGGCAGGGGGGAAGTGATATAATTATAAAAGAACATTGTTGGTGGGTTAAGCAATTCCTCCCCCACTCCCACATCCCTTAATCCCTAGATTAAGTGTGGTTAAATCAAGGTCCCAGAGATAGGAGCCAGCACTGAGTTATCTGAGGGCGCCGGTGACCACGACAGTTCTCACAAGCATGGAGACAGAGAGGCTTGGCCACAGAGGAAGATATCATGGGTGAAGCTGGAGTTCCAAGTACTGGGAGAAAAGACTGGCGGGGATGGAGGGTGGGTACCTTCCGGAAGCTGGAAAAGGCCAGGAAATGCATCCCCTTGGATCTCCCAGGAGCCACCCTGCTCTCAAGCTTGATTTAGTCCAGTGAGGCTGAGTCATCATCTGGACTCCCAAGCTGTGAGACAGCACATCTGTGCGGGTTAAGCCACTGATGCTTGGTGATTTGTCACGGCAGCAGCAGGACACTGATACACAGACATACTGGAGAGGACAGGGCGGGGCCAAGCTCGGCTAAGTCACAGAGCAGCTGTGTGATTTAGTCTCTTCATGCCTCAGCTTCCTCATCTTTAAACAACAGGGCTCCCACAGAGGTTTGTTCAGGGTGTGGACTTAATACTTGTAAGTCACCAATTGCCTGAAACAGACAAATGTACATTTGTCAGGTAAATAAATAGCTCAAAGCACCCAGCCAGGTCTGGCTTACAGGTCTCAGTGGGATACTCTCAAATGACTTAGGTGGTGACTCGAGTCTGGTCACCAGTGAACTGGAACAGGCTGGGGACCAATGCCAATTTTTAGAAGCCTGCTGGTGGCTTCATTAAAATGGACCACAGAGGCTTGAAGGGATGACCCCTCCAGTCCCTGTCACACCAGAGTGAGAGTCAGGGACAAGTAAATCTGCGAAACTGCATTTCAGTACTGACCGGTTTGCTTTTCTTCAGAAAAGTTCAGAACTGTAATATACCAGTGAGTCCAGTGAATTCTGGGAAGTGCTTCAAACATCTGGTGCTGGCCCCAGCTCCAAAGACTGGGGTTCTCAGAGCAAGTCTGCAAGCCTGGGTTTGTGCAGAAGGCAAAAGAATGTAGGACAGGCCAAGAGGGAGCATCACCTCCATGTACCTGACCTCGGAAGATTCTAGAAAACATGGCTGTGGTTTCTACTGCTGCTGTCAATAGTCTCTAAGATGGTCAGAAACAGTTGTGACAGAGCCATCCCCAACATCCTCAAGTACTGGGCCAGACTCATATGGCAGCACCTAAGATGTCTGTCTGTGAGACATTTTAATCATCAGGTCTGAGTTCCAGCCAGCTCCCCTGCCCCCAACCAATATGGGAGCTTCCCTCTGAGGAGAACAGCAAGAAGGTACCATGTGGCCCTGGAAGCAGGTTTGGCCCTTCGGTAGGGAATTCTGGGATACTGGATATCTGAAGACAGGCTTATGAGATGGGGTGGCCATGGGTTTCCAGCCCTGTGAGGAGGGGCTGGGCAGAAACCTCATGTGGGTTGCAGAGCAAGAATCCTGCCTGGTATATGGGCCCAGGGCAGACAGGGTTCAGGGCAGTCGAGGTCCAGGGCAGCTGGGATCAGGGCAGTCGGAGTCCAGGGCAGCTGGGGTCCAGGGCAGTCGGGGTCCAGGGCAGCTGGGATCAGGGCAGTTGGGGTCCAGGGCAGCTGAGGTCCAGGGCAGTCACAGTCATCAGTGTAGTGGCCAGGTCCTGGATAGCAAGTAGTACTACTCTGGCCTTTGCTCTGTCACTAGACTGGCCATCTTCTTAGCCTGAGCCTCACCTCACATGCGTCTTCTGTGCATCTCCTGGAGACAGCCCTGAGCTCTAGGCTCAGCAAGGGGTTTCTCTCTGACCTCAGCAGTACTCCCTAGAGCCTGGCATTGGAACTGGCCCAGAGAGGCCGAGGGGCATTGCTACCTTGGTGACCGTGGTTCTCTGGCTTTCTCCAGACCCTCCTTAGGAGGGAAGGGGCAGTGGAGAGTGACTGATGACCTCAGTGATGAGAAGAGGGCCCTCTTTGGAATAAGAGGCCAGCCTCTTTGGCACTGGGCAGGCTGAGCATGTTGCAGTCTCCTGAGGCTTTAGGCCCTGTAGTGGGGTGAGCCTGGGGGTAAGTGTCGTTGTTTATTTCTTGTGCATAGGGTGGCTTATCTGGGAGGGGTTATGGAGCCTGCCTTGGGAGTGTAACACTTGGGGGAGCCCTGGGAGCAGCCCTGTCCAGCAGGGTTGGGGGGAGGCTGGAAACACCGCAGAGAAATTAACAGGGAGTCACTTGGAGGGTCAATTTTCTTCCAAGAATGGCCACACTTAAAATAGCTCCAGTAGGCACCATGAGTGACCATCCCCAGGAGACTTCTGCTAAAAAAGATGTTTTTATTAACTTTTTAAAATTACAGAAGCAATATTGGCTTATTTTAGCACAGATGTGTGTTCTAATTATTAAAGGGGAAAATCAATAGTTCCCTTAAATCTTGCTCTTACCTCTCCAGAGAGGTAAGACATTAGCCAGAGGTGTCTGCACACCTGTGTGCATGGACATGCACACTTAGAAAAAAAAAAAAAAAAAAAAAAAACAGGCCACCTTGTATACACATCGAGGGATGACTTCTATTTGTTGCTGATTTTTAAAAAATGGGTATTCACAGTATTGTCCACCGCACAGCCATTTTTTTCTCTGTTTGCTTAGCAACACATTGCAAAGCTTTGCTAAGTCAGTACATATAGACCAACTTCATTTTAAACAGTTGCATGTTGTTCCCCAGTGTGGGCCCCATGATTTAACTGATTCCCCGTGGATGTGTATTCGGGTTATTATCTGGATCTGAAAAAATGGTAAACAAGCAGTTCTTTAATGAATATTATTTGGTTTCTTTATTTTGTGCATTTCTTTATTCTCTTGCCTTGGGAGAGTTAGAGAAGTGATGATCCAGAGCGGTACTTTCCCCTTCAGTCATTTACAGCCCATGTTTGCTGAGCTTGTGCTTGGCACTGTGGCCACGTGGAAGTCAGTTCTCAAGGTCCCAGTGTCAGCGAGGGGGCTGACAAGCAGGAGGCCAGACACCTTGGGGAAATGAATGGTTCTGGCAGGAGCCCTCAGGAGCAAGCTCAAGGGGGGGTTGTGGTTGAAAACAGATGTTTATTAGATGAGGATGTAGACTCTGGGCAGTGTCCTGGTCCCCCAGCCTGCTTGCTCTGAGGTTTTGGGAGACCCAGCTCAGCTAGGAGCCAGCGAAGCAGCGGCACTCTTCTTCGGAGCCATAGTGAGGAACGACGTGTGAATGTACCCCAAACACCGCAGGCCAAGCAGAGTGGACTCAAGCCATGGGCAGCACAACAGAGTGAGTGCTCCACAGTAAACTGCTCTGTTGACTCAGCAGTTAAGAGAACTGGTTACTCATCCAGAGGTCCTGAGTTCAAACCCCAGCACCCACATGACAGCTCACAACTGTCCATAAGAGCCTCATGGGATTCAATGCCTTCTTCTGGTGTGCGGACGTGTAGACAAAATACCCATATGCATAAAATAAACAAATCTTAAAAAAGAAACGGTACTGATGAAAAGCTAAGTCCCCTCATATGTATCCGCGTGTCTCACCGTGTGCTTCATCAATGTAGCCCCTCCGTGTTAATCAGAAGGACACAAAGCGAAGTTTTCATACGCTGTGAATGGAATAATTGGCTGGTCAGCTGTTCACTGGGAAACCAGTAACTGCTCCCCCCCCGCGGGCTGATGTTTCAGAGAGCCCGTTTTTGTTTGTTCGTCTTATTTTTAATTAAAACATTACATGTAAATGTATTATTGTTCATCTGTGTGTGCATATGGGCATTACATACTATAGTGAGTGTGGAAAGCATAGAACAGCTTTGAGAAGTTGACTCACCCTCCTGCCATGTGGGTCCTGGAGACTGAATTCAGGTCATCCATCAGGCAGGTATCTTCACCCACTGAGCTGTCTCACTGCCCCCTGCTATTGATTGATTGACTGACTGATTGATTACAGGGTCTCATGTGGCTCAGGTTGGCCCTGCACTGCCTCATGCCTTTTGTTTATTTATTTTTGGCAGGGCCTCGTGTAGTGCATGCTGGCCTCAGACTCCCGATATAGCTGAGGGTGACCTTGAACTCCTGATCCTCCTGTGTCCACTTCCCAAGGGCTGAAATCACAGGTGTGTGCCACCACGTCTGTTTTCCGAGACAAGGTCTTCTCTGTAGCTCAGGCTGGCCTTGAACTGGCTTCACAGTGCTGGCATCACGAGCTGAAGCTTCACCAGCTGGTCCTTGAGAGTGAGTTGAAGGGCACTTTAGTCAGCCCGGGGACTCCCGTTAGACCCTGATCCAGTTCCCAAGGCTGCTCAGGAACTCCTCTGATTGTAGTTGTTGAAAACACCCTTTAGGCCAGGTTTGAAGACTCTCGAAATGGTAGATAGGTTGGATTACCTGGCAGCTGGTGTTCAGGAGGTGAGCCCACCCGACCCCAACCTTCCCAAGGATACTTTCCTGTGTCAGGCCAACACGGAAATGTACAAACTTCCTGTTCGGAAAACCGTTCTGCTTACCCCAGACATCACAGGTGCTAGACACCACCTCTGTCAAAGCAAAAGGAAGTGGAAACACACTCGAGCTTGGCCCAAGATGGGTAAACACCAGCAGGTCACCAAAACCCCAGTATAGCCTGGGCTAGGACCCAGTACTCAAGAACACGTGTGTACAATTGAGTGGACTTTGAAAGAGTCTAAGCGTGCCCTTCCTTAACTGTTTGACCATTATTGAATTCCCACATTTTTCTGAGCCTCAACTTTCCTGTCTGTATAATGGGAATACTAATACGTTCAGAACCCTGTTCAGGACTGAATGAGATGGTCCTGTAGAGCACACAGCTTAGGGCCTGGCATCTAGAGAGTACTGTTGCTGTTAGGGGGAGGTAGCCTCTCTTTCTCCACCTCCCCTGAAGTTGGGGCTGGCACTGCTAACTTCTGGCCATCATTCTCAGCTTCTATTTGGGGATCAGCTCTGTGAGTCTGGGGATCAGAGGGACTGGGAAGTCCCCCCAAAAGGTACCTCATCCTGTGTGGAGGTGGGTGAAGCTGGAAAGAGGGGCAGCCCATTGGGGAGGAGCCTTCTGGGAAAGAAGTGCCTTCTGAGTGTCTTGGTAGGCATGAGGTACCAGCGGTGGGGACAGAGGGTTGGCTGGGTGCAGATGGGGAGGAGCTCTTTGAGCATGACCCAGAACGCCCTGAGGAACACCAGGCAGAACCCAGCAAGGGAAGATATGTGGCTTGGTTCTCTTTGGGGACATTCACTTGGGCAGCTGGAAGGAATGGGGCACTTGCTAAGATAAGGGTGTGGCCCCTGTAACCACGGGCTGGCAGGATCACTGCAGGGAAGAGAGCTGGACAAACTCCAAACCCACACGAGGAAGAGTCCCAGTGTCTCCAGAAGTCTTGGGAAGGAGGCCTCTTGGAAACTCCCAGTGTCGAACTCCTGTCTCCCGAGTTCACCCCGCCCCGCCCCGCCCCCCATCATCCCCTTCGCTCCTTTGGCAGCGCTGCCCGGGATGCCTGGTAGGATCACTTGTTTGCCCCCAGCAGGCACGGTTTATGAAATCATGTGGTTCGTCTCTTTGCTATTTGCTTCCCTACAACGCACACTCCGTGGCTCAGGCTTCTTATCTATTTGTCTTCTCTGTCCTAGAGCTTAGTGTGAGAGTCCACAGGCAGAACCCAACATGATGGATGCATGGACGGGCAGGTGAGCCAGCCCTTCAGAGTAAAGCTCCATGCCCGTGCATCCAGAGACTTGCAATTTAATTTTTAATGTGTTTGAGAGTTTACTGCAATAATCTGTGCTCCAAGTGAGTGTAGTACCCATGAAGACCAGAAGATGGCATCAGATCCCCTGGAATCGGAGCCACAGAAGGTCGTGGTCCACCCTGTGGGTGCTGGGAGTCAAACCCGAGTCCCCTGAAAGGTCAGCCAGTGCTCTGAGTCGCGGAGCGTCTCTCCAGCCTCACATCCAGGAGCGTTTGAACTGGTCCCAAAGCCCTCATTTCTAGCAGCACACCTTATCGGTCACCACAACTGAAGGTCATGGTTTTCCTGCTAAGCTGGTGGGCACAGAGGCCACACAGAGACTTGTGTAGGTGGAGAGGGAGGGAGTTGGCACTTAGTGCGATGTTCTCCAACCTCAGTTAGAAAGCTGACTTTCTTTCTCATATTGAACTTACATTTTAAAAAAAAAATCATTAGTATGAAGAGAAAAGCTGAAAATTGGATCCAACCCTCATGGTCCAGATGAGGAATCTGAGGGCCAGGGATGGAGAGAGACTTACCAATGGCGGAGTGCCGGGGAGAGAGAGTCTTACTGAGTGGATGAGAAATATGCTTTCTCATTGCCATTGCTTGGTCTTCATTCTCCAAAAACTGGGGATGGGCAAAATGATTTACGCTCATCACTGGTCTCTGTTAGCACCATATGGATTCCAGACTTGAAAGTCCCCAAGGTTCTCATGCCTATGACAATGGACTAGTGATGTCTGCCAGGGCCATTCAGGAGAATCTTGGTCTGGCAGGGGCAAAAGCCACTATGGGACATCACACACGGCCAGTGCCACCCGCAGGTGGGGAGGACTTCTTCTCAGAAGGATGCGGGGCAGGAGAGCATCACTCCTAGCACGCCAGTCTCCTTGATGCTACCATGATAGCCCTTTCCAACAAGGCCACCAACTGGCACTTGTTGTCTTTTCTATTTTTGCTTGTTTACTTACTTACTTAGTGGTTTTTCAAGACAAGATTTCTCCGTGTAGCCCTGGCTGTAATGGAACTCACTTTGTAGAGCAGGCTGACCTCCTACTCACAAACACCTGCTTGCCTCTGCCTCCCAAGTGCTGGGGTCAAAGGTGTGCGCCACCACTGACCAGCAAAATTTTGATGACTTATTTTTATTTTATGTGCATTGGTGTTTTGCTTGCATGTATGTCTGTGTGAGGGTGTCAGATCCCCTGGAACTGAAGTTACAGACAGATGTGATCTGCCACATGGGTGCTGGGAATTGTACCCAGGTCCTCTAAAAGAGCAGCCAGTACTCATAACCTCTGAGCCATCTCTCCAGCCCTTGGTAATTTTTGCTTTTTAAATTTTGATTTTTTTTTTCTTCTTCCTTTTCTTCATCTAGTTCCATGTAGCATTTACTTACTGGAAATTTTATGTTCGATGTTGCTGTAGACCGAAGTTCATCTCATCACTGACAGTCAGCTCTTGTCCTCAGGGAAACCCAATTAGGCACCACAGGACTTTTTGATGTTGTTTCCATGGTAACCCCATAGTAACGGTGTAATACATAATATATGTTCTAAGGAGTTTAAGTTTATTTATCTACAAGATATATATCAATAACACATTTTAAGGAAATTTGGATTTTTTACAATCTGAAATGTTTTCTTCTGCATTAAAAAATATTTATTTTTAATTTTATGTGCACTGGTGTTTTACCTGCATGTATGTTTGTGTGAGGGTATTGGATTCTTTGGAACTGGAGTTACAACCAGCTGTGAGCTGCCATGTGAATGCTGGGAATTGAACCCAGGTCCTCTGGGTGAGCAACCATTGCTCTTAAATACTGAGCAATCTCTCCAGCCCCTTCATTTTTTTTAATGATGGAAAATTTCTTTGAAGTTTTTCTCCCACAGAGGGAACAGCAGAGAACACAAAAGCTTTCTCCCACACCTCATTTTCTCACTTTAATTTAGAAAACTCTGGAGTTGATTAAGAATAAACACTTTTCAGGTTGGCTGTAATCTGTCTACACAGGGTATCCCATGTGACGGCTGAGGACATTTTGTGAGACGATTTTGCTCAAATAAAGAACAGAAGGGCCTCGAGTCTTTCAAACTAGAGTGGAGGGGACTATTAATCTAATGAGACGGTTCAAACCCTCTGTGAAACAAACAGGACAGTTAAAGCCTCCCCTTGCTTTCCTGCCAGGGCGGCCACTCTGCACCCTGCAGCTGTCCCACGGAGGTTCCAAAGTGTCTGGTTGAAATGACCTGTTCTGAGGTGACCAGATGGCCCTTCAGAGCTGGCTGTCATGAGCTAGTGATGACACAGCTTCTCTGTGAGACAGTCTGAGGAGGAAGGAAGCCCCACCTCAGTGCACTGGAGAGACTGACTCCAGCTGACTCCTCTGAGCTCAGGCCTTGAAGACCAGGCACTATGGCTGAAACGCATAAAACGGGTCTCCGGCACGTCTAGAGATCACTAAGGTCATTTTCTTTGGTATCATCAGTGGCCACTCAGAGTTAGAATATCCACATTGACCTCTTTGCCCCTGCCAGCTAATCACATAACTTGCTAGATCTGCCAAGGAGCCTCACCTTTCCCATACTCTGTAAATTCTATTTTGCCTATGTTATACAATCTAATTCCCCAGAGAACTTTCTTAAACACTTCTAGAAAAGATCTTGAAAAATGACTAAACATTTTGGAAAATAACTTTTTAATACTTTGACTTATTTCTTGGTATCTAAAATCAAGTATCCACAGGATGGTGGAAAGTGGAATGGCTGTTGGCCATGACCCGCCCTCCCCTGGACTGGCCAGCCCTGTAACTATGGGAGCAGGAGAGTGTGGATAAGTGTTGTGGGTTCTTTCTGGAGCTTGTGGCAGAAGAACTGAACGGAGAAGTGCCAGGCAATGGGAGGTCATTCACTCAGCTTTCTTAGGATCTGTCTACCCAAGTGCATGTCACTCTCAGTGTATGGTGATGGCACTGTGCTCCTGAAACACAATAGCTTAAGATAACACCTGTAACTGGGGCTGGCTCAGCCTCGACATGGTGCTTCTACAGAGCTTCTGTCACAAAGCTGGCCTAGGAAGGCCTCATCGTCGTGCCTGTCAAAGTTGAGTAGCAGAAAAAATGAGGCCATATGTCTGCAGCAAGCCCACAGACCAATCTTTTGAACCTATGTCCCATCGCCCCCAAGAAAGGCACAGAGTCAGGCTCAGACTCCAGAAGTTGAGACATAGACTACGTGGGATGGAAAGGTGGTGCCATACTCACAGAAGCAAGTGGTTCTATGAACATTTTCTGTAAGCCACATGTGGTACTTGCCTCAAAGTAGTGTAGGAGTCCTGTCTTGCCCAAGAAGCTCTCTGAGAGGGTCCTTACCTGCCTCTCTGATGCTAGAGCCACTTGAGACTGCAAACAGGCTCCCGAGACACGTTTTTGACTCATGTTTAGGTCCCTACAATGACCTAGCCTCGTTGGTTCTCGCTGGTTGCTTCTTTGAATTGAGCCGAGTTGAACTGAATTACTTCGGGCTTTTCTCTAATTACAGCACATTAGGAATCACTCTGTTGTGTCAGCCTCCCTCCAGAAGCTCTTGGGACTACAGTGACTCCTGCTCTCAGAGTTAGAGAGGTAGTAGAAGCACCTAGCCTAGAGCAACCTCTCACCATCCTAGGAAGGAGTGGGACTTTGGTGCCAATGTTCCCTCTGCAGGCTGGCCCATCCCTTTGTGAGGAGAATCTCTTTCTCAATGAAAAGCTGCAAAATTCAGCAATTTAGAGATGTGGTTTCTTTTCCTGCCCAGGGAGACAGTGAGCAGGGTCAGGAGAAAACTTCCTTGTCAGCCCCAAGTGTCTTATACTTCTCCTTTTCAGAGTTGTCTGTGGTCCTGCCTTGTGACACATCCTGTCATCCCCAGGGCCTTTCTAGAACCCACCAGAGACAGTCAGGCTGGGTCACCGAGATCAAGCTCTACGGGGAGACAGTTGCCCATTCGTCCAGGTCCCTCTGGTCCAGCACCACTCAGGATCCTGAGTCTAGAGCCAGCAAGATGGTTCAGCAGGGGAAGGTAATTGCCACCAAGTCTAATGACCATCCAATCCCCAGTGCTCACATGGTGGAATGGGGAATTAGTTCCAGCAAACTGTCCTGTCTCACACATGCACATGAGCATGCCATAAATAAACAGTGTAATAAATGTGACGGTAGACATTGTTTTAAAGTTAGTGAGAGATGCTGGTTCTAGGTTAGCTCTAGAGCTTTCTGATGTTCGAGATCATTCGGGGCAGTGTCTTAGGGTTTCTATTGTTGTGAAGAGACACCATGACGATGGCAACTCTTATAAAGGAAAGCATTTAATTAGGGCTGGCTCACAGTTTAGAGAGTTAGTCCATTGTCATCATGGTGGGAAGCAGGCAGACATAGTGCTGGAGAGGTAGCTGAGAGTTCTACATCCGGATCCAAAGGCAACAGGAAGAGACCAAGTCATGCTTCCTCCAACAAGGCCAAACCTCCTAATAGAAATGGGGGCCATTTTCTTTCAAACCAGGTAGCAGTTTATTGTAGATTGGACTATCATCTGGGGCTGGGGCAGTGTCCTCCATGGCATGAAATGTATCATCAGGCCCTTTGTTAGTCATAGGCCTAGGAATGAATTTCCTGCAGGAGTTACCATTCTGGATTCTTCATAAAGCAATCATTGGTTCCTACTCCTCGTTCACCAAAAATTGACTTAATTCCACAATGTGTCGGCACCATCCCAGGCACTGGAAGTAAGTGAATCAGTCTGGGCCCTGCTCTGAGGAACTCACAGCACTAGGAACACATGCCAAGTAGGAGGCACTGGCAGGAAAGTACCACAGAATTCTGTCTGCTCAGAGCAAGATGCATGTGCTGGTTAGGTTTTTTTGTTTTGTTTTGTTTGTTTGTTTTCCCCAACTTGACATAAGCTGGAGTCATCTGGAAAAAGGGAACCTCGGTTGAGGAAATGCCTTCATTACATGGCCTGTAGGCAAGTCTGTAGGACATTTCTGGATTAATGATTGACATGGCATGGTGCACTGGTGCACAGTACCACCCCTTGGCAGGTGGTCCTGATTTGTATAGGAAAGAAGGATGAGCGAGCTGTGGAGAACGTAGCATCCCTCCAGGGCTTCCCCAGATGATGGACTGAAACATGTAAGCCAAATAAGCCCTTCTCTCCCCAGGTTGTTTCTGGTCCTGATGTTTTATCACAGTGACAGTGTTTTAGTTAGGGTTTCTATTGCTGTCAAGAGACAACATGGCCATATCAACTCATATAAAAGAAAACATTTAATTGAGGTGGCAGCTTACAGTTTCAGAGGTTCAGTCTATTATAATGGTGGGACATGGCGCTATTACAGGCAGACATGGTGCTGGAGAAATAGCTGAGAGGCCTACGTCTTACAGACAGCAGGAAGTGGTCTATCTCACTGGGAGAAGCTTGAGCATAGGAGACCTCAAAGCCCACTCACCCAGTGACACACTTCCTCCAACAAGGTCACACCTACTCCAATAGAGCCACACCTCTTAATATTGTCACTCCCTTTGGAGGCCATTTTCTTTCAAACCACCACAGACAGAAACCTAAAATAATGCACATTGGGGACCATCATGAAATTCTTCATCCTCAGAGGAGGAAATAGCCCAAAGAGAGGAAAAATTAAGCTGCCCAAAGTCACATAAATGGCAGCATTTAATAAACATTGAGATTGAGGTTAGGCATGGACAATAGTAGAGATCAAAGGTGTTCCAGCTGTAATCACTGGGTCCCAACCCTGGTTACACTTCAGTATCACTGGTAGAGAACAATCCCAGCATCCCGGAAGCTGAGGCAGGAAGATAGCAAGTTCTACGGCAGCCTGGTCTACACAACAGACCTTATATGAGAAACAAAAGTAAGGACAGTCCCAGTGTCAGTCCCACCCCACCCCACACGACATCAGCCCTCCCTTCCACAGATGCAGACATCTGAGGATGGACCTTAGCATGGAGATGCTTTTCTTTCTTTATCCTTCCTCCAATCCTTCCCCCCTCTCCCCCTGGCTTCTGCTATGCTCCTGTTGTGAAAGGCAAAGGGAATTTTAACAGGCCTCCGAGTGGCTCTGATGTGCAGCCACATTGACAGCCACTGGTCTAAGTGACAAGGCAGACGAAAATTCCGTGTTACCAATGAGTAGCTGAACCTTGTGATTGGCGGGGAATGAGCAGGGGGCTGAGAAGCTGCAGGGGCATCAGCGGGAAGTGAGGTCACACTGCAGAGCTGTGATTCCAGGGGTAGAAAGCACAAGGCATAGGCTGTCCTGTGTGGGGGAAGCCATAGATGTGCTGGGAGATGCCCGGCTCTGCAGAGAGCCACCAAACCCTGTCATGGTGCCTGTCTAGCAGGTGCTCTCAGTCTGTAGCCTGAAATAGTTCTCCAAACAACCTCCCCCAAGTGCACAGTGCTTGAAAATGCCCTAGCAGCCAGCCCTGTGATCCACCTACTTAGAGAACAGTCAGGAGAGTGCAGGGGAACAGGTGAATTGTCCCGTAATGGAGACAGTAAAACAGACTCGGAGCCTGATACCTGGCTGTGGGAAGCTTCCAGCCAGCTTAGCAGCCTCTGACTTTGACTATCCAGTACTGCCCCCACTTTCTTGAGTCAGGAAGCTGAAGTACACAGGGCACCTGAGAGCCGCTGGGGACACCACCCCAGGGCAGCTCTTTCCTGTTGAGCTGTGTAGCTCAGTGGAGACCCCCATCCTTCAGTTTAGATGATGTACCAGCCCAGTCCCCACCAAGCAATCAAAGGAATCCGTTACTCATTGCTTCAGTTCCTACTGCGTGAACCCAGTTACTATAGCAACCAAATGTGCTTCTTTATTACTGGATGGAAGGCTTTAATTTTGTATTTAAAGAGTTTGGGCAGATAGTCATGTTGCCATGACTCGGGCTGTCGGACTGCAGTTAGGAGCAGACAGACGCCTTGGAACAGCCATAGATGTGTCTTTCTAATTGATGGATCTGGGTCTGGGAAAACCCAGGCTGCACTGCACTGAGGGAACGGCAGGCTCCCCTGGGGCTGTGCTGGGATCTTTCCCTGTTCTGGATGATTCCTGACGAGAGGTCCCTCAGCCAGGCGTTCTCACGGTGGTCTCTACCTCCCCTGCTGCATTTCACCATGAGGTCTTGCTTGGCTACTTTGCTCTACTCCCTCCCAACAGGCAGCAGGCCTTTAGTACGTTTGTTGAACATGGGTTATGAGCTTCACGTTCACTATGGCCCTGTATGGTCTCGGTACAGGAATGGGGGTGGAGGTGCTGAGGCTCAGTGACACAGGGGACTTCCCCTTTCACAGCCACCTCCTATGCTTCTCAGTGGCCTGCTAGCATGTCTGGAACTTGATCCCATAGCGTGCCAATGTCACCGGCAGACACTAAAAGCAAGAAGCACACCCCCACGCACACCCCTCTGTCTAGATCATGTGACTCACCTGTTTGCCTTCTATTTGTATCTGGTGTGCCTGAGACTATTTGACTCGCAGGGTTTATTATTGAGGCTTCAGGCCCAGGCAGTGTCTTCTCTTCCTCCCTGGATGAAGCGACTCATGGGAAGGCAGTGGAGAAGGGTGAAGGCCTATGGATGGGGCCCAGGCCTTGGAGGAGCAGAGGCCGTCTGCTGCAGGCAGAAGTGGCCAGGGAACGGGGCTTAGTTCATCTACCCTTTGGCCAGCCTCAACATGTTGTGCAGCCATCTTTTCTCCTTGGTGGATGCTGGGTTGTAGGTTAAACTCATTCTTCCCCGGCTTCTGCCACATCATCGGCTCCTTCCTCTTCCAGCCTGACTGTTCGCTGGCCTTTCAGAAATGTCCATCCAAGGCAGGATTCAGGGGTCACCCTCCTTACAGGATGTGCAAGTGGGGATGCCTGCCCTCTGAGGCTCTCTGTCCCCTGAGTTAGACCACAGGACCTCCACCCTAGTTCTTCATTGAAGGCCAGCTGGAAGGCAACAGCTCCCTGGGGCTCTGGGCAGAATACATGGGGGTGCATTGCAGCAGGAGGCAGGATGTGATGGATACCTCCATCGTCCTGTTCATCATCCTGACCGTAGCCTCAGCCAGGTCTCAGTTGCTGAGGGCCTTTGAGGCTCCTCTGTTCAGAGGGAAAGGTTGAGCTTGCTGAAAGATGGAAGTGCAGTCCCTGAACATTAATCACACACAGGGGGAACCCATGGTGGGATTTCCTTGGAGACAAAGGCTGGGCATTCCTCCGGATGTGAATCTCAGTGGAGCATGGGCGAGGCGGGTATGCAGGGAATGCCTGCTACAGTGCATCCTCATGAATGGCCCCGGACCCAAAGCTTTGAAGAAGGCTAGTACTAAAGAGCAACGGAGACATAGCTGAGCCTGGTCCCCATTGTATGAAAAGACCAACATGCTTGCCTACATAAGGCTAAAAATAACAGTCATAGCTAATATTAACAATAGCTAATAGTTAACCACTTTGCTCATAATAGCTAATAATGTGATAGATGTTAGGCAGGGTTCGTTGCACATTGGGTATACTATTGTGCATGATATATGCAACTGCACCGTTGTAGCCTCTCTGACTTGCTTGCAGTAGATGTCACATCCCCAGACAAGAGAATGGAGGGGCAGTAAGTTTCAGTAATTCACCCAGCGTTACTGAACTGGTTAGTACTAGGCTCAGGATCTGGGCAGTGAATGTTCCATGCATTGCTCAAGAGTTCAGTGTGGACAGAAGATGCTTGCTGCCCCTTCAGTGTGGACAGCAGACGCTTGCTGCCCCTTCGGAGTTGGGGTCAGGAACCTGGCTGCCTGGCAAGCTCAAGGATACAGGAAACACCACTCTCCATCATGCCACACTTACTGAGACTCAGATGTGCATTTTCTGTTTTTGTTTCCTCTTTAAACACAAAAGCACTCTTAATCCTCCTTAGCACAGAATAACACACGGAGGCTGGATCCTTCATGCTGGAAGGAGCTTGGCAGTGTCTAGCAGAAAGAGACTGACCAACGCTTGCCTTCTGATACCTTCCTTCAGCAAAGTGCTCTGCTCATTGGATCTGTGGGAGTTTTGTCCACACCAAAGGGATGCTCTGCAGTTTAAAGCCACTCTATGTGAAGTTAGCATTTGCTGCCACTGGCTACTGGCCTGGTCCTTCAGCTCTGGCCCCACTTCCAAAGCCCACATGGGGCTGACTGAGCTGCTGGAGCCAGGTGCATAGTGCAGGGAAGCATTTGCACAGTTTTCTTTAGGATGGTTCAGGGAATCCTGTAGCAACACGCCGGGACGGACTCACAGGACAGGCACGTGGGAAGGAGCTCCTGGGGCTTCTGTGGGTGTTGCTGCCTTTTGGGTCCCTCCATGTGCTCAGCTATCTAGAAGTCCCCAAACCTTGTCCTTGGGTTCTGCACAGGCTCACTGTGTGGCACACTTGATAAATCTTTTGCCACAGATGCCACTCTAGGCAGGGTGGGACTGACAGCCATTTTCTTCCGAGCTCTCACCCCATGGCTGGCCAGTGCTTCCAAAGCAGTCACGACCCAGGCATTCAGGAGATTTTGGCTGTGCTGGCCATGGGGCTCAGTGACAAAAACACTTGCCTGGCTTGTGTGATGCCTTTGGCTTAAACTCCAGCACTAAGTAATAGTAGCCAAGTGTGAACACCTTTAACCTTAGCACTTAAGAGACAGAAGCAAGCAGATCTCTGTGAGTTCAAGGCCAACCTAGTCCACATAACAAAACTCAGGACTGCCAGAGCTACATAGTGAAACCCTGTCTCAACACAAAACAAAACACCCCCAAAGACTCATCAATTTTGAAGCTCATTGTATGTTTGTAGTATGGGAGATATATGTATGGTGTGTGTGGTGTACACATATGTGTGGTGTATACGTATGTATGTTTATGCATGTATGATGTGTTTGTGTACATCTGTATGTGTATACATGTGATGTGTGTGTGCGCGCGCGTGTGTGTGCGTGTGTGTACGTGCATGCGTGTGTGTGTGTGTGTGTGTGTGTGTGTGTGTGTGTGTGTTGCTTGGAATCCTCTGCATGCTCTGCTGCACCCCAGCCCTCTCCTGGGGTTTGAGTAGCTGCATGCTTCAACCAAGATGAAGACCAAATGTATTCTTTCTGAGTATGAACCTCAATATCCAGCTTGTCATGCTGGCTTATTCTTGTAATCCCAGCATTGGAAAGGTTGAGGCAGGAGGATTTCCATGAGTTTGAGGCTAGCTGGCTGTAGTGTGAGACCTTGTCTTGAGAAGAAAGACAGACACACATGACAGTATCCTAGGAAGCAACTTCCAGAGGAGGAATGCTGAGAGGGGGCATCTTAGTCAAGACCCCCAGCTGACGCAAGCAGGCCTCGACTCTCCACTGGGGCTCTCTCCACTAGAATCCCAGCCTGCCCCTGAGGTGGTCAGGCTAATGGAACCCCATTAGCTTCTCTGACATTCCTGCTCACCTGTCCTGGCCACACTAATGAGCTCTCTGCTCCTCCAGCTCTTTGTGATCGACAATGGTGCAGATGACTGGCGGATAGCCATGACCTACGAGCGCATCCTTTACATCAGCCTGGAGATGCTGGTGTGTGCCATCCACCCCATTCCTGGAGAGTACAAGTTCTTCTGGACCGCACGCCTGGCCTTCTCCTACACCCCTTCTCGGGCAGAGGCTGATGTGGACATCATCCTGTCCATCCCTATGTTCTTGCGCCTGTACCTGATCGCCCGAGTCATGCTGTTACACAGCAAGCTCTTCACAGATGCCTCATCCCGAAGCATTGGGGCCCTCAACAAGATCAACTTCAACACCAGATTTGTCATGAAGACGCTCATGACCATCTGCCCTGGCACGGTGCTGCTGGTGTTCAGCATCTCCCTGTGGATCATCGCCGCCTGGACCGTGCGAGTCTGCGAAAGGTATTCCAGGGAGCCTCTGAGCATGGTACGGGGAAGGGAGGAGCAGGGAGGCCCAGATCTGATGGAGGAGGCAGAAATGGCCTCACATATCTCAGAGGAGGAAGTGGGAATGAGAAGAAGGCAGGGCTGGCTTAGGATGTTGAAACATTAAAGCCCAGGTAAGCTGGAAAAATACACAGAACTAACTTTTGTTCCTTTCTGTCAAAGCCTTTCGGTTACAACTCAACCCCGATCAGTTTTACTGACCTACACGTTTTTGTATGCTCTCTCTCTTCTTGGGGATGAGTGGTACTTGCTGATATATAAAAAGCTCTGATAAATGCTGCAGTAATGAAACCTGTTCATTTTTGCTTAGTTCAAATTTCCTCATATAATGATTTTGCCCACAGATCTTGTATTTTTTAAAATCACACATCACTACTAATGTGTCCTTGCTCAGGTTTGGTCCGTGGATTGACAATATCAACATCATTGGGGGACTTGTTAGAATACAGGGCCTTAACCTCAGAATTACTGACTCAGCACTGACATTCTGAAAAGCTTTCTCACCATGATTCATATGCACTTTAAAGTTGGAGAGTTACGATGCTGGTGAAATAGATTCAGGGAAGATTTTAGGGGGCTGGTGATTCAGAGAACCGGTGATGGGAGAGAAGGAACTGTGGCCTGAGGGCTCTGCAATGAACAGCCACCCTTGTGGGCCCCATTAGGACCGAAACTACCGCCCTCCTTCACCCCTCAGGCCCTGTTGGTGACACCTGTCTTTTTCAAGCTGACGCTGTTTCTTGTTCTAATCACATCTCACATGTAGAGTCCAAATCCAGGCAAGGACTCTGGAGTCTGCCTGAGAAGCTGTAGTTTCCTCATTTTAAAGTAAGAGTCACTTGAATTGGAATAAAGCCATGCTCTTGGGGGTACTTGAAATAGATAAAACCATGCTCCAGGGGTAGAGAGCTTCTCTGTGAGGGAAGGCGCAGAGAAAATCCGTGCTGCTTACACAGATCCGGGTAGCTGTTCCTAAGGTGTCAGTACTTAGAATTTGATGGTCAGATCGTCCACGTGCCCATATCTGAATTCTAGCGGAGAGTGGCTTGAATGGATCTCTCATGGGAGCTACGAACTAGATCCCCCCTGGCTTTGGGGTGCTCAGTCTGTCTGGTATGCTGCCCAGAACATGGTCTTTAGAATGCGAGGGGCAGCCTCTGACAACCAAGCTGTGACTGTTGAAGAGCCCTACCATAGCTCTGCAGCTGAGCTTCTTCTCCAAGCATGGATCCATACTAAACAGCTCCTCCAGAACCTTCTCTGGCAAATCCTTTCCTGTGATAGAGAAAGAGGTGCTCTGTCTGCTTCCAACCCCAAACTCCTCATGGGACTGTTTTGTTGTTTATCTGAGACAGGGTGGGCCAGGCTGGCCTTGAACTTGTGATCCCTCTGTCCTGTCTCCACATTCCTTCCTCCTGTTTCATCATGCTGGGATGATAGGTGTGTGCCACCGTGGGGCTCTCTGCTGAGGAATGCCAGTCATTCTATCTCCCTGGGCTTCAATAATGAATGAAGGATAATGATACCTATTTTATAGGATTTATTGTTCGAGTTGAGCAAAGTGATCCTTGCAAACCATATCTTGCCATGCAGTGGCAGTCAGTTAATAATATATATTGTATAATCCCCATGTAACTCAGAAACTTTGTGGTTGCCTTTTTTATAACCAGAATAGACAGACACCTACCAAATGCCCGCTGATACTCAGCCTGTTTTCCTTTCTAATAATCAGAAGCCAAGATTTCCAACAGTGGTAATTGAATTTGTATAGCTCTTTGGGACCCTTGAGGTTCTCCATGTTTGTCCCCCTTGTCTGACATGTATTTCAGATGAACATACAACCAGAAAACTACAAGTGAGTTGTGTGAGTTGCATTGTTTATTGAAGCTGTCACAAGTAAGGCAACTTATTTACTTGTTTCTGGAGAATATCCACATTGTGGAGAGCCTAATTTTCAGAAGTGTTTGCATCATGGCTGATATTTAATACCCTCCGAAGCTTCCAGGTCCAGGTTGGGTTAGTCTGGTTAGGCAAGGTTAGCTTGCATTAAGATGCATTAGGCTAAATTAGCTTGTGTTTGCCCAGGTTAAACTAGGTTAAGCTAGGTTAGCCCATGATGCTACAGAATCCCCGGCTGCTTTCTCTGCAAATAGAGCTCAAGAGCCCCAGACCCTCCCATAGCCTGGCCTCTAGGGATGGGTTGTATGCTCACAGGCTTCCTTGGGGATGTGTTAGGCATGTGGTACTGAGCACAGGGACAATGCCTTGGCTCCTGTTTCTCACTCTGCTGGCTTGATATCTCATGCTCCGTGTTATCCCAACAGCAGACCCAAGGAACTCTGACTGTCCTCACACTGGGGTCGGCTGCTGGAAAATAACTGGTTTGGAGTCACGGGTTTCAAGTGTGCAGCCAGAATGCAAGCCTGATTTCTGCCCTGAACTTCAAATTTATCCTGTCAACCCAGGCTGGATCCTGTAGGGACAGGAAGTTGTGCTCCAGACTGCCTTAGCCATGTTCTCAGCCTGAGGTCTGAGGGCCACTGTGGTGACACAAAAATACCAGGCTTGCTGTTTGGTCTTCTGTGATGTCTATGTCCTTGATCACTCTGCCATGCTGTTTCCAGGGCTGACTTAATGTTCAGTGATGTCTTCGTGTGTGTGTATACATGTGTACACATGCTTGTATGTCTGTGCAAGTGTGTATGTGTGGACATGCTCGTGTGTGCATGTGCATTTGTGTGTGCACGTATTTGTGCAATGGGTATTAGAGGGCATCTGTGCCATCCTGTGTTGACTGGGGCACTCATTGCCTTCACCTGGGATTGTGTTGACCACCTCTCAAGGGAGCTGTCTGACTCAGGGTCACACCCCTTACTCAGGGGTGGCAGGAACCCACTGACTGTCTGGGGAGAGTTTAAGGAGCCCTTTACCTCCTAGAGCATAACTCTCTAGGGCCATCTAGGGGTTCCAAAGGGTTCACTTGAGGTTTCTGTTGCCATTGCACTTAGCCAGTGCCTGCTTCCTGTGTTGATTCTGACTGACCCTGTGATTCCCAAGGTCAAATCATAAGTATGATGGTTGAGACACTGAGACAGGGCTTGCACTGGGGGAGGAGTTGGACCAGGGTGGGAGAGGGATGTGGAAAAGATGACCTTGGTCTCTCTCTCTCTCAGATTGATCTGATGGTGACTCTGTCACCTTTGGCATTAGAAAGGTAAATGACTTGTCAAGGGCATTAAGCACCATGACAGCTTTTAGAACCTGCTGTTGCTGCTGCCACCCAGGCCAGGATTTTCCTATGGTCCAGGTGGCTTCCATCAGCTGAACTTGTCTCTAGCTGTATGAACATACTTCTGAAGTTGCTATGGAAATCCCTCTTCAGCAAGATGTTTTAGAAGACATTTTTTTTTCCCTATCTGGATTGGGTTTTATGGGACAATAAATGTTTTTACATCTCCTGCCAAGGACAGACAGGAGTTAATAATGGTGTGGAGGAGCCCTGTGTTGGAAGAGCAACACCTGGTTTCCAGGAGGGCAGTGGCAACATTGGCTTGTTTTGCTGGGACCCCAGAGATGCATTACATCACTGCCTCTGAGGCCTAGCAGCTGCAGCACTCAGCATCCTCCAGGATTCTCTTGGCTGCGTGCCCACCTCCCACAGGCCTCCGAGGGCCACCCCAGGAACCTCCTCATTAAACACTGTCAAATGCCAAGCAGCAGTAGAAAGGGAACAGTGGAGGCCCCAGGTCCCAATGCATCAGGCTGGGGAAGTCGGCTTTCCCTGCACATCCTGAGCAGTGCTCTAGCGGCCCTCACGTGTGTGTTTGTCTTTTCGGAAGGAGCAGAAAGGCCTCCACAGCACTGACAAGGAAACCCTCCCCATCCTCTTGAATGGCTGGACCCAGTTAGACTCTTCTGCTCTGAGGCTACAGTTTGTATGTTGTCTGACTGTCTCAGGGTCTCTGGACTATCTTCAGGTGTTTGATTTTGACTGTGTGAATTTTAATTTTTTCATGCAGGTAATTTATATGAAGATTTTGATTCTAGAGATCTGGCATGTAGAGCCATTCTGAGGTTGGGGTTGCAGCTCAAGGAAAATACTTGCCTAGCATGCATGAGGCCCTAATTGATCCTCAGAACTGTGGGGGAGAAGGGGCCAAATCTATGCTCCTGCTCTCTGTTAGTGACTGTGAAACTCCGAGGCAGGAGCAGGAGGGCACAGAGGGTCTATGGCCATGTCTTTGACTTGAAGGATGTGGTGTGGAGCTTGTCTACATGATGAAGAGCATTGCTTCATGCTAAGCTGAGCTGGAAAGAGCCCGAAAGAATGGGATTATGAGGCGCCCTTTGGTGAAGTATAAACTCAGTCTGAACCTGCTGCAAAATTCCTATGGGGGACTATGTGAAAATGATAAGAGCTTCTTGCCATGGCTATTTTATCTAAGATAATTTAAGTTAAGCTTGTATTTAATATACAAGTGCTCAACTTACATATAGGCACATACATGCATACATAAAGTAGGGCAGTGTATGCTCAACATTTTTTTTAACACTGTTTGGAAGTCTGTGGTTTTAAACGTTTGTAAATGGCTGGCTAAGGGAATCAGGTGATGGATTAGAAAGCATGGCCTTCCGTGAAGCTCTGTTCTAGTCCTGCCTCTAGCTGAAGAAATGAGAAGTACATCTCCATAAGGCAGGAGCCAGTCAAGGCGGCCCTGCTGCCGAGCCAGGTCCTATGGGGACCTCTGCAGCATTAAGGAAGAGTGAAAAGGAAGATGCAAAAGAGCGTTAATGATGGGAAATCCAAAACAGTGCAAGAAAAATCTGCGCTCATCTCTGTATGAGGAAGGCAGCAGAAAAAGAGTGAAAACACATCTGGTTCACAAGCTCAGAGTTCCTGAAAATCAAAATTGCTTTTCTGAAAAGGAAAATCTACATTTGTGATCCTGGCTTAAAAACAAAAAACAAAACAAAACAAAAACCCAAAACCACAAAAACTGGAATATAGAGGGCCAACTTAAAAGCTTTCTCAGAGGCCCAGTGAGAGGGCTGAGTGGATCAGGGTACTTCCTGCCAAGCCTGATAACCTGAGTTTATGCCCAAGAACAGATGTTGTGATGAGAGCCAGCTCGGGCAGGTGTCTTCTGACCTCTGTGGGCTGTGGCACCTGTCCTTTCCCACACAAACAAACAAACAAATAATTTAAAAAGTTGTTTCAGAATCTAGAAGAGATGAGTGGAAGGGTGATTGGCATAGAGATGGAAGCTATTAGTTCCAGGTTTGGACAAAAGTATAATTAAAGATATACAGGAAGAAAACTTTTCCAGAATTGTCACAGGTAACTGATATTCATGGGATTGGTATACCCAGGCAGGGCAAAACAAACTAACCAAACAAACAAACAAAGCCATTATCCTCTTTCCAATCAGAAGGGCAGTAGGAATGACCCCTAGACATATCCATTATTTTTCTGCAGTTACATTAAATCATATGATTAGCCACTCGAGAGCCACATGAACAGCACAGCTGTGTTCTCCTCAGATCCACTAAATTTTAAGAGTCAGTAGGACATCTTCATTGAGTTTGCAGCTTGTGACCCACTCTGTCATTTGAATGAAACAACAAAAGGCTAGCAATGAAGATCTTAATAATAGATCAGTGCAAAAGCCAGAGGTGGACAAAGCTACACTGCAAAAAAAGAAAATGAAGACGTGTGTGCATGGTTGCCAAACCAAATTTTAATGTCAAGGGAAAAATAGGTTCTACGGAGTAGATGTGTTACAGCAGGTTTCCCTGCCGGCTGCCGCTGGTTCTGCCGCCATGGTCCCACAACCACGTGTGCCCCAAATAACACTCAGAGACTCTGTATTTGATACAATCCTGTTGGCCAATTACCATTATTGTTAATGGGCTAGCTCTGCCATAATTATTAACCCATTTCTACTTATCTAAGTATTTCCACGTGGTCGTCTTATCGGGGAGCCGCACGGCAGGCGTCCTCCTTTCTCCCTGGGCTACATGTCGACTCCTCCCACCTACTTCCTCTTTCCTCCTTGTCTCCTAGCCCCGCCTATCTTGCTATCTCATTGGCCCAACGGTGCTTTATTAACAAGTATGAGAAACATATATACAGAATAACATCTCCCATAATAGATGCATGAAATAAAAACAGCAATTCGACAGTGATTAGGGGACTGCAAATCGTCAGAAGTTTAAAAGGAGAAGGCTTGAAGGGTTTGGTAAAAGCTGGTTGAATTCATCATCTGATATAGAGAATTTTCATCCCTAACATTCAAACTCAGTAATCAGAAATCTATAGTCAAAACCATAATTTAAACCTTAAGGCTACCACAAGTAGGGTTTAAAAAACAAAGATTTATTTATCTTTTTATTTATATTTCATGCGTGGGTGTTTGCCTGCATGTGTGTCTATGCAGTACCCATAAAGGCCAGAAGAGGGCATCTGGTCCACTGGAACTGGAGTCACGCACAGTTGTAAGCTGCCTCTTGGGTGCTGGCAATAAAACCTGGGCCTCTGGAACAGTGTGCTCTTAACCACTGAGCCAGTCTCTGGTTCCCACAAGCAGGACTTTAAAACGACACAAAAAGTCTAACAGTAGCATCAGCTATGAGTAGTCCCCTACCCCCTAAATTGATACCTTGCCTGTATGAGGCCTGGGAACTGTGATATCCCAATTTCACACAGGATGAAGCTGAGGCATGAGGAGGTTAAACAAACATGTAATTTCCAAACATCAGGTCCCACCAAGCTAAGACAGAGACTTGGGACCAGAAAAAAAAATGTAAGGATAGAAAACACAAAACCAGATGACAAACAAACCTAAAATGTATAATGACCAACATTAGTTGAGTTTACCTGCTCAATTAAAAGACAATACCCCTTACTTTGATGAATTTCAAGGCAAAAGATATTTTTCATGCTATTTTATGAAGAGGAAGATAAAGCAAAGGGACCCAGAAAAAGAAAGAGCAGAAAGTTATTATGTAAATGCAAATCAGAGGGCAATGGATCCAGGCTGACGTCACAGCACAAATTGTTATGCGGCTCAAAGGAGCCATTTAATATTTTAGGTGAAAGGGGGCTGGAAAGATAGCTCATCAACTAAGAGCACTGGATGCTCTTCCATAAGACCTGGGTTCAAGTCCCAGTGCTCCAGTTCTAGGATATCTGACTTCCTCTTTTGGCTTCTGCAGGTATATGACCCACAGAGGCTGCACAGACATGCATGCCAGTAAAACACCCACACACGTAAACTAAAATTAAATAGTACTGATGAAAGCATCAGCACAGAGTTAACTTTGCCCAGAAAAGATGGGGTTGAAAATCTGGGCACTGGAGAGATGGCTTGGAGGTGAAGTGCCTGTCTTGTAAGCTGAGGATCAATCAGGTTTGCATCCACAGAACCCACATAAAAGCCTGGTGGGTGTATTAGCCCACCTGTAATCTCATGGCTCAGGAAGCAGAGACAAGATCTTCCTGGTATACTGGCTAGCCAGAGAGCCAAAATGGCAAGCTCCAGGTTTACCGAGAGACTCTGCCTCAATATATAAGGAGGAGATGGATGCAGGAAGACATCCAACATCAACTTTGGGCATCCATACACACACACACACACACACACTCACACACACACATATTTAAAAAAATAAGAAAGAAAACCTGAAATACTAAGAGTTTTGATGGAGAACTATGCACTCAAATGAAGAGTGCTCTTCACCGTTTCCATTGCTAAAATGTAAGGAAGGATGGAGAGACGGCTCAGTGGCTAAGAGCTCTGACTGCTCTTCCAAAATCCCAAAGTCAAATCCTAAGACCCACAATCATCTCTAACTTTAGTTCCAAGGGATCTGAATCCCTCTTCTGGCCTCTGTGAAAACAGCATACATGTGATACACTGACAAGCACACAGACAAAACACCCATACACTGAAATAAAAATAAGTACACTTTTTAAGTGAAGAAGGAAACCAAGTATTGTGGCGCACATTTATGTACATGCCTCAGGAGAATGAGACAGGAGAATTACCTTTAGTTTTTGACCAGCATGGGTTGCATATTGAGTACCAGGGCTATATACCAAGATCCTGTTTCAAAAAGCTAAGAAAAAAGATGAAGAAAGGAAAGAAATTATATTTACTAGATGACTAAAACAAGCCTTAGACAGAAAGAAGACTAAATTAATAACGAAGAAACAGGAACTGACAAATTTTAAAAACAAGATTTATAAATGTAAAAGTTACCAAATTTAATCAACTTTTGCTGTATTGGAAAACAAAGTTAGAAAATGTAAGGGAAAATAATGAGTGATTCACAGGACATTTTCATCAATAAGTGAAAACAGCTTGACTCTTACAGAGAAGCCCAGATTGGAGCCTTTCTCTATGGATATTAAAATGTATTATAAAACAAAGAGTAATTAAGTCCCTTGGACATTACTCATTATTAAAGAACTAGTAATGACAGATCGATAAAATGTAATGGAAAACCCTGAAATATATCCTAGTGTGGAAACCCAGTCATGGAGACAGAAAACCAATTAGGAAGCAATAGATTATTTTATAAATGTTCATGGGGAAATTGGAAGCTTGGATGAAATATCAAATTGGCACGCCACCTCTCACCAGCCACCAAAATAAATTCCAGGTAGATTAAAGAGTCAGATATAAGAGAAGAAACCTGAACAGGAGCCAGAAATCAAAGTGAATATTTAATCAATCCTGGGGTGAAAAGAAATGTTAGACAGAATGTCTCAGAAGAGAAGAAACATAAAGGGAAGGAGGAGTGTTTGGTTACACCATAAATACAATTTTAGATTTCACTTCTTTAAAAAAAAAATAAACCAGGGCTGTAGAGATGGCTTAGTGGTTAAGAGTACTGGCTGCTCTTTCAGAGGACCTAAGATTAATTCCCAGCACCCACATGGTGGCTCACAGCCGTCTGTAACTCCAGTTTCAAGAGATCTGATGCCCCCTTTTGGCCTCTATAGGCACTAGGAGTATAAGTGGTGCCCCGACATACATGCAGGCAAAACACCTCCCCACTCTGTGTGGGTGTGTGTGTGTGTGTGTGTGTGTGTGTGTGTGTGTGTGTGTGTGTGTGCATCAGAAGTGAGCACAAGATCAGCCTGCAATACATAAGAGTCTATCTCAAAAAAAAATCTATTTAAAAGCAAATGTTACTTAAGAAAAATATTTGCAACCAATGTGACAAGAGGGAAATATCTTATTGTCCAAAGCAGTCCTGGGAATCAGTCACAGTTCACCTTCCCACTGAAGGCAGCCACAACAGAATCAGAGAAAGTCGCCAAAATGAAATAAACAGAGAGCTGTGAGGTGGGCTGTGTTTGACACTGAGAGCAGGCAGGAAGTTAGCGCCATCTTTCTGGCGCTAACAAGTTTGTTGAATAAGGTTTATGGCTTTAACCCACTAGGTCCCTTTCTTTCTAGAAAGGTCCTTGAATGCAACAATCAACTGACATCAGGATTCGTCAATGTAATGTTGTCTATAATATCAAAGAACAGAAATGAATCGAATGTCTAGTATTTAAATGCTTAAATAAAGGAACTGGAGAGATGGCTTGGCAGTTACCAGCAGGTCTGCTTTTCCAGAGGACCTGGGTTCAACTCCCAGCACTTTTAACTCCAGTTCCAGGGAATCTGATGCCATCTTCTGGCTTCTTTGGGCACTGCATACACGTAGTGTACTTACATACAGGCAGGCGAAACACCCATGCAGGTAAATTAAAGATAGAATCTTTTAAAGAAGTGTGTTCTTAGGCAGCAGTGTTTAAAAGTCAGTCTTTTGATGATTACATTAATATAGGAAAGTGGTCCACACAGCATGTCACCAGACATCTCTTATGGGCCTCTACAGAGTTATGTCACCAACCACGGCTTAAGGACAAGCCACATGCACACAAATGCCTGTGAACACATGTCAATAGCAAGTTCTTTTCTCCATGGGATGTCATATAACTTTTTCATTAGATTTCTTGTGTTCTTACTAGACTGGGTATTTGTGTAAGAGATGTGTTTGGGCTCACAAGAAAATGACCACACTCCATTCAGAGTGCTTGCTTCATCAGGCAGTATAGCTGCGCCAAGGCAGGCAGGCGAGCAGCAGGGCGGGCGGGCAGACACACATACTCAGTAGTAGGGCTGTGTCTGTGTTCTCTTCCCTAACACAAAGTGATCCAACGCCCACATTTTCTTATGGCCTGACCCATTTAAAGAGCATGGTAAGGCACACAACCTTATGCACACATGTATTTTGACCTCAGAAGTGCTGACCCTGGAGAAATTGGAATTTCTGCCAAGTGACTGGTGAAAATGGCCTTTTGCCTTGACAGAAAAGGCAGTGCAATTTGTTTGCGATTCCCTCACTATAGGGATTTTTAACGCAGAGAAGGACGGTTTTAATAAGCCCTTCATTTCATCCTCAGCGTGAACCCTCATATCGTACCAACAGTGCTTGGGGAGTAAGGTCAGGTCTGTAATTTTCACACTTAACTTCCCTCGAAGAGTGCCATTGAGGTTGCTTCCTGAAGGATCCCCTTCCTATCTAGTCAGTGGCCTTAGAGAAAGGCAGGATGACAAGAGCCTCGTGGGTCATCTCCTTGGAGCTTCCCTGGGAGAGGCTGTGTCCTGGGCTTGTTACACCATGGTGTGGATGGGTGGGTAGGTCTCATAGATGCTGCCTGGTATCTTGCTTGGTGGGAAGGCACAGGGAATACTGCAAGCCAGGGTCTTCAGAAACCACAGAAAGGAGGCAGTGGTCTTGCAAGGAAGGTAGGGAAATGTAAGGTAGGTGATTCCCTCTCCTCCTGCATCTCCACAGCTGAGCCTGGGTAAGAATGCTGTTCCTGTCCCTGCCTGGCCCAGGAGCAGCTCTGCCCAAATCTCCCCAGCAGGGAGCAGGGTGGCCCTTCTAGGGTCTGCCATGCCCAGGTTCAGCAGGCTGCAGCCAGGCTGACTTCAGCACGGGGCCACCAGTCCTGGGGCTTGTCTAGCAGCACAGGAGTTCTGACGTCAAGTGCCTGCCTTGTATCTCCCCCATCCTCGCTTTTTTTCACAACTAAGCTTCTCTTTCTGTTATTTTTGATACACATTTATTCCTGTTTTTCCTCTTCCCTTCACAGTATGTTTGTGCTCTTTGACACTTAAACAGAAAAATTATTCATTGTTGTTTTCTTCATATTCTTATTTATGTTAAATAAACACTAATTGTAAATTGCATTACAGCAAGCAATGGCATCTCTTAGAAGAATCTGGAAATGGGAACCGGGAAGATTTCCTAACGAGGGCAATGCTGAGTTCTGGATGAGTTCTGGATACAGGATAGGGCCTGAGGAGTGCCCCCAACCCCTGAGCAGTGTATTAGGAAGCAGCACTTTTCCCAACACCCCATCCCAACTACTCCAGCCTGTGCACTAATGCTGGGTTTCTCTTCGCTCTCTTTAGCAATGGCATTGTTTTCCTCCAGGCTGTTTGTTTTGGGGACACCTGGAGGAGAGGGTTTGTAAGAGGCCCCTCCCCTGGAATGGTCCCCTCTCACCCTGCCAAGAATGTATATCCAGCCATAGTCAAGAAGTTGCTTTTTTCTTACAGTGGATGCTAGGAACATTCTGGTCCTTTGAGAAGGGTTGTGCTCCCACAGAAGGCACCACTCAAAGCTTCCCAAGGTGGAAAATCCTCGGATGGTGAGGGCAGGAAGGAGAAGGGATGAGGTTGGATGAGACTCTATGACTGAGGAATCCATATCCATGCCCCAGCTGATGTTGGTCTGCCAAGCTTCCCAGGCTTAACTCTTTGTTGCTTTGTTCAATGCTTGAAGCCCCACCATGCCCTGCATCTCCATGGCAGGGACTCCAGCTGCAGCAGACAGTCACCTCAGCCCCACAGGGACTGAGCATTCTGTTGGGGTTGACATAAAGTGTGTGGGAACCTTCAAGAGTCTCAGTAGGAGACAGAGAGCCATCTGAATCCCTGAGGTGACTGACACCTTCACCAGTATCTTACTGATGAGCAAGAAACCCGCTCAGAGAACAAGGGGAGCATGGCAGCAGGCCAAGCAAGGGGCGCGAGTGACTAGGAGGAGCCTTGCATCCTGAATTATCCTTGTGCCTGGTGAGGGGCTATGCCTGTGTGTCCCCATGCACTAGTGTACCAGGTATCCGGTTTATGCTTGGACCCTCACATTACCCTAAACTCTCTCTCTCTCTGCTGTTTTTTATTTTAATAGTTTATTTAAATTGATTTTATGTGCATTGGTGAGAAAGTGTCAGATCCTCCAAACTGGAGGGAACTGGAGTTACAGACAGTTGTGAGCTGCCATGTGGGTGCTGGGAATTGAACCCAGGTCTTCTGGAAGAGCAGCCAGTGCTCTTAACCACTGAGCCATCTCTCCGGTCCCTGTTTCGCTGTTTTTAACTCTTGTTTTTCTCAGGAGTTTTTATTAATTTGCTTTTTTTTTGTCTATTATATTAGGTTTTTTACTCTGACAAAGAAATTACAATATCTTAAACAAAATAATAAATTGGGGTGGGGGGAGAGGATGGGAAAGGGGTCAGTCCAAGCAAGACTAGCACCTGACAACACTAGGAGCAGAGATTCCTCCTTTGTTGCCCTTATAAGCTGGAGACGTAGCTTCTTCACATAGCTCCAGAAGGCTGCTGGGAGAAAATAAATTTCTGCTCTTTATGGATGCACACCACTCCCGTTGGTCATTCCTGGGGCTGGGGAAGCGGAGTCTTTATCACTTATGTGCATAGCTCACTCCTAGGTTTGCAAAGATGAGATACTGGGCCACAGCTGTCTCCAAGGTCAACATCATTAGTTACCCTTTGCCCATGCCTACCCCACCCAACTTCCAGGAAGGGTTTCAAGCTCCATGGTTCTTGTCTGTAATTCCCTTCAAATCCACCTTTCTCTGCACCTGCTGGCACCCATCCCTGTTGTTCCCTGTCTCAGAAGCTTCACTCTACCACCTTTCAAAAGCCTTTGGTGTTCCCAACAGAAGATTAATTCATATTCTGTAATTTAGAGTCTGCCAGCTCCCACTGCCCAAGCTCAGTAGCCCATGATAAACTGGCTGAGTTCTTGCAGTGACTGCAATAACCCCACATCTCACAGAAGCTTACAGTGAAAAACACCTCACTAGGGTGAGGCAGCCTGGGCCCAAGCTGCCATAGTGGTACTGGCTGTATGCAGCACCCACACAGTCTAGGAGGCAAAGGCAGGGAGATTGTGGATTTTCAGCCAGCCTGGACTAGCTTGCTGTCAAGCCTGATGCCCTGCGTAGCAGGGGTAAGAACTGAAAACCAAGTTCTCCAACCATCCTTCAAATGTGCCATGCTATGTATACGCCTGCCACACACACACACACACACACACACACACACACACACACACACACACACACGAATGCACATACACACACACACACACGAATGCACACATGCATGTACACATGCATGTGTGTGAGCACACCCACACGTGTACAAACACGTGCATGTGTGTGAACACATGCATGTGCGCACATACCACACATACATGTATACACACATACACACACAAGAGAGGGAAGGAATAGAAAGGAGAAACAGAAGTGACAGGAACAGAGGAAGACAATGAGAAAATGAAAGGAGGGTGGGTTGGAGGGGAGAAAGCAAGCCTGGACCCATTGCCTCACAGAGCATGCTCAGCTCAGTGCCCATGACTTTGGCTGGCTCTTGACCAGCCCCTGGGCCTTTCCCTCACTGGATCCCATGCCCCTGGTCTGCAGACTGGAGTGAGCACACCCTGCTTACTCCCTGCGTGGTGCAAGAAATGGAAGGCTGCCAGAGGCTGGGGACCCCAAAGCCCGCGCGCTTTCTGCTTCTCCTGACCCACAGAGCGAGCAGGCAAGATGGAAACATGGGGGTCCCATCTGTGGATAAGGATGTGGGAACTGGGCTATGGTGCTAAGATAGGTTGTGCCCAGGATGAGGGAGCAGGGAGGGGAGCATAATGTGAGGAATGAATTAGGTTTGGCTTGCAGTTTGAGCCAACTGCTTATTTTACAATTTCTTGAGGGCATGCTGTCTGGTGTCTCAAAAAAAAATTATGATTGGTGTGATTTAAGAAAACAACAATAGTGATTTTCAGAGCAGACCCACTTCCCATAAGGGAACACAGATGGAAATGGCCCACTGTTCTCTGGAGAGGGGGTGTGCGACTGGATAGACTTTCTGAGAAAATACAACCAAACCCAGCACAGTTGACACCTATATTGTCAAACTTACAGCGTTAAATAGATGCTATGGCTGACTAGCTAGTAGCCTTTAATTATTACTTTGTCAAATTTAACAGACATGTTTCTCCTTAGCAGCATTCTTAATGTGTTTTACTCTTGTTTATAATTTAAATTATGGATTTTATGTAGGAAATAGGCCTATCTTGAGGCTGTCCATTATTTCAAAGTTAGACTATAGACTCTCTGCCTGTCACTTTGGGACCGGCTTGTCAAAGTACACTACAGGGAGGGTGCTGAGACCCAGCCAGACTTGGAAGTCTGAGGAGACAGCCATTGCTTGCTGGTGCTGGCTGGAGGCTCTGCTGGCATACTGACTTGTCATGTGATCACTGATCACTGTGGGTCACCTCCCCTTCTCTGGTGGAAACCCTGAGGTTGTCTCTGATAGCTGCTGGCAGGTCCATATCACAAGGCCTGCGGGAACACAGCCCTCTCAGGAGCTGGGAATGGCTCTAGAAAAGACAAGGGTGCTGCCCTGTATTCCCTGACCCTTGTTTTCCTTGTCATTTGTGAAGGGAGTAGACAGTCACCCTCCCTCTTGGGGGGGTGCATAAGGCAGGTTCTGACCTGACCCAGGTCGCCCAGGCAGCCAGGTGTGGTATCTGTGTGTTGTTGCTCTGGCCCAGACTCAGGGAGCCCATGGAACCTAGGTCAACAAGCAAAGAGATGTCTGGTGTGGATGGTGGCTGAAGCCATCTTGCTTTGGAATGTAATTCTGATTCTCTGCAAGCCGGTGGAGAATCGAGCTGTGGCTCAAAGGGTGTTTAATAAGAACCCCTTGTCAGTCACTACTATTGTCTTCCTTAATGAAACCTCATCCCCAGCTAGGGCAGACAGGACAGGAACCAAACAGAGGTGGCTCTGAGGGGAGCTACCACTCAGCTCGATTGCTTCCGGCTGGGCTCTTCCTCCACCTGCCCGCTGCTCGGCCCCCCCACACCTGCCAGGCTCGCTCCTTTCTCCCTGGGGTTCCCCAGCTCCAGCATCTCTCTCCTTTGCATCACCTTTGTTCCCTGTCTCTTGGCTCTCATCTGAGGGTCTCCAGTCCTGTGAAGTGTCAGAGGTGGGCTGTAGTTTTCAGGCAACATTTTTTTCTTGTTGCCTAGCAACATGTTACAAGCACCTTTTTCTGCATGGGTGCTTCCTCTGAAACAGCTGGGACAAGGAACACTGGAACCAAGGAATCCTGTGGAGTGATGAAGAAGAGGGAAAGGAGGGGGACAGACAGACAGACAGACAGATTTGCATAACTCCTACTCTTAAGCGGTTTGGCTACCAGAGCCGTCTCTACTGTCCTGACATGGATCCTAGATGATGGTCATAGTCAAAGTGTTCCAGAACCTTCCAGTTAATCACGCCAATTAAGTTTCAGGGAATTGGCAGTGGGGAGGGTGGACTTGAGAACCTACTGCATTCTACACTTGGCCATCCTTTGCTTGGAAACATGTGATGCCCAGACCCATGGACACATTATAGAAGGAGATGGCCAGGGAGCCTTGTACCTCAGCCTTAGATGAGGGCAGAGGCTAGCTGTGTCCTTGGCCTGGCCCAGATGCCTCTGGGATGATCTTTCTCTCTCCACAGCTTTCTAATGACTGCAAACTCAGCCAGCTAGAATTCCTCCCCCACCCTGGCCTCTGGGGTTCCTCCTCAGCACCCACTTTCCAACCTTCCCAACAGCAGGGGAAGCTTCCCACCCAAAGCTTTCAAGCCTTTCCCTTGGGTACATGCGCAAGGGAACTCTTTTCTGGGCACTGCTCCTTCTGTTTCTCTTTGTTCTTGGCCACAGAGTGATCCCCACCTCCCTCCCACACTAACCCTGTCTAGGTGAGAAGTGTGCTTGCCTGGCTGCCTGCCTTTCATTCTCTGGGGAGAAAACCCCCTTCTTCCCTTTAGGACTCCATCTCTGACCAGGGTCTAGGCAACAGTTCTCTCCAGGGGGCGCCATTGAAGCCTCTGTGAATGTCCTTTCCCTGGGGCTGCACATTACCTACTCTGCTGAACAGGGTAACCCTAGCTCTTAATTACAAGAGTCCTTTTCATAGAGATCCCGGCTCAGAAGCCAGAAAGGGGGAAATCCCCAGCAACCTCTCCACACAACTTCCCTGAGCCTTTGTTTTCTTGAAGGCATAGTGTGGCCAAGCACAGGGCTGTGGACTCAGGCAAGCGCAAGCTTATACCCAGCGCAACCACTCAGTCGATGCTTTACTTATTTACTTTTGGGGAGGTGGCAAAGATTGAATTCAGGGCTTCAAGTACGCTAGGCAAGTGCTCTGCCTCTGAAATTTATCTCCAACCCTAGGTTTTTGTCGTTTTGTATTTTAGATCAAGTCTTGATGTGTAGCTCAAGCTGGTTTTGAACTTAATATATAACTCAGATATGCTCAAACTCCTGGACCTCTGG
This sequence comes from Cricetiscus sungorus, assembly GCA_030556225.1. Classification (NCBI taxonomy): domain Eukaryota; kingdom Metazoa; phylum Chordata; class Mammalia; order Rodentia; family Cricetidae; genus Cricetiscus; species Cricetiscus sungorus. The sequence continues at coordinate 106,205,395 of JANBXA010000730.1, forward strand.
CCTGAGCTTCCTGAGTGTTGGGACTGCAGGCATGTACCTCCACCCTCAAGCGAATGCTGTATTTTGTACACATCTCCTAATCTACTGGAGCTGAGTTTCCAATCAGGAAATGAGAAATGATGAGTACTCATGTATCAGAGAGTGTGTACAGTGTGGGCACACGTGGCTCCAAGTGAGCACTTGATAAATGATGACAATGGTGTTTCTTCCTTAGAATAAAGCTACCATCCAGGCCTACCTAACTCATGGAGATAGTTCCAGAAATATAATGAGATGAGAAATAAAATATTTCTAAGATCACAAAGGAAATATTTTGCAAGAATCCCAACTACTTTTATTTGTGTCTCTGTGTATGAGAACTCAGCCCTCAGAAGGCCCTTTGCCTACAAGTCACGCTGTGCCACTGATGGCAGGTGTCAAGAAAGGCTCAAACAGGAAAGAGAAAACTCCCAGACAGGGACAGGCCCTGGGTGGGTGGAGCTGAATGAAAGCCAAAGACAGCAGAGGCCCATGGAGGAATGAAATAAGACAAACTTGAAATGTCATTTTTTCCAAAGTCCTGCTTCATTCATGCCCTTGTCAACAGTTTGCCTGGTTCTGCTTCTCTGCCCGAGGAGCGGAGTAAAGTACCAGAGTGGCAAGGCCTGTGTCGAGAAGTGGCAGAGAGTTGGCAAGCTCAGAGGGCACTTGGTCAGGAAGGCAGTCCAAAGGAGGTGATGTCCTCAGCTCAAAGGGGCTCCAGACAGGAGGGCCAGTGCGAGCAGCATTCAGGAGTTTGAGAACACAACACAGAGAAGACGCAGCTGCTCACTGGGGATCAGGAAGATGATCTGGGTCTCCCTCCATCAGTGCCAGAGAGGGAGGTGCTGTCTCAATCTAAGGACACAGTCCTCAGCTCTTAGCCAAAGCCACTGTTCCCAGCTTTTCTTTCTTTCTTTCTTTCTTTCTTTCTTTCTTTCTTTCTTTCTTTCTTCCTTCCTTTCTTTCTTTCTTCCTTTCTTTATTTTCTCTTTTTTTTCTCTTTTTTTTTTTTCTGGTGACAAAGGAGAGCTGCAGTCTAGATCCCTGGATTCTGTTCCCCATGTGCCTTGGGTGTAAGTCATCTCTATTATGGTAGCTGGGCCATTTCTCCTTCCTTCTTATCTTTGAGGCCAGTAGGAGCCACTGTTGAACTGACTGCATTTTAGAGGGAGCTAGGAAGGCACAGGCTGCCTATGAGGCAAGGCGCCTGGTGATGTGTCACAAGAGCGGGAATCTAGATCCACAGGACAGCTCACTAGATACGTAGTGAAGGTGAGCAAGCTCAGGAGGATACCTGGGCCCTAGAAGATGGCAGTGGCACTGTGCACTGGTAGGAGAGAAAGGGCTGATGGGTATAAAGAGGACCTGGGCACCAAAGACAAAGCCCCTCTAAGAGCAGGGTAGAGAGCTATTGATTTACATGCTGCCTCACCCCCCATATGTCATGCCAACAGACCACAGATCTCCTGGTACAGCTGCCCGCACTCACTTTCTACTGCCCTGACTCCTCACGGGCTCCCTGGAGCAGGGAAATTGTCCTGACTCATTTTGATGAGCAACGATTGTATCTTCCAAGAATGAATGGGCATAGGTGATCTTTTCCTTATTGCAGTTTAATAAGGATCAGGATAAACAATTAGGCCGAATAGATGTTTATTCAGGGAGAAATAACTCACAACATAGGCAGATGAACGCCAGCAGTTTCCACAGGATCCTCTCCTCTCAGCGTCCATCAAGAGAGAGTCTCCGACCCCCTCCTCAGCCTTTTCCCCCAGGTCACAACCGTCCGGCCCTGTCTCCACCCTCAATGGGCGTGGTCTAAGCCACAGGCACGGACAAGGTGAATATCTCACTACATCCCCTGAAAGTGGGGCTCCCAGGAGGCTGAGAAAGTGAAAGGGAAACAGGAGAGGGGAAAAGAAGAAAGGGAAGACTGACAAAAGAGAAAAACAAGAAAAAGGAGAAGGCAAGAAGAGGGTGAGGGAGGAAGATGCGTGTTAAGGAAAGCAGCTACCAGCATCCCCCCACCCCCACCCCGTGCCATCTTGCATTCTAACACCCCCCCACCCCGTGCTGGTGATTGGGGAGAGTGCGTCTTGACCTGCACAGCTTCCTTGGCCCTCAGCCCGCCTCATCCTTCCCCTGAACCACCCTCCTCACCTGGGCCCTCACACCCCAATCATTTTGGTGGCTTCTCATAAACACACTGTTTTCAAAGAAGGTCTCTTATCCCATGTGTCTCAGCTCATCTCACTTGTCTCCGTTAAACATGGCTTTTGTCATGTTGGTGTTTGGAGTCTAGCTAGCTTCATAGAGCTAGACCCACTCTTTCTCATTGGCTGAGGCTGCCATGTGTGCAGAGAGTGAGGTGTGAGATGTGTGTGATCTCTCATGTGATGGTCCCACAAACCCGGGAGAACTAAGACATGCTTCCTGTCAAATGTGGAGAGGCAAACACGTATCACAGCTAGATGTGGCCGGCGAGGGCTGGCATGGGAAACCACCCTGCTGCTCTCACTGCCCACGCCCTCTTCACCGTGCCCACCCCACCGGCAGCCACTTCTCCAGGAAGGCTCCTTCCAGGCAAAGCTTTTCTCCATTTCCACACATCTTGTTAAACATTTCCCAATCAGAAAACATGGAAATATTTTTAATAAGAAGAAAGAAACATTGCAGTTTGAGGAAGCTTTGCCAGACGAGCCATCTGGTTTTTGATTTAATAACCATCCAAAGAGGTGGACAGCACTCTCTCTGAGAAGAAGACAGACTGTGGAGGGAATGGCAGCTGGCCTTCCTCAAATGCTGCTTCCCTTAGCAAGGTTAGGGCAGGGGATCAAAACAAAGAAGCCAGAGGCTGGGCTGAGGGGAGAGGAAGCAATCAGACATTCAGGGACGTTCAGCTGCTGTCACCAGATGTCCCTGGACTCTGCCAGTGCCACTTCCTCTCCTCCCAGACACACGCTGTCACTTCCTAGGCCTGAAAACACGGGTGCCTTGCAAAGAGCTGGGCTGTCAAAGGGGACATCCTTACATTGCTAAACTCAGTCAGCTCTTGAAAAACAGTGCACCGTCTTTAAGTATGAAGGGACCAGGGAGTGGCTTTCTGACCTCATCTTGGCACATTGTCTATAGGATTTGTGTTCAGCCTTTTATTTGGCATTTGAAGATGTTTATAGAAGAAACTGTCTTTTGGGTGGGAATAAGCAGGAATAGCCCTGATGTCCCTAAGGTATTTACTTTACAGCTAACTTTGAGTTTCAGTGACCCCTTTCCATATTCACAAGCCCTTGAGCAATAGATGCAATGGCAGGCCCTGGCATGCTGAGGATACTTGATTATTAGAGCCAAGTAGGGACCTTGACAAAGGCAGAGGTAAGGGCTCTATGACACGCCTCCTTCAGCACTAGTTTATCAGGTTCCCTCTGAGGAGCAGACAGGAGCCAGTCACACACACACACACACACACACACACACACACACACACACACACACACACACACACAGCTTTGCCATTAGGCAGAGGCAAGCCAGTGATGACCCAGCCAGGCTCAGAGGCTGTCTTCATACCCTGTCCTGCCACTGCAGCTGCTATGTCTGGGCTGGGGACAGAGGTCATGTCCCAGCCTTGTCGGTCCTCTCACTTACTGGGAGAAGCTAGTTTGGTCAGTCACTCTTTGGGCGCTTGTACCAGGGCTCTGTGGCTAAATGGGCTGTCCCCTGTCTTCTTCCATCCATTTGCTTAACAAGCATTCACTGAGGAGCAGGGATGCATCAGTAAAGGAGCCTGACAAATAGGAACAACAAAGGCAGATATGCATCATGTTGGGTGGTGTGATACATGGGGGAGGGGTGGGGTGGGGAACCCAGGACTGGAGCTGGGGCTTGGTAGGTGCATCAGGAATGCAGGGGTGGGACATAGGGTGTCCAGGAGCCTTACAAAGACACTAGTGTGTAAGCTAAAGACTGCTGTAGTCTGGCAGAGGAGGCTTCCAAGCAGGAGTAACAAGTAGGAAAGCCAGGAGATGGGAATAAAGCTATGCTGTTGAGTTGCTGAGCAGATGTCAGAGGAGGAAACAGGAGGCTCATGGCAAAGAGGCTGAAAGGGATCCTGTGGGTGTGGAACAGTGGTCATTAGGCACTTGGAAGGGTTGGCTTTTGCTCTGAAGGACCCGGGAGTGTTTGTCATGCTTTGATGGGCCATGCCCTTGCTGCAGCGAAACCATGGCAGCACAAGGGGTGAGTATGCAAGCAGAAACAGAGAGGCCAATGAGCCAGCACCTTGTGAGAGGACAAGGCGTGTCCATGTGTTCATGTGAGAGAGAGAGGACAAGACTACCCAGTGAGAAGACAACTGCTCATATGCTGACACTCTCTTTAAGGTGAAGCCGACAAGATTTGATGGGTCCAGGGGAGATGGAGAAGGGGCAATGGCCCACCCAGAAGTCAGAGAGACCTGGCAGATTAAAAAAGCACTGTCAGGAAGCTAGGCTTTCCTGAGCAGCAGTGTCTAATGCCTGCTCTCCCTCCGTGTCCTATGCTGCTGTCCTTGCCACTAGGACAGAGCCCCAGGGGGGAGGCTCTTGCAGAGGCGGTCACATGCCTCTGACTGTGTCATGCACAGAGGCTGGCCTCTTCTACATTCTGGTAAGACGGGCAGGGCTGGAATAAACTTGATTCCCTGAAGACAGCACAGGGGTAGCATTTGTTCAAGGTCACAAAGCCATTAGGGAGTGAAGGACAGTCTTTGGGTTTTCCTCCAGTTCTGCCGAAGCAAATCACACCCAAAAGACTGCCATGGCACAACAGCTGACCATGCAAAGTTAGCCCTGTGTCAGGCGTTGCTCTCATTCCCAGGGAAGGAACTCTGTGAGCTGCTGTCCCCTTTTACTGGGAAGTGGGGACAGTGTACTGCATGTACTATGAGGGAAGAATTTGTGGCCTGGTCCTGGACCTTGGGTTTCACACTGACATGAAACAGACTGGGGCCTTCCGGCAGCAGGGCCAGACCAACAGCTGTATAGTGAGGATTCTGTGTGGTGTGGGCCAGAGCAACAGCTGGATCGTGAGGGTGCTGTTTGGTGTGGGAGTGAAGGGAAGAGCTCCGGCCACCAGGGGAGTTTGAGCTGTGTCTTCTAGGATCTAGAGGGGATCAGTGAAGACAACGGTAGACATGATGGAATTGAGAGGTGTGTGCACAAGGCAAGCTTATGACACTGAGGAAGCCAGAGGAGGAGGGTTAGAAAACATGGTGAAGGAGGGAAAGGAAGAGAGCAAGCTGCTGAAGATGCCAAGGACAAGATGATCTGAGGATAGCAGTTCAGTGGGGTGCATGCTGTTGAGTTCTTCACTGGAGATCTGAGCAGGAGGACCCCAGCTCACTGCAGTGTCTCACTGTGAGAATCTGAGGGTGGAGCACAAGTTGAGGGCAGTCATCCATTTGGAGGGAGTTCTGCACAAGGCCTTCCTGGCTTGATTCTTGTGACATTCCAACAAACAAACCAACCCCAGACAAATGGCTGGAACCAGTGCATCACTCAGATCCATATGGGAAAGCTCTCCTAGGAAGGGTGTATTTTACACAAGTGTCCAAACTCCTTTGGAGACAAAGGAAGAGCTGTATTCTCTTCACTTGGGCTTTATTCCCATTACCCTCTTCTGGAACAGGTCACAGCCAGTGACAAGAAGCTGAGTTCTTATTAATAAGCCAACTTCAAGCCTAAGGAATTTGGCAGCCACTTTGACAAAAGTCAATCTGCTGGAGACAACTGCTGGAGTCATTCAAGCATGTTCCACTGGGTGACTCGTGCTGCCATTGCATTCAGGCTGGTGCAGGAGCAGCCATATTCATGCCACAGACGTTTAGTGAGCACCTACTACATGATAGGTCTGGAGGTGGTACCCAGAAAACGCTACAAAGAGAACTGTTATATAACTGTAGGGTTAATAGGTCAATGGAATAGTATGAAGAACTCAGAAATAGAACTACTTCCACATGGAGGAAGCACGGAAAGTCAGGGGGAGGAAAACCAGGTTCAGATGAACTGCAGAGTCTCAATCTCAGGGAGGGGTTCCCTAGACATCACACAAAGCACTAAGGGTAATGAAAACGGAGAAATGCAACTTTGGTGAAGTCCAAACTTCCATTAAAGATGCTTGAGTGCCAGCAAAGTGGCTCGGCAGGTAGAGGTACCTGTCACCAAGCCTGATGATCTGAGTTCCGGCTCTGATCCACATGATAAAAGGAGGGAATCTTCTTCCAAAATTTTCTCTGACCTCCATATGCAGGCTGTGACACGAGCCCCCAATAAAACAAATAAACACATGATTGTCATCTCCAAGGGTCAGAAATCCAAGGTACCTTCAGTGTCTCATGAAGTTAGGACCTTTCTCTTCCAATGTTTAAGCATGCAAGCTCCTTCCTGTGCTTGGTGGCACAGGGTTAACCCTCATCATGGTGGTAATGGGGGCTTCCCACTGTCTTGCTTCAAGACATGGCAGTGACTTCTCTCAGGAAGAGCAATGCCAGAGAGAATAGGTGGCAGATCACCAAGACAGAACCACCACGCATTGACAACTTCTGATGAGAACTTCCATCACTTCTGCTGCGTTGTATGCTTTAGAAGCTAATTACTAGTTCAACCCACACTCAAGGGACAGGACTGCAAAGGTGTCTAGCAGCTATTTCAGAAGATATAGCACAAACTGAGATGAATGTCACTGTCAAGAAAAGGAGGAGAGAGAAACACTGAGTCTAGGATAATGATCACTAGTGGGAAGTGGTGATGGACAGTTGTGGGAACACACCGGAGGGCATGATGGCTTGGGGTTGGATGGTCCTTCCTGGGTGCTTATTTTCATGTTATATTTTGTGTATTTATTTGTGTGTTGTGTATTGGCTGCTTTTCTTAGCCCTGAAACAAAAACTGCCTGGCTAAGGCAGCTTCAGTGGGGAAGGCTTTATTCTGGCTTACAGCTTGGGAACATAGTCCACTGAGGTCAGGAAAGCATACCAATAATGTCATGAGACTGCCAGTCACATTGTGTCCATGGGCAGAATGCAGAGACATGAATGCCCTCACTCAGCCGCTTTCTCCCAGTTCCCATCTAGGATCCCAGCCCATGAGGTAGTGCTCTTGTGTTCAGGGTGGTCTTATAAATTAAATCTCTCATAACAGGTCCTCAAACACACAAACTACAGTGGTTCCTGGATGATTCTAAACCCTGTTAAGTTGATGGTGGACAGTAAGTATCTTACCTTGTAACGATTGTTACATGTATTTTTCTTCACCTTGAGATTTTTGTTATTTTTGTTGTTTGCTTTTGAGACCAGACAGACATTGAACTTACCAAGTAGCTTCAGTCCCAAGGACCAGGGCCTACAGGTGTGTACCAAGGTCCAGTCATGTCAGTGCTGGGTATCAAGGCCCAGGCTTTATGTGTTAGGTGTCTTAGTTACTGTCCTTTTGCGGCAGAGAGATACCAAGACCACGGCAACTTACAAAAGAATCTATTTAATGGGTGGCTTAAAAGAAACTAAAAAAGAAACTATGTAACAGGTGGCTCGCTGGCAGTTTCAGAAGGCTTGTCTATTCCCATCTAGTCAGGGGCCATGGCAGCAGCCATGGCACTGGCACAGGGGCAGAGAGCTTAAATATTAACTACAAGTTAGGGGCAGAGAGAGAAGGACTGGGTCTGTTGTGGCCTTTTGAAACTGCAAGGTCCACCTCCAGGAATATACTTCCTCCAATGAGGCCATACCTCCTAATCATTCCCAAAAGAATTCCACCAACCTAGCACCAAGCATTCCAATATAGGAACCTCTGCGAGGCATTCTCAGTGAAGCCACCTTAACAGGCGAGCACTCACTCAACTGAGCTGTGTCCCCAGCTCTTTGGTTGGCTTTTATATTTGATATGTGTGTCTACAAAAACTTTTAGTATTTACTTATTTAGCTGATTGCTTATTTATTTTAGGATTTTTTTTTTGAGGTAATCTGGTTGGGGTTTTTGTTTGTTTGTTTGTTTTTTATGTAATTATCTTGCTGTGTAGCCCAGGCTGGCCTCTGAACTCACTGCAATCCTTCTGCCTCAGACTCTTAGGCACTGATTGCAGGCATGAAGCCTCAGATCTAGCTTCCTGCAAAGCCTTTACACTCTGTGGTCCTGTAGTGTTTGCCACAGACCCCTGCCTCTCTCCACTTATCCATTTGTGAAGGTGTCTAACTCCCATGGTTCTGCTGACAGACTTAGCAGTTTCCTCCAGGTCCCAGAAAGTCATGCTTGGACTGTGCACTTTTGGTAGCTTCGTTTTCAAACGTTGTCTGTTCACTTCCAGGGCGGAAAGTGAAGATCTAGCTTTCCCTCAGCTCTCCCTGTCCCCAGTCCTTTTATAATAACTCCATCTTATTTTGTCTAAACCAGAAATCAATGTTTACATCACTTACTTGAGACTAATTTGACTCTATTCATAGTTGGATCCTATAGCAAAATTTTATCATTTTTCTTATTCTGCAGAAGTTTTCATTTCCCCTAGAGTTGCTAACTATCATTTTTCTTCATTTGCTCAGTTTTCTATGTACTCGTCTCTAGTTACATTCCAAACCTTGCCATTTGTCTGAGCCTCTTTCGGGGAAGTTCGAGTTTCTCGGGCCTTTAAAATTATCTTTCTGAGACTGGTCCCACAGCCTCCCACCTTTGGACTTGTCTTCCACAGAATCATGGTGTCCTGGCCTTTCCTCTTCTGTGGGGCAGCCTTCTCTAACCTCCGTCTTCATTATCCTTGGCTTTGGAGAAGCCAACCCCACTGTGATGGCTAGTTTTATGTCAGCTTGATGCAGACTAAAGCCATCTTAGGGGAGGGAACCTCAATTTAAAAAAAAAAAATGCCTTCATAAGATCTGGCTGTAGGGGTTTTTGTTTGTTTGTTTGTTTGTTTTTTTTTAATTGCTGATTGATGGCAGAGGTCCTAGTCCATTGTAGGTGGTGCTACCCCTGGACTTGTGGTCTTGGGCACTATAAGAAAGCAGACTGAACAGGTCATGATGAACAAGCCAGTAAGTAGTTCCCCTGTTCCTGCCCTGTTTGAGTTCCTGCTGTCACTGCTCTTGGTGATAAACAGTGAGTGAAATAAACCCCTTTCTCCCCAAGTTGCTTTTGGCCATGGTGTTTCATCATAGTTATAATAACCCTAACTAAGGTGCCCACTATGGCTTCTTAGGGAAAACCAACCTCACAGAGCCTTGTGAATGGGAAAATGCCCTTCCTATTCTCTCACTTTCAGACTCAACTAATGCTTTGCTGATACTGTCCCTGCTACTTTTCTATTGCTGTTATAAAGAATCATGAGCTGGGCAACTTCTAGAAGAAGGAGGGTTTGGGGACTCACAGTTTCAGAGAATCCATGACCATCATAGCTGTGAGCATGGGAGCAGGCACACAGGCCTGGCACTGAACCAGTAGCCTCCAGCTCACATCTTGAGACACAGTCACAGGGCAGAGAGAACTAACTGGAAATGAGGCTTTTGAAACCTCAAACCCTGCCCCTAGTGACATACCTCTAACAAGGCCACAGCTCACGTCCTAGTTAGGGTTACTATTGCTGTTATGAAACACCATGACGAAAGCAACTTGGGGAGGAAAGGGTTTATCTGGCTTACATTTCTACATCAATGTTCATCATCAGGAACTCAAACAGGGCAGGAGCCTGGAGGCAGGAGTAGATGCAGAGGCCATGGAGGGGTGCTGCTTGCTGGCTTGTTTCACATGACTTGCTCAGTCTGCTTTCTTATAGAATCCAGGACCACCAGCCCAAGAAAGGCAATACCCACAATGGGCTGAGCCCTCCCCATCAATCATTAATTAACAAGATGCCCCACAGGCTTACCTATAGCCTGAGCCCATGGAAGGGATCCCTTTTGAGTCCCTCACCTCTCTGATGACTCCAGCTTGCGCCAAGTTGACACACAACCATCCAGGACATCCCTAATCTTTCCCAAAAAGTTCTGCCAACTGGAGACCAAGTATTCAAATGTGCCCATTCTCATTGTGACCATCACAGGTGGATTTGGGATTCTGGGATCCCTTGACCAATATTCTTTTCCTTTCAATTGGTTTTATTTTTTTATTTTATTTTTTTGTGTGTAAATGTTTTGCCTGAATGTATGTCTGTGCACTATGTGATGCCTGTGGAGGCCAGAAGAGGGAATGGGACCCCTGAACCTGGAGTTACAGATGGCAGTGAGCCACCATGTAGGTACTGGGAACTGAACCTGGGTTATCTACAAAAGCAACTAGTGCTCCTAACCACTGAGCCATCTCTCCAGCCTTATTTCCCTTTAGAATTTTGACAGCTGTATCTGTCCTTCTAATTTCCTGTGTTTCTGGGGAAAAGTAAAATATCATTGTAGTCAGATTCTTCTTTGTGACAAATAATGTCATGGAGACTCATTATTAATTATGAAAGCTCAGCCTTGACTTCAAATTGTTCCAAACTAGTTCTTATAACTTAAATTAACTCATATCTACTAATCTATGTTCCTTTTACATGGCTCAGCTACCTTAACTCTGTACCATATGTTCAATTTCTTCAGTGCCTCACTGGCCTAGATCCATACAGAATTTCTCTCTTTCCCCAAAAGTCCTGCCTAACCCCTTCCAGCCAAGCTATTGGCCATTTGGTTCTTTAGTAAACCAATTGGAAGATGTGTCTTGGCAAAGACACATCTTCACAGTGTACAAAAAGATTGTCTTACTACAAGTCTTTATAATTTGTGATTTCTGCGTTTGTCTTTCGCTTCCTTTTCTCCTTTTCCCCAGGGCACAGAGCCCTGCAGCATCTCCTTCCTTCTCGATGGCACTGGAAACTTTCACAGCGATGTGCATTGTGCCAGAGACTTTAGCAGAAGCTTAGCCCTTCAGTTCTGGCGATTTTTTGGATGTGACTTCATCAATGATGACTTCCCTCCCCCACAAGTTCTCTTTTTCTGAAGCTATCTTCTGGCTCAGTAGACAGATTCACCAATTTTCTCATACTTTATGTTCATTTTCTATCCTTAAGTTTTCTGCCATTTGGGAGACCCACTCAATTTTTCTTCCTGCTCTATTCAATTGGCTTTTTCTGGTAGAGAAACCATTTTTTTTTTTAATTGAAAATAGATTCAGGTGTCTCAAGGTTCCTGCTTGCTTGCTTATCTTTAAAAGCAAGGAACTACTAACTTAGTTGTAAGAGATTTGCAGAGCAAAGGTAGGCATGCATGTTTAATGAGACATCTCTCCAGCCATACTTTTTCCTATCTCTTATTTATTTTGTTATACTAAGCAGGAAAAAAAGAAGAAAGAAACCCATGGTTCACCCTGATGGAAAATTAACAATTACAATAATTACTCCTGGGTTCAAAGAAAAACTTCACCCTCAGCCCTTAAATAAAAACATGAAACTATGTCTTCCCCAAAATTCTCTATTGCAAAAAATAGCATGAGATTAGTACGTGGATGTGTGACATGTGTAAACCACTTAAAACTGTGAATAGGCTTGGAGCTGTGCTTTTCCCTCCCACAGTCCTGAATCACCAGCTGATTGCTCCATCATCACTTCCTGCTTGGTGAGTTGCTTGTGGAGCTCATCTGCATCACTGCTTACGCCATAGCAGAGCCTGGTGCCTAGGAGCAGGGCCAGGGCAATCAGTATTGCCCCTCCCACAGCCCCCCCACAACAGGAGGGAGCAGCCATTGGGCGATTAGTAAATGAGTGGCTTTTTTCAGGCATATGCCAAGTGAAAAAAACCTACAAGAATATATTTTTTAAAAAAAAACCATAGAAAAAAAAGCATTTACACATCATCTTTAAAATGTTTTGTTTTGTGTTTAAGACAGTCTCTGTTACAGAAGGTTCTTCCCGCCGGCTGCAGCGGGTCCTGCCACCATGGTCCCGCCACCATGTGAGCCCCAAATAACACTCTGAGACTCTGTATTTGATACAATCCTGTTGGCCAATTACCGTTACTGTTTATGGGCTAGCTCTGTCTTAATGATTAACCCATTTCTACTTATCTAAGTATTTCCACGTGGTTGTCTTATCAGGGAGCCTCGGCAGGCGTCCTGCTTCCTCCATGCTCTACATCTTGACTCCTCCCTATTACTTCCTCTTTCCTCCTCCTGGTCTCCTAGCCCTGCCTATCTTGTTTCCTATTGGCCACAGAGCTTTATTAACCAGTATGAGAAACATATATACAGAATAACATCTCCCATCAAGTCTCCGTATCTAGCCCTGGCTATCCTGCAAGTCAGGCTTTCCTCCAGCTCACAGAGATCTGCCTGCCTCTGCATTCCAAGTGCTGAGATTAAAGTCATGCACACCTGGCTTGCCTTGTATGTAATTCCCTTTGATTTCTAATCTCTGTACCCCAGAATCCATGCATCCATTAATTAGATGATGTGATGCTGAGGACAACCAGAGGCTCAAGAACAGCTCAAGCTGCAGGGTTTTCCAGGAAAGGACTGAGGAGCTCAGCTCCCATGCTCAGTGAAGCAATGCTGTACACATTACTGCACATGTCACACACTAATCCTGGCCACCAGGCTGGCATTCAAGGCTCCCCATTGCTTCTGCAGGTGCAGACATGCTTCCCTGCCTGGGGCCTGACCTCTGTAGGTTTGTGGGTCCCGCATGCTCAGATGACAAGGGTCTTGTGCCCTCTGATTCTCCTGTCCTAGTGCCAGGTACTTCAGCCTAGACTTCAGGACAGTCCTGTGAATGCCTCCATACACCTGTTGGGACTCTTTCCTCCGATGTCATAACTCCTGCCTTTTCTGTTTCTGCCCTTCCCCGTACAAGCAGTCACTGCTGATATGTGGTGAGCACTTACTCTGGGCTACATACTTGCGCTGTGTTGCTGTTGCCTGTGAGTTATTTAAATCTTCCCATTAGCAGATAAGGAAACTGAGACACAGAGGGATTGAAGTCACTTGTCCACAGCCATGGAGCTGGCACTGGCCCATACCCTGACACCCTCATCCCTTCTGACTGAACCTTAGTGCCCTCAGACCCGACCCAAGATGACTTTCCAGAAAATGCCCTTCCTAACTAGTCACACTGGTGTGGCCCTGCAGCACGTGTGTCTGCACTGCCGATTCTTTGTGTGGACTCTATTAGTCTTCTTTGTCCTTCACATGGCCACTGAGTCTTGCTGCATCACCAATCCCAGAGCCTGGAGCCAGGGTCTATCATCTCCCAATATGCAGGAAGGGCCTGCAGGCCAAGGGCCTAGTAGGACAAGCAACGTTGAAGAAACTCCACATGCAGTTTACTTTCTTTGGGGCAAAGGTAAGCCACTGGACAAGAAAGCGCCCTTGCCTCAACTGTTGACAGTATGCTGTCCAAACTGGACAAACAGGGTACCAATAGGAGTGATGGCAAACCTTGCCAAGGCAAGGCGGGACAGCCCTTCAGAATATCCTGCTTCACAGAAATTTCTGTAAGATATGCTAGTCCTACAGGCAGAAGATGGATGCCCCGCCATTGCAGAAGAAACTTGGGTGACTGTCCAGGAAGCCAGCTGTTTCTGTCAATTTCTCACAGTTTTTTGGAAGTTGCTTGCTTGCACTTCCTGTTTACTCAGTTAATATTAATTCCTTCTTAGGTCTCTGAGTCTCTGAAGACTAGATAGTATAGTTATAATTTTCACTGTTTACCAGACTCAGAAAGCTCACTAAAGATGTGTAAAGTGTAAAAGGTTGAGAGACATTAAAAGATAATTTGATAATGCAAATTAGGATAGAAAGCAAATTAGGTACAAGATTTTGGACACACCAAAATAGCATAGATAATGAAATATTTTCTCTGAATTTGTCAAATGCTAATGGACTAGTAATTGTTGGTACTTATTACCTGTATATAGTTATTGTACTTATTATATATAATTTTTCACATATTAGTTATAACTTTTTTATTTTTAGACAAAAAGGGGGACATGTGGTGATATATTGTTTGTACAAATAAGGCATAGCTGTCCAAGGCGTGTCAGAACTCGGGTGAGTGTGGCACAGTGGGGCAGGGGTAGGTTTGGTCCTGGAGTGAAGAGTAAGATGCTAACTAAGCCTGGGCTTCTCCAGGATGACCAGGGGAGTGGAACAGGCCACCTGAAGCCACCAGGGTCCTAGGAGTGAAGCAGAGCATGGCTGGGAACTGGAGGCAGTCTTTTAAATCAGGGGTGGCAGAGCAATTAAGGCTATCTTCAACTGCCCCCAGAAGTGCCAGGTGTCGACACCCTTGTACAGGCAGCATGAAGATGCCACCGGTTGATGACTTGGGACTGCATTTGAGGGCAGTAGGCAGCCACAGCCATCTTATCCCAGCTGTGCACACTTCCCCCCCAGATGGCTTCCTTGGCTCCATCTTTTCAAGCATCCTGCTCTCCCCAGGCCTTCTCAGACAGTCTTGCATTGCTGTATTTCCTCTACCAGGGAACCCAGAATGACCTCCAGACTCTCTGATACCAAATACAAACATCTGCCCATAGAACTCCAGGCCTTCTAACCTCTTCTGAGCACTGGTCTCCCAAGCCATCTCATTGTCTGCTGCTGAAGCCCAGGTGCGCTGCTCTCATGGACACTTTTCTCTCACTGTCTAGGACATGTGCCTGTAACTTTTGCTTCTCTGGTATGTAGTGGCGCAGCAAAAACACATGGACTTTGCTTCTGTTACTTCCTGTGTGTCTTCAGACAAGGCACTCAATGTCTCTCTGCTTCTAGCTGCTTTCCCCTCGGACACTTCAAAGGGTGCTGTAAGAAACAGAGCACTTAACGCTCAGAGCTTCAGGCAGACCACAGGTGCTCAACAAATGGCGTCCTTCATACTGTGCTTTGGTGTTCTACAGCGTAGACGCTTCCCAGGGACTAACAGTTCTTCCCTCATGTGTGTCTCTGACGTACCTGTGTTCAGAAGCCCCTGCACACCTCACCTGGTAGACAGGGCTGGGGAAGCAGTGCTGGATGGTCCCTGGGAGGTTCCAGACTGTTGTGCTTGGAGGTCCAGCGAGCATAGCCATGCATCAGTCTCCTTGGTTATAATATTCTGAAACTGTCCCCTCCACCCAAACGGCTTGATTTCCCTGGCCCAGGCTCTGTTCACCACATGGTGGCTTCTGAGTAGTTGGCCATGAGATTTATCAGGAGTAGGATTGCATTGTATGCCACGCACACTGGTCCAGGAGGGTGACCCTCTGAGAGGGGCACTTCCTTCCTCACCATCTCCCCTCTCCCCTGTATGCAGAGTTTGAGGCTCCTTCCCAGGCCTTCCTGGAGCACTGAAGCTCCACCCCCCTGTAGCTCAGCCTGTAGTGTCACTGTCAGGGAGCACCACAGACAGGGTAATTTATGAAGAAAAGGCTAGTTCCGATGCTTTTGGAGGCAGGAAGTCCCCTGTCAAGGTGACAACAAGTTTAGGACCTTGTTACAACGTCCTCTAGAGGGAAGGAAGGCTGTGTCCTGACAAGTGGAAGGCACCAGAACAAACTGTGCAGACTGATGCACAAACCTCTCCTGAGCCAGGTGAAGTGTCACAGGCCTGTAATCTTGTCACTTGGGAGATGGAGGAGGGCGATCAGGAGTTCAAGGCCAGCCTGAACCATGTAGCTCAGAACATTCTGTCAATAGTCAAATAAAATAAAGCAATAATAAAGTAAAATCCTCATCCATTCATAAGGGAGGAATCTTCACAGAAACATCTGGATGTAGGAGGGAACACCTTCAAGCTGAATGTGGCAGTCCATGCCTTTAATCCCAGCACTCAGGAGGCAGAGTAAGAGGCAGGTGGATCTCTGAATTTGAGATCAGCCTGGTCTACATGGCAAGTTCCAGGAAGCCAGGGCAATATAGTGAGACCCTGTCAAAAAAAAAAAAAAAAAAAAAAGAGGCACCTGGAGGTGGAGGGTCCCACCTGCTCACTTCCAGAACCCTCAGAGAATGTCTGTATCTCCCCAAACCAGAACTTCTGAGCTGAGTTCCCTGGAGAAAAGGAAGGGGATATAGGTGGAATTACTTCCAGGCAGAGAACATATTATGAAATTTCCAGCTGTGTCCTGCAGCAAATATTTATCCATGTCAGAAGGAAGCTGTGCTTTTGTGAACATGCCAGGGTGCCCTGCCCATAAAGTCAGCTTCAAGAGAGGCCCAGACCCTGTAGACACACAGGAGATGCTGGTCTTGGGACCCATCAACTGTCTTAAAGAAAGTGGTGTGTGTGTGCATGCGCGCGCTAGTGAGAGAGAGAGAGAGAGAGAGAGAGAGAGAGAGAGAGAGAGAGAGAGAGAGAGAGAGAGAGAGAGAGCAAGAGAGCGAGAGAGCGAGAGAGATCCTGACTAAGAGCCTGTGATTTCAGATTCTTTATTCCCACATGCATTTAGAAGGTAAATTTAAAAGGAAAATTTAAATCTTACTCCTTGGTTTTATTCGAACTTTCCTATCAACAGTAAAAGGAAGTCTACATACACTGCATTGCGAATCACCACAAAACTTTGTGCCTTGGGGACTCAGCTGCTGCAGGTAGGACCCGGGTGGGCTCAGATGCAGGGACTGTCAGGAGCTTAATGAGAAATGTCACACTATCACCATTGCATCTTCCTCAGCAAATATCCTGTTTTCTCCCCCTCTCCATCGCTCCCCTCCCCCTGGCCTCTGCTCCTGGCAGTGGCTCCACAGACTAACGCCTGTCTTCCCTTGGCAGGTACCACGACCAGCAGGATGTAACTAGTAACTTTCTGGGCGCCATGTGGCTCATCTCCATCACCTTCCTTTCCATTGGCTATGGGGACATGGTGCCCCACACATACTGTGGGAAAGGTGTCTGTCTTCTCACTGGCATCATGGTGAGTACTGTGCCCATGGCCCTTCCCTCAAGCTGTTGCAGGAGCACAGAGGGTCCTATCAGGGGAGTGTGAGGGTGCTAGTCACTAGACTGTGTGTATGCCTATGCCCTGCACCTCCAAAGGCAAATGTGGACTGTCCAAACCTAGTTTTCAAAGCCCACCTCCAAGTGAGCTGGGATTGGTTGCTGCTCTGACCCTCTGTTTCCCTATTAGGGAACACCAGGCTTGTAGTTCACCATGTTCCTTCCTTCCTGTGTCCCAGGTTCCACAGGCCTTGGTGCCATTTCTGATCAAGTTTAGCAGGAGCTCAGAAACAGAACATGGAGCATTCTGAGGGACCTATGTCCTGGATGGGGTTGGCTGCTAGCTTGAGTCCTGGTTTGCCCACACGGCTGTGGGCCAACTCTTGACTTTCCCAGGCTTTGTCTTCCATGCTTGTACACTGGAGCACTGACTCTGAGTGCCAAGTCTCTAGGCACCCAGCACCGAGGTCTATATCTTCCCATCCTCAGCCAGATGCTTTAAGATCCAAGGGCTCTGGAACACACAAGCCCCTGCCTTTCACTGGCGCTGAGGGCAGCTTGTGGGAGGGATGTGGCATACAAGGTAGGTAGGGGATCTGGATTTTCACAATACCCTTGCTGTGGCCTCTGGGCCAGCCACTCAGCTGTCACCTGTGGAATAAGCACTCTCCTGAGTGAAGTGAAGCTAGACATCAGACTGCCCTCCTCGCTGGCTTGGAACCCAGAGAAATAACCGATGCCACAGTTTGGGGTAAACAATGAGAGCTGTACCCAAAGCTATCCCTACTTTTGAAGCAACTGGGGTTGGGGGGTGCTTTGAAGGGTGGGACGGGCAGTGTCCCCCTTTGATGTCCTATATGGAGTCTTAGAACCAATGCCAGACTTCCTTCTTTTGGCCCAGGTGGCACCCTCTTCTCAGACAAGGAATGACCCTGGAAGAAAGGGCACACAGCTAGGTCTGGGGGCATTGAGGTTGGTGCTGGAGTAATGGGACAGATAGGATGCTTGAGGCTTGGCACTAGATCCTATCGATTGGCCCCTCAGCTTTCCCATCAGCCTTTCTCTGCAGCCTGCTCTGTAGCTGTGACACCCTCCTTTTGGGGTTCTTTTGATTTCAGCACCCTTCTCACTGCTCCCAGGAAACAGGACAGCTCTTCCCGTGAGGCAGTGACCTGTGTCTGCCAAAGGGAAGGTTCCAGATAACTCCATCAAGGAAGGGAGACTGTCCCTCTTTCTCCTCAGTATGGTGGCCATCAGAGCTAATGTTGGTGGGCAGGAGCCAGCTGGCCAGTAGGAGCAGAGGCGACCCCAGGGCAGTGGATGGCTGGGCAGAGCCTCCTGTTCTTTCCAACTCCCATGCAGGGCAGGTCCCTGTGAGCAGGCAGCCCTGAAACAGGCGGTAGTGGCAGAGGCATAGCGCCAGGCTGGGATAAATCATGGTAAGTGTAAGGCTTTAGAACAAACACCTCCCATCGTTCAGTAGGAGTCTGTCTGGCACAACTCCAACTGTCACCAGGAAACCAGGCAAAGAGTCTTCCTACCAGAAAGGAGTGAAATGCCACCTGAAGGCTGCAGCTTGCCTTCTGAGACTCCCGGAGTGGGCTACAGCCACACCCCAGTGATAGGCAGGGTGCTTAGAGCCTTGCTGCCAAGAGGTGGACAGGCCTCTGTTATTTTTAAATACCAGCCATTCTCCCTCTCAGCATGGAGCTGTGCCCCATCCAAGAAGCTGCCCAGGCCTGCTGTTTCCCTGGGTCCCTGGCTTCACATCTCCTGGCTTCTGCTCTAAAGCATGGTAAAAGCACAGAAAACCCTGGCCCCCCGATGCTGCTTCTCCCTAGACAACGGTCTTCCCTGGCCCCCCAACCTTCCAGCACCCTGGGGGGCTGTGTGGGCCCACAGGGTTGCTTATGGATTGCAGTAGGATCTAAGTGGGAAGGGCCAGCAGGTGAGAGACCCCACACTGCTTCCTGAATTACAGTTCCAGCACAGGCCTTTCTTGGGAGCGCTTTGCATAAAGCCTGGCTCCAGGAATATGAGCCTTTCTCCCACAATGGCTCCAGCATGAGACTTTCTCTCTGTTCATTGTCAGTGTCTTACCCATATTAAATGCTACTCACTCGGGAAGCCTGGTGCCTTTTTTTTTTCTTTTTTCTATTCAACGTGACTCTCCAGCTGAGTCATTCCTTTCTAGGGGCTCACATTGCTAAGGCTACCCCCACCAACATGATGTATATCTCCTGATTATTATTCCAAGGGCCTTGACTAAAGGTAGGGCTTCCTGTTTGGTTACCATGGACACCACAAGGCCAAGGCAAGGGCTGCACAGGAAGGGAAAGGGAAGGATTTAGTGTGCCTGCTGCAAATGGCCTTAATCATTGTTTTCCTTTGGCAATCCAGCAACTGCATAATTATCCACCATTAGGCAGGGCATATAACTGTCTGGACAACTTGACACTATTGGCATAGGCCTGGAGCACTTGAGAGTTCACTCAGTAACACAAATCTACCTTGAGTTGCAGCATCTTCCCATGAGGAATTTTTCAGGATACTTTACGGTGTTGTTAATATCCAGCACCCAGGAGGGAAGCCACGCTTTTGGCTCTGCTTCTGTTATCTGGGAGAGCCTGGGGGCGGGGGCAGAGACGCTTCATTGTCCCTTCCCAGTGCTGGATGCACTCTGCCACCCTGATGTGGGTTGTGGACAAACAGGCCTTTCAGCTGTCCAATGGGACAGCAAGCTCCCCCAGCAGTGTCCCGTGAGGTGTCCCGTGAGCTGATGAAGGAGGTGGTGCAAACCCAGTGACTTCGGGAGCATCTCAGGGAGGGCTCAGCGAGGTATCTGCTTTGCGTCCTGTTCAATGTGGCTCTCCTCAAACACCTTGGTTTCGGAACCGTTGATGGCAGTTTGACTCTTCCAAGGAATCTGTTGCAGCAACCAAGCTGACTGTAACTGCTCCAGGCTGCCCTCCTCCATTTGTCATTTTCATTTATGTTTTATTTCCTTTTTATGCCTCTTTAGTTAAGAACACCTCATCCTTTTCCCCTTGGGATACTTGTTTTTTCCAATGTCTAAGATTTTCCAGCTGGAAATCTTTCTTGGAAATGAGAAGTGGGAGGGCCTGGTGTGGAGCAGTCGGGGTCCAGATTTGGGTCCAAATCTGCTGATGACTTGGACATGTTCACCCCTCAAGACATCCCTTCCCTGGCTAGTCTGTGTCCTCTGCCTACCTGTGTGCCCTGGGGAAGTCTGGCCTTGTTGGAGGAGGGTCCTCTCCCCCTCCGTGGGAACAGGACTTGGGTAGAATGAACTGAAGATTCCCATTGATGTCTTGATGTCAGTGGATTCCCGTCTTGGCAAGACTCCTCCTCATTCTGATCCCACAGGAGTCACTACAGCAGCTGCCATGTTTCTCACCCCATCCTACCTCTCCTCACATGCCCCTTGCCCACCAACATCTCTGCGATTCTACACAGGACAGCATGAACTCCCACACTACAGTTAGCGGGGTCAGTTCACCTGTTACACCAAGCTGCACCAGGCCAGATCTCACAAACACTCCCAGGTGACAAATGTTTCTCAGAGAACAAGCAGTGGAGGCCAAACCCCTGGGGACCAGCAGGGCTGGGCCCTGGGCGAGGGGTCTTTGGTTCCTCTACGAAGCTCAGGTGAGAGCTTGCTGGCCTCTCAGGCTCTTGGTTCACTCTCATCAACTGTTCTTTCTCCTTTCTTTCTTGTTCGCTTCCTCCTTTTCTGTTTTCTGATTAGAACGTGGGCAGGCTTGTCTATCCCATTCCCCATCTCTCCCCTCTCCCTTCCCTCTTCCTCACTCACGTCCAGGGAAGGACTAGTCTTAGCACTCCTCACACCATTTTCTGAGAGTTGTTGATGTTCTTGAGCCCACACTCACAAAGTTGCCTCTAATAGACATGAATAGTTCTGGCATTACCATTTATGACCTCCCTAGTTATATCCAGACAATGAATTATCTAAAAGAAATCAGAATGTGCAGGGCTAAAGGCATACTGCCAAGCCTGATAACCTGAGTTCAAACCCCACGGCCATGGGTAGGAGAGAACTGGCTTTCTCAGGTTGTTCTCTGACCTCCACATGTGTACCAAGGTGTGCGAGTGTGTGCACTCACACTCACATTCACACACACACACACACAAATAATTACATTTGATAAATTTTTAATTAAAATTGTGAACATCCACTGAAGTTGGAATAATATTAAGAAGTAGCACCCTCTGGAGAAATAGCTACAAGGAAGTGTTTACATTTTTAAGTGGAAAGAAATTGGGCACTGGGATTCAGTCCACTTTGCTGCATCAACACATTAAAAAAAAAAAAAAAAAAAGCATCTTTCTCATGTAATATGGGCAGTTCCTTAGTTAAAGCACTGCACTTCCTATTAGCAGTCCTCCCTGGTCAACCAGCTAGGCTGTGGGCCAGGGCGGGAGCTACAGGGCTCCTGTCTGGACCCCAGCAACTGGGTCATGACCAATTGTTTTGATGATGTTCCCAATGTATCGAAAGGGTGACTCGCTCTTCAGATGTCACACCCCAGCTTTCCCTGAGTGATTTAAGTGGAATTATTTCTGAACCCAGGGGAATCTGGGAAGAGCCCTCTGCCTCTGATGTTCCATTTTTAATGCTAGGACACATCCTTCTTTTTGGATGTTCCATACAAAGGAGAGGGCCGATGCTGGCTTTGCTTGAGAGGAGAGGGAGCAGGCACCCTTCCTCTAGGACAGTTCCTTTTAAGCTATTTTTGCTTTTGGCAGCCAGGCTAAATTGATTACAGCTATAGACCAGGCTCTCCATTTGCCCGTATCCTCTGAAAATTGGGCACAGAGTCTCCAGCAAGTCACAGATGCCAAGAAAACACAACCAGCCCCAAACAAACAGGGAAAATGAGGTCAGAAAGAAAAGTTCACAGACTGGGCACTGTGCTTGGACAGGGTGGCGGAATGGACAGAGAGTCACTTGGCCATGTGAATGGGACCCTTGTAGAGAGCTAGGAAAGAGCATTATCGCCTTCCACAGCAGCATGTCACACGGGATGGTCTTCATCAGTGATGGGGAGGAGAGCAAGTGATGCAGGAAATGCATTTGTCCCAACTCTGGTGGAGACTGTAGTGTTCCTGAGAAATAGTCTCCTCATTTCTCACACATATTATAAAGCCTATTAAGGCAAAAGTGGATTCCTTCACCCCCAGCATCTCAAACTGCTAACCTCGGCTTTGTGCTTTGCTTTGCGGCATGGGAGACTCACTGCTGGCATTCCTAAGTCCACCACTTCTTTCCATGGGTGATAGTCAGGGTGGTACCCAAATTCAGGAAATGGGCAGTGGTCTGTGAGGAAAGCCCAAGGATGACTTCCATTGGCCACCAGAGAACCAGGCCAAGGGACTCTGTCTCCTTTACTCAGAACTCACTGGCCACCAAGCCACACAGAGAGGAGTGTCCTGCTCATTGCTCAGCCAAGCACATAGCTAAAGGACAAGGCAGGAAAAGAAGTCCTGCTGTTCTGTGGCTCAGCTCAGGCCTGCACTTCATTCTCCTCTGCTGTGCTCTCCTGTGGGGGTTGGGGGTTGGGTGGGGGTGGGGACTACCTGAGCAGACTAGGAACAGTCATCTACAGAGGCGGAGGGTGCTCTTCTGGGTCTCTTAAATCCTGGCTGCAAGCAGCAGCGTTGTCACCTTTAAAATCCCTGTGTGTCAGTGAATGCATGAGGCTCCTTCTGAAAGCCGATTCCTTGTGCTGAGTCACAGTCTGGAGCCTTACGGAGAAGGACACACACAAGGGGCAAGCACTATAGTCAGTGTCCATCGAAGTGTTCCCCTTTGGGAAGCCATGCTCTTCTTTGGGGAGAATGCAATGCCTCTCCATTTGGCTATTCTCAGGACTTCCTCAACTGCCAGGTGTGGCCTGCACACTGGTGTCTTTCCCCCTGGGGCCTGCTGGGCTGGAGCTGGTGTGAGCACAGGACAGCATGAGACAGACAGACAGACAGACAGACAGGCAGGCAGGCCTCCATGTGCTGGAACCTCTGTCACCTGCTCCACTGCCCAGGAGTGACCCTAGCCACACAGCACTGAGAGCTGGCCAGCTCTTCTATGAAGAACCATCCCCAGTGTCAGCCAGGGTCGCAAGACAAGAAGCATCGCAGACCCCTTCTTGGGTGGGGATCTCAGGGCACAAGCAGGCTATGACTGCTTTATGGCACGTCTTGACCAGTCAGAGATCCGGAGTCTTATACCATTCCCCCGAACTGCCCACACCAAGCATGGGGCACGCTGTGTCTTGTGTCTTGCCTCCTAACTGTGTGTTCTCTCTCCTGGGGCCCTTGGATGTCCTCCGGCAGGGCGCAGGCTGCACTGCCCTTGTGGTAGCTGTGGTTGCCAGGAAGCTCGAGCTCACCAAGGCAGAGAAGCATGTTCACAACTTCATGATGGACACTCAGCTCACCAAACGGGTAAGATGCCTCATGCCCATGCTTTCATGTAGGGTCACAGCTGATGGGAGCTGCTCAGACGGAGATCAGACACCAGGCGTGGTTAGCAGTGTCGCTCTGAGTGCAGTTAGCGGAGCCCCGGCTCAGGCATTCGGCTCCTACTCAATGAGTGAATCCCATCAAACCAGGAGAGCCCACCATTAAGTCACTGCACGCTTCAAGCAACCCAATAATGTTCGTGGTATTAGATCAATAGCGTGCATCGACAGAAGCCACCTCCCTGCCTGATGGGGTCAAAGCAATCACCCAGTATGATGCTGTTTTTGTCTATGCTCAGATATTTTCATGATTCACATTAAGAAGGGCAGTAGAAAGGCTTAAAATTACACTGGAGATGTATCTAAATCCAGTCCCTTTTAAAAAGCCATTTAAAGAGATTATTCCAGTAGAGCCCACATTCCCAAATAGTGTTGCTCATCAAAATGTCATCATCTGGTTTTCCCCTTTTGGGCTTTCTGGGTAATGGCTCTCACTTGCACCCTTATGAACACGACTTAGGAAGAAGATAAGCTGAAAATACAGGAATGGGGTGATTAGCTGCTGCTCAGACATCCCTACTGGGTTGTCAGGGAAAAAGAAGCCCATTTAAGCCAGGCACAGTGATCCCAGGACAGAAGAGGCTGAGGCAGGAGGACTGCTACGCGTCTGAGGCTACCCTGGGCCACCTAGCAAACCCTGCTTTAAAGCAAAATAAAAGACAAGCAAAAACTAATGAGGCCTTTTTAGAACAGAACAAGAATAAGGCTTCCAGGAAAGCAGCAGACCCATCAAACTAGGTAGGAGCTGTTTCTGTAATGACCACTTTTGTGCAGTCCTGAAACAAATGGCAGCCTGAAGGACTGTCAGGTGTATGACCTGAGAAGAGAAAAGTGTAAGACTGCTCTTCTCAAGACGAAGGACCATGACTCTGTGCAGGTCTTGGGCCCCAGGTAAATGCCTCAAGGGAACATGAATCCACCAGCAACCCCACAGTCTTAACTGGGGATTTGAATGCTAGAGAAATCTCCTGTGATGAATGTTTCAAAGCAGTAAAAATGTGTTAGCAATAGAGCCAGGCGGGGAGACAGAACAAAAAGAAAGAGACCTGAGAGGAGCAGGCGGGCCCTCGGGGAAGCCGGTGCTGAGAGCGCTGTTGCCAAGGCCTCTCAGCTTCTCAGCAGAATTATTTACAGCGTTTGATTGTTGAGTTCTTTAAAGAGCTGCCACAGATATGAACCTGTACAAGCAAATCTTCCCATATCATTGGCACACAGACCACAAGGCGCATCGTGGCCCCAAGCCGCCAGCCAGACAAAAGAAAACATGGAGCTCCAACATGACAGAATGTGACACTGTCACCCGCAGGGCTCATATCAAATGCTGCAAGGACCCTCATCCTCGGCCCTCTCTCCATGCTCAGCACCAGGGGGAAGGCTAAGGGTAGGAACTGCCCAAATGCAAGTGTCATCTTGAGTCAACTCAGCCCCCTGCTTGGGAGCCCTGCAAGCTGCAAGCGAGGGGAGAGGGGT
The DNA here is from genome assembly GCA_030556225.1 of Cricetiscus sungorus. NCBI lineage: Eukaryota > Metazoa > Chordata > Mammalia > Rodentia > Cricetidae > Cricetiscus > Cricetiscus sungorus. The sequence goes on from JANBXA010000730.1 coordinate 106,230,330, forward strand.
TTTTGCCTCCCCCCACTGTTGGCAGAGGTTATTTGCCAAGAACAGAAACATTAGCATTCTCTGTTTACTCTGGTGGCTTTTTAAAGTCAAGACTATACTTTGTATTTTCATGCCATTCCTTTGTCCTTTCCATTTTTCACCCAGTAAATCAGACACCAGAGGAAAATAAAACCAGGGAAAGCCAGCTCTCTCATGGGCCAGGAAAATAAGCACATTTTTTTCCTGCACTATAATTGTACAAGGAGATGAGGTTGTGGTTGCTAATTTCAATCTTTCAAAAATAATTCACTAAAACCCTCTTCAAGTCCACTTACTTTTGGGGGAATAAGACTGGAAATCAAATCCATGGATATTTATTGCTCATCCATGAGTGCAAGGTGCCTTCTTAATTGAATAGCATCTCAGTTTTCTCAGACATTTAAATCTGCTGAAATGCCCCTTTAATATGTTACATCTTTCCCCAGAGAAATAAACACAAAAGGGATGGCTCTTACAGAGGGAGACTTTGGAAGCTGCACTACTGAGACTTCACAAAGGTCTTCCCACACAACCTTGACAAATCTGAAGCTGGCTGTGATCTCTGTCCTCTAGGGAGGCCCTAGAGGGTCCTAAGCTGTCCTTTGCCCTTTCCAAACGGCTGGCCCTGTGTCCAGCCACAGCGACTCATGGACCAGTGAAAGGCAAAGCTCAAGTCTGTTCCCAAAACTCCAGTGAATACTCAGAGAAAGGTCCAGCTGCCATGTCCATTCAGCAATGGACAATTAGTAGGCTTACCCGATAAAAGCAACCTCTTGCAAGTATACGCACTATTAACCCCTCAAACTTCTAAGCTGAAAGAAAGCATGACTCATATAGTACGTGAATCATAAAAGCACGAGTCATTCTGATGTTAATTTCCTGGACTGTGTAACTTCAGTCCAGCCTCTCTGGGTGGCACCAGGCTGTTGGTATTTGGTGACAAGTCAATGGGTGGACCTAACAGAGGAACATCACATTGAGAGACTGCCAGGCAGCCTGTCTCCAGAGCTTGATTGGAGGTGTCCATTATAACCAGAACTGGAACTGGTGTCATGAAGGATGGACTTACTTCTGACAAACCCAGTGCATGTCTCCATTCACCTGAATAACTTGTCAACCTTGGTGGCTATGTCCCTTCTGTATTTCGTGGGGTTGTATCTTCCCACACTGACTTTTCAGTCACTGCCACTCTCAATCTATAATTATAATTTATCTCCAACCCCTGGGCTACTCAATAATATCTAAGAAAGTGACACATAGCAACACTGTGCATGGATGGGAAATGACCAAGCATCTCACTGACTCCCTATGCAGACCTGTGGCAGGCTCTCTACTCAGTTGTGCCTCTGGCTTGGGGTGCCCCTTCTCTTGTCAAACTATATTTCCCATGAAATCAGTGAGAAAAGTCAAACCCAGCAACCCTGAACTACTTCCAGCTCCCGACTTTCCAGGGCTGCTAACAAACATTACTGTCCCTCCAATGTCCAGACCCAAAGACAGTGTCAGTTCTGACTGGTCTGTACCTTGCAGCCCACAGGGCCCCGCTCACATGTCTTGGCCATTCACACACAATGATATCTCTGAGGCCCCTCTTGCCCCATCTGTAAAGCACCCTTTCCTAGTTTCTACTGCCATAAGATCTGAGTATCCTGCATCCACTCACCAGCTTTCTCCAAAGTACAGTCATTCTGCACTTGGCTCCCCTAGGATATCTAATTTCACCCTGAACATACACCACTACCACACTCAAAAACCTCAGGCAGACCCAGAACCTACTGAACAGTACTAAATAAAACTTGAGAAAATGTCAAAGGCCGGGGGAACAGTGTTTTCAGCAGGCTTAGTCAAAGACATACTCTTAGCAGGGGTGTTTTATAGGGAAACATAAAGGCAGTCGCTGTTCTGCAGACATGGCTATAGAACTCTAGATGGATGGCCCACAGCTGGCCTGGCTCATGAGAACAAGCCTTTCTCTGTAGAGTTCATTAGGTAATCAATCATGCCATTACCAGGAATGCTAATTCTCCCAGGAGAGGATTGCAAATGACATTCCCACAAAGGTTGTGACCCAGAGTGACTGGGCATGGTGTTTCTTTACTGACAATAGTAGGAAAGCAGTGTGCTGGAACTGGAAAGATCCCAGGATGAGCGGGTTCAGACCAGATGAGAACACTCAGGTCCAGAGAGGGGCAAGGGGTTGGGTGCCCGGCATGAGCAGCTGGTTATGCTGGCCAGAATCTGGTTTGTCCTCAGGAATCAGCAGCCCTCCAGCCACCACACAATGTGGTGGGCAGTTCCTTGAGCTTTACATGGTGGCTAGGGTCCCAGGCGTGCTAGGGAGAAGAGCCAGCCTGACTCCACATTAGCTGGGTGTCATGTTATTATCAACATGAATGAGCTGCCATTTATCATGAGTTGCTTTAAGTAGAGCTCAAACTCCAACACAGAACCACAGAATACATCTCCTCTCTCTATTCCAAATTCCTGCCAAAAATGGGGGCGGAGCCCTTTCCAGGTGAGGCAGGGACTATAGACCAGGATGGAGAGGAAAAGAGAGGAGGCATAAGCAGGGTGGTGAGAGACAGGGTAGTCTCAGGAAGTCAGTGGAGGAAGATGGGGAAAGAATGTGCTGGAAGTGAAGGGAGCAGCCTCCTGCCCCATTCTGGTTATAATGGACACCTCCAGCCAAGCTCTGGAGACAGTCAGTCTCTCAGCATGATATCTCTCATCTCTGTTGGTCGGAGTCCACCCATTGACTCTCTGAAGTAATAAAGTCAGAGCTTTCAAGCTGATATGGATTCCCCGTTTGCCCTCTCCAGCCAAGAGGAACACTGATCCCTGGGTAGGGCTCCCGGAAGCATAGCTGGGGGTTCACCAGTGAGTGAATTACTCTGTTTGCTTCCTGTGACCATTGAGGGCCTGGGTACCCAAGAGAGGAGCTCTTTTCATCCTTCTGGTACCCCTAGCCACTCTCTCCCTGCAACTCACAGACCTTCTGTGATATCTTGTGACAGTTACCCTAGTAGAAAGGTGGCCAGAGCAGCTTGTAACATGGGATGCAGTGGGCAAGAGTGCAGAGACATGTGTCTTCTTGTATGTCAATAAAGTGACAATAGGCCTATGAGATGGCTCAGTGGAAAAAGGTACTTGTGGCCAAGCCTGTTGATTTAAATTTGATCCCTGGGACCCCATGGTAGAAGGGAAGCGCTGACTCCCAGAAGCTATCCTCTGTCTTCTGTATGTATGCAGTGGTGCATATTCCATCCCCACAATAAATGGATGAATATAATGAAAGATACAAGAAAACAAAGTGCATCAAAACACACCAGGGCCAGGCTTCATGATAAATGTTCTAGAGTAGTCAACACGGGAGTCCATCATGCAGATAAATGGCACTTGCAAGACTCTAGTTCAGAGTCATACTCTAATTTTCTTTAAAGCATGTAATATCTGATACTGTATTTTCAACTGTACACTTCCTCACCCAGAGATTATAAATTCCGTGTCAGCAAGAACTCTATTAGTTCACCAGGAATGGTCATGCATTTTGTAATCCCAGCTGTGGCAGAAGGATTTGAAGTGTGAATTCAGTCTGGGATAATAGTGAGTTCAAGGTTGTTCTAGGCTACATTAGGAAACCCATTTTTTAAAAAAGAGAATGTTAATGATTTTTGGTCTTTATACTCTCACTTTCTAGAACAGTGTCTGGCTCATCATAGGTAGACATTAATATTCATTAATTGTCCTTTAAGTGGGTGAAGAAAATAAATCTCAGAGAGGTCAGCAACAGACCAAACCAAAGGTGGAGTAGAACCCACCCTCTTACACATTTCTCTGCAGGTTAACAGGTGAAACAACGCAGGTGTTAGTATTCTCCAAAGCCTGGCACAGGGCTCTGTGCTCGTTAGCTCACAGTTATTTGTAAGTTAGGCCCACTAATGTGAAGAGTCCTTCCTAGCCAGGGATGGTGGTATATTCCTCTAATCTCAGCACTCAGAAAGCAAAGCAGGTGGAGCTCTTGAGCTCAAAGCCAGCTTGGTCTACAGAGTAAGTTCCAGGCTTTCAGGGACTGTATAGTGATACCCTGTCTCAAAACAAAGCAGCAATAAAAAGTCCTCCCTGTAGTAAGTATATAGACCCTAATCGGCGTGAGCAGCAGCGTGGGAGATAGAGAGCTTATAGACTCTGAGCAAGTTAGCCTACGTGCTATGGGTCTGGAAGCTGGAGAGCTGGCCTTTCACACACAAAAGATCCTTACCTAGTCATCCTTGATGACAACTCAACTCAGCCTATCAGAGCCAGCCTTGAACGGTCCTCATCAATTCACTGCTCCCTCTCAAGTCTGACCCTCCCAACCCTGCATCCTGGGAACATCTTTTAGGTTTGGTACTCTTGTTCATTGGGGAGTTCAGAGGGTACCTAAGTCTTCATCAGGGAAAGGTATCTACTCCCTGCAGAGGCTGAGTAGGCCCCAAGAGGAGCTGACATGGTGCTGTCTTCTCAACCATGCTCAGAGCCAGGCACCAGGTGAAACGGAGAGAGACTCGGGAGAGCCAAGTGCGGTTAAAAGCCTATTGCTTTTTCTCTTACAGATATTGATCTACTTAGCTTTGTGCCAGGCTGTTTGCTAGCAATTAATTTCAGTCAGTGCAAGGGCTTGCACTTAACATTACTTTCGGAATGCTCAGGGGCCTCCCTCTCAAACCCACAAAGATGATATGATGCTTTTTTTGCCACCTGGCCAGACTATGACTCCAGGATCTTTCATTTAGGCTGGTGTTAAAGGCAAGAGTTGAAATCTGGGTTCTGTCTTGTTGCTGAATGGGGGCCAGAATGACTTTAAAAAGCAACACAAAAACCAAAATAACATCCTTCCCAACTCCTTGATCCTGAGAAAGAGGAAATGGTTCTGTTTGAATTCAGATGAAGTCCAGATCTGTCTCCCTTCAGACCATACAAGAACCGTATGCCCCTCTTGGACCTCACTCTTGATTAGACTTGGCCATTAGCAATTTGTTTGCACCTGGCCTTTTATCCCATCTCTCAAACGTTTCCTTCTGTTTTAAGTGGGGAGCTTGAGTTGTATAATAATAACCAATATCTGTCTGGCACCTTGAGATGTACATAGTGCTCAAATGCACATTGACTGCCATTGGTAAGCTGATGGCCTGAGGCAGGCGTGAGTGTGTGTGGTGTGTGTGTGTGTGTGTGTGTGTGTGTGTGTGTGTGTGTGTGTGTGTGTTAGCCCAAGACAGCTTACCCTCATCTTATAGATACTTAAGCATTTGTGGACCTACAGGCTTTCCCATTTCAAATGTTCATTGGCAGGACACAGAGACTGTTGTCAAAGGCTTGTCAGTTTTGTTATTCTGTGGCTCTATGAGCATTCCTAAAAAGGGACTGAGTAACCAGGGCCCAGCCCATCTTTGTAAAGGCTTGGGCAGGCTTTTTTCCTCCTACTTACCTTTAAGGCTTTCCCTGGAGGCTGAGCACCCACAGAAACTGAGAAGATGCTATAGCAAATTGCCCATCCCTTTAAGGGACAGCAGCAGCATCTTCTCTGCTGAGAGAAAGCCCTACCTACCCCACTACCTCTAGCCAACCAGAACATCCGCCCAGAGCCCATCATCCACTTACCACCTCCAGCCTCAACTCACTGCTACCTGCTCACTATCAAACAAGAGAGTGCCAGAGGTACAATGAAACATGTAAAACTATTTTCACAGTAGATTTTTTCCCCCTTGAACAACAACAAAAGCAATATTTATGTCACTCAGACATTCCTGAGAAGATTTAGAGGTTCTTTTAAAAACATCATGTCAGCACCAATGAAGACTATAACCCATCCTTAGTAATAGATTTTTAAAATGCACGCACATTATCGGCTTGCAAAGCAACATTTCCCAGGCTCCCCACACGTCTCAGCATGGTAGCTACACCCCATCTGTTGGTGTCGGGTCGGAAGAAGCCGGTCTGTACTCTCTGATTTTATTAAAATCCTATCTGGCAAGTAACCTGATCTTTTCTAGGCTGCTCTCCTCACTTCCAGGCCCTAGGTCTGTGGTCCTGGGCCAGTGTACATAGCTGATAGAAATGGAGATGGTTAGTCAAAACTATGTTCAGCTTGCGCTTAATACGGAGTATTTTCTCTTGTTCTTGCCACTACGTGCTGAAGATGTCTGTGTTTGGATTAAAACTTTGTCCCCTGCCATCTGGATGCCATTGATATGTCTCAGCTCAGTCGTGAGCTGGATGCTATCAGTGGTTTCCATGTCAACAGATGACAGTTGTATGTAGAACTGTGTAACTACGGTGCCCTGGGAAGCCAGTCTCAGGGAAACAGCTGTGCTCTCACACCTAAGCATCTTCCCTGATTTTCAGGCATCCCTGGGATGATTTCAGTTTTGTGCCAACTACATTTACATGTGAAATTGCAGTGCATAATCTTAGGTCGTTTAGGAAAGGAACAGTGGTCTTGTTGATACCCATCACTGAGGTTTGGAGGAAAGACATTGCCTCAGATACACCTTCTTAAATCTCCACTTGGTAGGGACCCTGTTACTCTCAAGTGCCCTGAATGTGAGCACACCGATGACATGTATTTATTGATCCAAACTGTACCCCAGACTTCAAGGACTTGTTAAGCAGCCTGTCTAAATATAGCACCAGCAATGGCGGCCAAGAGGCAATGATGAAACCATTAAGAAGGAAGAGAAATACCTCTCAAGTCCAAGCTCTAGTTTTCTGTGTCTCATAACAAGATTAATAAGAGATGTTTTTTAATCCTCTTTTCTCAGCGTTTCATGCTCTTGATTAAGAAAATAGCTCTTTGAGGAAGCACGTTCTCAGAAGGGAGATGGTAGCCACACATGCAAGGAAGACATATTGTGTGAACCCAGGACTTAACCTGACAGCAGCTTATTTCCTGTTCCATAGATCAAGAATGCGGCCGCCAATGTCCTCCGGGAAACATGGTTAATCTACAAACACACAAAGCTGCTAAAGAAAATTGACCATGCCAAAGTCAGGAAACACCAGAGGAAATTCCTCCAAGCTATCCACCAGTGAGTATCAGAGCCATGTGCCATGTAGCCAAACTAAATGCGGGTTACCACAGTTCTGCTGCAAGTTCTCAAACCAGAGAGGTACAGAAGAAATACACTCTGTTGTACTCACAAAGCACCCAGGCCAGACTGTCCTTCCACTCGATGTTCCTGTGAGGCAGTAGGCAGGCTGCTGGGGGGCAGGTAAAGGCTCTCATGCCACCCAGACATACATACACACATATGCACAGACACACATGGACATACACAAAAACACACACGTATACACAGGCACACATGGATACACACACACACACACAAAGAAACACACACACATGCCACACACATACACAGACACATAAATACACACATACACACATACATAGACACACATACACATAGACATATACACATATATACAAATCTGTGTGCCTTTACACACACACACACACACACACACACACACACACACACGCACACACACACACACACTACAAATCAGTGGTTCCTTTTGTAATAGAGGGACAAGGTTTTTTAAAGTATGGTAGAAACTTGGGTATGGTGGTCTATGGTTGTAATCCCCAAACTCAAGAGGTTGAGGCAGGAGGATCACCATGAGTTGAAAGCCACCTTAGACTACAAATTCAGTTTGAGGCCAGTCTGGGATACAGATTGAGACCCTGCCCACCCCTACAAATAAATACTTCAGTAAATAAATAGGGCAGAAAAGTGAAGGAAAACAATTGTTGTGATCCAAAGGTTTGAGAAGCCTGGGCAGTCAGGAAGCAGACGTTAGAGGTGGTAGACCAGCCCACACAACGCAATGGGAGCAGTGGGAGGCCTGAAGCAGCAAGGAAGCGAAAGTGACCCAAGCATTGGGACCTAACATGTCAGCTACTGCCTGTGTTCAAAGTCCCGGTGCTCAGCACCAAGCTCAGGTGCAATGAGGGACTAACAGAGTGTGGACTTGAACTCCTTGTCCCACCTCTTCTCCACAGACTGAGGGGTGTCAAGATGGAGCAGAGGAAGCTGAGTGACCAAGCCAACACCCTGGTGGACCTTTCTAAGGTGAGTGGCACCCAGGACAGAGCTGGCCCACATCCACAGAGCACAGTGCAGGACTGGGAAGGCAAAGGCCTCTCTTTGATTAACAGATGTCCAGGTTCTTGTTTTTTACATTTGTAATCTACCGCTGCGTCCTGTCTTTTAACACTTGGCATTTGTTTCTTAAGTTTAATAATTCAGATTTGTCTTTGCTCATAACTAATTAGCTAACCCAGTTCTTACTGGTACATTATTAGCTGTGCATCAAGGGGCTTCTAAAGATGACTGAAGTCACACAGGAAGCACCTTAGCGAGGAATGTTGGTCCTCACTAAGCATCTCGTCAACTCAGCATCCTGTCAACAAACACCGGCAAGGGAAGGGCCTGTAGATGGCCTGGATTGTGTATACTTCAGATGGTTCTTTTCAGTTTGCTGTTATAATAGAAATTCATTTTTCTGGGTCTTCTGATCCTTGCTGCCCAGGTTTTCCAGACCTCAAATTGATGATGGTAGGGGGTGGTGGTGTCTGTGTGTGTGTGTGTCTGTGTGTGTGTGTGTATCTGTGTGTGTCTGTGTTTGTTTGTATGTATGTATGTATGTATGTATGTATATATATGTATGTGTGTATGTGTGTGTCTGTGTATGTATGTATGTGTGTCTCTATGTATGTGTGTTTCTGTGTGTGTGTGTGTGTGTGTAACTGTGTGTGTCTGTGTATGTATATATGTATGTGTGTGTGTCTGTGTGTATGTGTATGAGTGTGTGTGTGTAACTGTGTGTGTCTGTGTATATATGTATGTCGGTGTGTATCTGTGTGTGTCTGTGTATGTATGCATGTATGTATGTATGTGTGTGTGTCTGTGTGTATGTGTGTGTATGTTTGTGTGTCTGTATATGTGTATCTGTGTGTGTCTGTGTATGTATATATGTATGCATGTGTGTGTGTCTGTGTGTATGTGTGTGTCTGTGTGTGTGTATCTGTCTGTGTATGTATGCATGTATGCATGTATGTGTGTATGTATGTGTGTATGTGTGTATGTGTGTATGTGTGTTTATCTGTGTGTCTGTGTATGTATGTGTGCCTGTGTATGTATCTCTGTGTGTTTGTGTATGTATGCATGTATGTCTGTGTATGTATGTATGTGAGTCTGTGTGTATGCCTGTGTGTATGTGTGTGTGTCTATGACTGTGTGTATGTGTTTGTGTATTTCACAACAGTCAGACAGCTAACAGTGGACATGAGGTTCTGAGATCCTAAGGTCTTAAGGCCCAGTGTGACATTGGCATTCAGTGTTTTTTGCCTTTACTGCCATACACACCATAAAGAGACTCTCTTCTTGAAAATCAGCACTGTAGGCAGAGCTGAGCGTGGGCAGTCTGGCCAGGAGGGCTCCCACCCCCACTGCCACCCCCACTGCCTTCTGATAAAAATTATATAGCAAGTGCATAGCCCAGGGCCAGGCTGGCAGAACATTCCAGCAGATGTCAATTGTAATGGAACCTCATTCTCTAGGAAAGCAAAGGGAACTCCCTCAGGCCAATTAGGCCCCCTTTGAAAAGAGCCTGCAAGCAGAAATTACTGGTTGCTGGGCCACGTGCAGGCCCAATAGAAGGATCAAGGCAAAGAAAGGGCCTCCTATGCCTGTGAAGGCTTCCGTCACAGCTGGGGAGATGCTCACAGACCCGTGTGCTGGTGGAAGGGGCATTCAGGTGCAGTGTGGGGTTTCCCAGAGCCCAGTGTGGTAGGAGGTTAATGGACCCCTGGAGTCTTGGGTATGTTGGTTAATAGAGTTCCAGTTTCCAGAACCTACTAGAAGTACATTGTAAATGGAACTGTTTATTCCAAGGAGATAAGGGATTCTCAGGAGACATTCTCAGACCACCTCCTCTCTCCTGCTCAGGTTCCTTCCCTCCACCCCCCTCCCCAACCCAGGTTACCTTGGACTTAATTGATTTTCTTTTGTTCTTAATTCTAAATTTTCAAGAGAGGTGATTTGATTGGCCAGTTTGAGTCACGTGCTTGCCTTTAGACAAATCAGCTGTGACTGGGAAGAAGGAAGCAGCTAGGACCCATTCTGTGAGTCTTGGGTGTGGCTCAGTGAGATGCCCCAAGATATTTCTTCAAGTGCTAGCAATGTTTGCCATCCTTCCTCTCACCAACAGGACACACTGTGGCTGATATTCCCTCAGGAATAGCAGGTAAACCCAAGCTTTGAGCTCATCTTCCTGCAGTGCAGCCCAGTCTCTCAGAGATGCTCCGTCTCATTGATGGAGCGAAAAGAGATGGCTTGAAGATGAGAGTATTACGTGCAAGCATGAGGATCTGGGTTTGAATGCCCAACACACACACTGAGAGCCAGGCAGAGCTGCGTGTGCCTGTAACTTTAGCACTGGTAGGCGTAGGCAGAGAACATGAATCTTGATGGCCAGACCTCGCTTAGCCAAGACAGCAGTTTCTGGTTCGGTGATGGGCACTGTTTCAGGGGAATAATGCAGAGAACAATAAAGAAAGTTACTCTACATCCTCCTGTGGCTCCCTCATGCTTGCGTCCATGTGCTGGCACCTGCAGAGTCACATGCATGCATGCAACACTCAGCGCGCGCGTGCGCACGCGCACACACACACACACACACACACACACACACACTCAGGAGTTAGAAAGACACTCCTGCATTGCATTGGGAAATTAAGCCATATGTAACAGGGGGAGTGAAGTCCATGGGCTAAAGAATGTGCAGAGTCAGAGTCATATTGAGGGACACACATAAGACCCGAAGAGGAGGAGGCAGACTCTGATATCCATCCATCTAGTCTTTGTCTTTTCCTCCCGTGAGACCAGTTGTGTGTGTTCCATGTTGGTTTCCATTAGCTCAGCATCCTGTCAACAAGCACTGGCAAGGGAAGGAAAGCATCACCTCCTGACTTCCCGCCTCCCCCCTCTGCACCTGGCTCCTCCCTAGGGTAAGCATGTGGCCTCCCAATGGCATTTTCTGCATCAAACAGGCCCCATGTACGGTGTCAGAGCTGGGAGGGCTTGGAGATATAAGAACCACTCCCACCATCTAAAGCTTGGGGAGCGACAAGATAGGAACTGTAAAGCTGCTTTGTGAGCTGTGGAGGTCTCCAAAGTGACAGTGCTGATTATGAACATGGACAAGGAAACCAGACCCAAGGAGCAAGGTGACCGTTCACCTGTCACTCCCTGCAGTTCGTCAAGGTGCCCCTGTAGTCCAGCCTGATGCACGGCTCATCCATTCGGGGGTGGGGGGACCGTGCCCTGTGAGGAGCTGCCCCATCTCTGAAGGTGTCACCCTTTTCCTGAGGATGTCATTCTCTCCCTGGGAGGGTAGAGCTAACTAGAGAGCAACTGTCTTCAGACCGACTCCTCCATATGCAAGAGGTGGGGCTCTCCCACAATTTCCCTGTAGCCCCTTCTACTCCTCTGCTGCCGCCTGTGTGTCCCGCCTTTATCTTCTGTCTCTCTCTCACCCTGCTTCCTGCTTCCTACTTCCTGCTCCTGTGGCCTCTGGAGTCCCTATGGCTTCCACACCCTCCTAGAGCAGTGGTTTTCAACCTTCCTAACGCTGCAACCCCTTCATACAGTTCCTCACCCTGTGGTGACCCCTAACCACAAAATTATTTCATTGCTACTTCAAAACTTTAGTTCTGCTACTGTTATGAATCATAATGTAAATATCTGGGACCACAACCCCCAGGTTGAGAACTGCTGTCCTAGAATAATGGCAGGTGAAATGAGATTAGGGTGTCACTGGCAGATCTCCAGAATCCTCTAGAGACACAGTACCTCAAGCCTTCTCTCTCCCAGGGGTGCTGCCATCAGAACCCCTTTTTTCCCCACTCTGGGAGTGAGACTCCTAAATCTTCCTCCCAAGTGAGAACCAGCACCCTGGTGCTTGTTGACTGGGTGTTACACAGTCTAGAATTCTGTAACTGGCACAGGGGCCACAGGGTGTCTGAGCAGGGACCCAAGAATACTGCATGATAGTGTTGGGGGCAGGATGCCATCATGAGTACCCCGGAGGGTGCATCTGCCAGGCAGCATGGGAGGCATGACTGCTCCAAGGAGTAAGCTCAGCCAGGTGGGAGGACCCTTACAAGAGGCAATCTGTTTCAGGCCTTATACTTGCTCTTAGGCCAAGGAGCAGAAGAATGGCTCCTCAGCAGGATAGTCCCTTCTGGCCCAGGATCATGTCTGGGGCATTAATTGCAGTTTATATTCTGGCTGCTGGATAGAAAAGGGGGTGGGTGGAATGTAATCTCATAACTATGCATAGTTATTAACTTTAATTTTATAAGGAGTTCAGGGTAAGAGAGGTTAAGGGGCCTGCTTGTTAATCGTGTGTCTGTGGCATTGGCCATCCCTACCTCAGGGCCTTCTCTGAGTGAGTAGATGCCAGCCCTCTGCGTGTATCTGAGAGCCATTTAGAGCAGTATTCCATTCAAGGGCGGGGGGAGGGAGATATTTCTTCTCTTCCGTGCATATTTACTGTTTAAAATTGATAATTGGGTTGGGCCTGGTAGCACATGCCTTTAATCCCAGCACTCAGGAGGCAGAAACAGGTGGATTTCTGTGAGTTCAAGATCTATATAGTGAGTCTATGTAGTGAGTTCCGGGCCATCCAGAGTTACATAGTGATACCCTGCCTCAAAGGAACAAAGCAAATTATAAAAATTGATCATTGACACCTACTCCTTTAAGAGTAAGAAAGATAGAGTACCCAACTCAGCCTGTCCACCACCTGGGAAGTCCTGGTGTTCTCCTTTGGTGACATGGGACACAGCTGGGCAGAGGTGGCTCATGCTGCAAGGTGGAGGGCATGTCGTCTTTCCGTGGCGGATTCCTCTGTGGTGATGGTCTCCTTCCTGTCTCCCCCCAGATGCAGAATGTCATGTATGACTTAATCACGGAGCTCAATGATCGGAGTGAAGACCTAGAGAAGCAGATCGGCAGCCTAGAATCCAAGCTGGAGCACCTCACAGCTAGCTTCAATTCCCTGCCTCTGCTCATCGCAGACACCCTGCGTCAGCAGCAGCAGCAGCTGCTCACTGCCTTCGTGGAGGCCCGAGGCATCAGTGTGGCGGTGGGAACTAGCCACGCACTTCCCTCTGACAGCCCTATCGGGATCAGCTCCACCTCCTTCCCAACCCCATACACAAGTTCAAGCAGTTGCTAAATAAAACTCCCCGCTCCAGAAGCATTACCCATAGGTCTTAAGATGCAAATCAACTCTCTCCTGGTCGCTTTGCTGTCAAGGAAGTCTCAGACCAGGGCACAGAAAGAAGAGGATGGAGCTGATGAGCTAACTCATGTTCTTTCAGCGTGCTTTGTTCGATATGCCTTGAAACCAGAAATCTAATCTCTGTTTAGGTGCCTCTACTTGGGAGCTGGAAGAGGAGGTGACTGGAAGCAAGGCCTCTGTCAGGGCCTTGCTGCAGAGCTGGCGGAGGACAGGAACCCTTGTTCAATCTCAGGTTTTCACAGGGAGGTGAGGAGGGGCATCCACTCTGGAGCAGCTGAGAGTGCAGCCAGCCAGAGTGGGGTGTACCAGGCAACGGTGGTATCAGGTTTGGGAAACAGACTCCTGGCTGCCTTGGGACCTCAGCACACCTCTCTCCCATTCTTTTGTCCAAGGAAGCCCCTGGGTGGTAAAAGTAAAAAGAGAGCTGCCCAGAATTTTCCAGCGTGGACATACCCAAATTAGATGGGGGTGGAGGGGGTGACATAGACAAATAAAAAGCCAGATTTTCTATCCAATAATAACATAGAACACATACACACACAGCTGTCCAATCCAGGTCCTTTTTTGTTTGAGTTGAGCTTAGAGGAGAGAGACCTGGTACCTTGCTGTGGACATGGTGAGTAAGCTCTAAATCTTCATTGAGACAAAGTGTGAGGTGTGTTCAGTTGAGGAAGTTAGCAGGTATCGGCCACATTCTGCACCCCTGAAGATGCAGGTCCCTCCTTCACAGTGTCCTGGACACACACCCTACCTGATCCAGCCTATGTCAACCCCAAACTGTTGACATTCTGGAGGGATAAGCAGATGTCTAAAAATAACAGCTTTTGAAGAGTTTTCTTCCAGCCAAATAAGCTGCATCTCAGATATCTGTATGTGAGAGATGAGGGGGCACCATAGTGAACAGAACTCTAGTCTGGGCTCTGTTGGGGCATCTTCATCCAGCATCAGGTTCCAGCCTGGGATGTAGGAATGTTAAAAGGATCAGTGCCTCCCTGCTGGGTTGGGAGAAAGATGGAGAGTGGCTCCCACGCTTCCTTCTACCTTACCTGAGGTCCCCTCAAAATGAAGCACTGTGAGAACACAGGGAGCCTCAGGACACGGGTGTGTAAAATGAGCGGGTACACTTGTTAGAAGCCTATTCCTATTGTGCCATGTTCATCTGGGAGCAAAATCCACTCCACACTGAATCTCAAACTCCAAGAGGCTCCAGAAACATCTAGATCCAGGACAAGGACAGGCACTTGATTTTTTTTTTTTTTCATTGCTCCATGATACTCAGCAGGCGTGATGTGAAAGCTGTCATGACATTTATCAGTTTTCCCATTCAGAGGTCTTTGATTTCTGCTTGTAAGAAATTATATCTGTCTTCGTTAGAACAAAAGGGTGTCATCTGTGTTTGCTTGCTATCTTGAGAGTAGCCCTGTGACTGGCTGTCACGGCCACCCTGGAGGCATGGCCTTACCGTGTGGATTTTTCTTGTGCAATTCTGGGCCTGGTCCTTTTAGCACAGGGATTTGCTGGATAATGAGGTAGACAACTGTGGCATGGAGGTCACTCTTTGGTCTTTTGCTAAGTCTCTTGTTTGTCATTCTGTCTTGCTGTTGCTGTCTTTTGTTTTGTAGTGCTGGAGACCAGACCTGCGGCCTCATGCAAGCTAGACAATGCTGCCCCAGCCTGCTGCTGTCTTCTTAATGGACTATCTTCTTAATGGCTTATCTTGATTAGTCCCTTGAGCATTTTCATTAGCTGTTTTGCACACCAGAGAGGCCACATTTGCCGCTAGTGTTTAATTCTTTTTACTTGTTCTTTTAATTATTAATTATCTGAAAGAATATTTTTAATCTCAAGAATGGTATTCCTGTTTTCAGTTTAATCATACCTACAGGCACGTATACACACAGATGAAACAGCCTTGTGACTTCTTCGTACCATTGATTGCATTTCACAAAATGAAGGCTACGGATGGGCCCATTCCCTGGTCATTTGGCCTATAGCCCTCAACTGGTTTTTGCTGCTCTCTCCTTGCACCCTGCTGTGATCCAGTGCTGTGTGGTGGTCTCCATTTCACACAAATGACATGCAACATCCCACTGCTTCTCCTGCCTTGTATCCATCCTGGTCTGGACATAGTCTAAAATCTGTCTTTTTGTTGATTTTCTTGCTAAGAAAACCCTGGAGACTAAGTTAGCAATGCTACTCAAGAGGATGGCTAGAGTTGTTTCTGGGAGGTACCACTAGCATTGGAGAGATGTGGGCATTTGGAGGGTGGCCTGGCCAATTGGTGGTATGATAACTGTGTGTGGTTTTATCTCTAGCTAAAGAATATACCTCGTTAAAAAAAAATGACAGGATCTGAGGTTGGTTCTGCAATGGCAAATTAACAGCTGCTTCTGTGTCCTAGTATTTCAGCTTGGTGTGGGAAGAAATACTTCTCTTGCAAATACAATCACCCCTCAATGACCTAGATATTAGAGATCCTGGTTATAGCTCACCCAGATGTACTCCTGCATCTTTTGGCCAATCCCACATCACCTGAGCATCTCAGATGATGGGGAAGGAGGATAATGGACCCTATGGCTGTGTGGTAGTGAGACAGGTTTGATTCTCAAGAGTGGGCTGTGTATTAAAACCATTAATTACTGTAATGTCACTCTAGCACCAAACTGGTAGAATTCCATCCACTCCTAGAAGGCCAACCCATGGCAGAAGCCCTCCTACCATCTTTCCAGGAATGCAGTAGCGGACAGAAGCACTCCAATAGTTCCCCAAATATCTGGACACTTGAATTAAAAATATAGAGCCACCCTCTCATTGCTTAAGCCATAATAAAGCTTCATGTACTGTGAAGTCAGGGATGTACTGTGATTCTCCAAGACCACTGAGCTCAGTGGGGTTTCAGGACATAGATAGCATCAGCTGGTAATTTACGCCCAACTAGAAGCCCATTCCTCCTTAGATTGAAGTTCAAATGAAAATCTGCACCTTTGGCTCAAAGGCCACGTATGTGATCATTACCAATAACTTGTCATGAAGTGTCTGCCAACTTCATAATAGATAACTCCATGACATCATGTCTCTAGATATGATCCAAAAGAATGAGAGGGTAGCCATGAGTCATCAGTGACTGTGACCCCGGTAGGGTCCAGTCCCGTGTGTAACAACAACCTTGTAAATTAGATGTAGAAACTGTCCATGAAACAGTTCTCAAGTGCTGGGCAGGTTATTAAAGGCCAAGAAAAGACCTGGAAAAACAATGAGTTTAATGCATTTAGAGATTTCCCCCCCTTCACTTTGCAGTGATTTCCTTGCAAAGAAGTCAGGGAAAGAAGAAAACTCGTGATACACAATTAGAATAGATAAAAATCTGAGACTGGAGTTGCATATCTGGCCAAAACATCTTGATTTGTGTGTATCTAAAGGTGAAGATGAGTTACTATAAGTTCAAAGTATTTAGTAGAGGACAAAATGAAACCACTATTGTTCGTACGGCAGCCTTGACTGGTTAACCTACACTTAGATGTTACATTTGAATGTAGTGATAGTTATCAAAAGGTCATCAGATAGAGAGATAAAAGAGATATCTGGGGGAAATATGGGGTCTGTGCATAGTTCCGGAAGTTCCTGCTCTGGAGTGTGACAAACAGTGTCCACAAAACTCATCTCAAAATAGGCAGCGTTTTTCCTGTTAGAGGAGCCCGGCTGAGACACTGTGACACACTGCTTCCTAAGCTACTGCTTTTAAATGTTCAAACAGGCCCATTTCATACACTCTACTCCCCCAAAGCTTCTAGGAGCAGATTAAGGATCTATTAGTGGTCATTGTGCTGTCCCTGTTGACTTCATGGTCTTTGGTTTCAGTCCCTTAGACAGCTATCTGGAGGTTTCTGGCAAGCATAAACAGTCCCTTCATTCCCCTGTAGTCAGTTGGCTTGATCACACCTTGGACAGTATCCCTTCCTTCTCCACTACTGCCAAAGCAAACATTTGGGGAATGGGATTATAGCAAACCCTAAGACAGGGGAAATGGAGGGGTCGCACTTGTGTCTGCCTGTGGTAGTAGGAAGCTTGCGCCAGGCTGCATGAATAGTCACCGACGGTTAACTCCTGCCAAACAAGGAATATGTAGCTTTTTGTTGAAATAGGCCACAGCTTACGAACAAGTGTCCTGTCATTAGACAGCTGTCGACAGACAACCACAGAGGGGAATGTAACTGTGATTCTTTTGTCTTACGCCATTACTGGAAACACTCAAACATGAACTGGAGTTCCCTCTGAACAACATTGTCAAATCTTCAACAGACCACCTCCAAACCAGGTGCCATGTGCCCTGCAACAGTTGTTTACACACCGAGAAACGTATTCTGGAAGCTGTAACCTCGGGCCTGGACTGACAAGGGACCTTGTGACCAATCAAGCTGGTGGAGGAAAAGCACAAAATTCAATACCAACCTCTAGTTAAGATCCCAAAGAGATGCTGACATTTCTGGCAAAAAATAAATAAATAAAATAAAAATTAAATAGTAACAGTGGCAAATAAAAAACAAACAACAACAACAAACCAATCTGATGGAACAGCCAACATCCAGCTTCCCAGAGGGAGGACGGGGCTAAATGACACTCTCCAGCTGTGTCAGTTTTCGGATCCCGACCAGAGCTGATCCACCTTCATCATACATGGTGTTTAATGGAGCAATGATGGATGGATTTAGTCCCAGACTCTCTCTCCATTCTGTGCTGGCCACAAGAGAACAGCAAACACGAGTGATAGGATGTTGATGGAGGAACCATTTTCATAGCAAACTCAGAAATGGAGTGTTTGTATTCCAAACCAGACAGGCTTCAGTATGAATTTGCATCTTGCCTCTGTACTGCTTGCTATTTTTTAATGATAGGAGAAAGCATAACAGTTTATTTTAAATATGAAATATATTGCTATATTATAAAATATATTGTAACTTTCGATTAACATTTTGTATCAAGCTAGTCTCTAGCAGGTTGAGTGACAGCCTGCTTTCCTAATGACTGTTTCTGAGTACTCATCACTGTTAGTGGTTGCCTGACCTCCAGGCCCAGGGTCCTGGTTCCACAGCATGCTGAATGTCCATGTTGTCATTCTCCCAGACTGAGTGAGTAGTAGAGACAGAAATAGCCCTGACATGAGTTTAGAAGAATAATTCTACCCTAAATTCTATCAAGCCATTTCAGAAGTGATTTTTAAAGCCATCGCTCCTTTAATAGCTGTCAGCCAGTTTAGTAAAAGTGTAGATGCTTTCTATGTAAATGGAAAGGACCTGTTCTGTAAATTATTGCCTCAGGCACAGCCAACCAGCTTTCCTCTGGCAATATCAGAATCATGCATTACAAAGAGTTTTGTTTACTTTGCCTCAAAATACTCAAAATTCTAAGCATTGAGTTTTCTGTATAAGGGGATAACCAAGATTAGATTTCTCTGCAGGAAGGGACCAGTAAGAACTGGGGGTACATTTCTCTGAGTTGGCAATCTCTCTGGGGGATCAAGGTTTCTACAATTTATCATTGGTACCCAAGGAAGAGACAGGATGTGCACAGTGAGACCCAGCAGAGGACCCAGCAGAGGACCCAGCAGAGGACCCAGCAGAGGACCCAGCAGAGGACCCAGCAGAGGACCCAGCAGAGAGCTGGCTTCTGCATCCACTATTATTCTCCCTGGGAGTAGATGGTTCTGATCAACACATTTCCTGTTATGGCAAAGGTTAGCAGCTCATGAAATCCATTCCCCCCTTCTTGCTACAACACCTGAGACACATGTAGAGTTTCAGAGTTCCTTCCTTTGAATTTCCAGGGTCCTATCCTGTATCAAAGTGGATGAAGGAAGTCTTCCGTGAGTGCACACATCTCCCTGTGAGAACCATGCTTCCTGGCACCACCTTCATGCCTCCTCCCTTCACAAACTCTGAAAATGCACACTGATCCATGCAAAACCACAGGTGCTGTCCTGGACAAGAGACTAGAAGTCCCCAAGTCTCACTGAGTTTGAGTTTCAGCCTAGGTAAGGCTTAGGCCTCTATGGCACTGTTAGTCATGCCCAATGACAATCAAGTATCTAAATGTCCAGCTTCAGTTGGCTGGCCTAGCTAGGGCTGTTTGTGCGTTCAAGTTGTATTTGTTTCTCTCAGCATCTGCATTACTCCTCAGTTATATGCTAGGCTGAGCCCCATTAAAGCCATCAGAACTCCAGGGCACCTGTTTTTAGCACATTACTTACTCACTGGGTAATGGAAATGAGCTAACTCTCAATTTGGTAATTGACTGAGACATTGATTTGTTTCTTTATACATCTCCTGCTCAAAAATGGAGCTGTCTAGTCTGGCTTTTCTGTCTAGTACTTTGTAGACCGGCTACGATGTTTACATGTATAGAGAATGCAGATATTCTTCTGACCTTTCCCATCAAAGCTGTAACCATCCTCAATCAAGGAAACGAGCCCAGATTCCAGATTTAGAGGAAGGGAGGCTCTGGGCAATAATGCGTTGTGTGTAGCCATATGCTAATCCTTGCTACAAGAACCACAGACCAGCAGCATTCACATCCCTTGAACCTGGTTAAAAACAGATCCCCAGGCCCCACACAAAGCCTGCTCAGTCAGGGCTGGCATTTTAACCAGAGCTGCTGGTGATCCGTATGCAATCAACACTGAGAAGCGCTGACCTCACCGTAACACAACGGTAACTAATAATTCAAAAATTAAGCTGCTTCTCCCTCAGGCCTCAGTTACCAAATCGTTTGAAGATGGACAGGTCTTACATGATTTTAAGGATGAAGATGTGTGCATCTTAAAGTTTCATTTAATATTGCATAGTTTAAATGATGTACATGAACTGTGATGTCAGTAGGAAGTGGCCTTTCTCTAGTCCGATGTGAAAAACACTCAAGTCACAGCTTTGAGCCACCTCAAAGCCCCCTTTTAGTCTATACTAGTGGACCATCAGGGTATAAGGTGGAGCCATAGGCAAGTCCCCAGAGATAGAAGGCCCCCAGGTCTCAGCATAGTGCAGAAATTGGGCATCTCTGCTTTCTTGTCCTTCCACGAAGAAGCCAGCATTCCAAGTGAGGACCCTCTCTTGGGGACTAGAAAAAGAACCCAGTTCAGCCATTCAGACACATTCCTAATCTCCTGAGGTTATTCTCCTGTTCCTCACATCAAGCAAGGAAAGATGTGAGTTCTGATATTTGGCACCCTAAACTGATATGTGCTCAGAAACAGTTATGTTAAATTAATGGCTTTAACCTGTTCATTGTAAAAAGTGCCTTGGACTTCAATCTAAAAGAGGTCAGTATAAATATGTATGTGTGTGTGATGTGTATGTAGGCAAATATATACATATTTATACATACATAGGTGCACACACATATACCTGCACATTCATATATAATATATACATGCATATAGAAATGCTTCATAATATATCATATTGCTATTCACAGCTTCATATTTTGTTTGGTCTTATGTTTATTTGTTTAGTGAGATCTTTACATAGAAAGGTTCTATTCAGGACATGGATGTATTTTTTTGTTTGTTTTTTACTTTTTATTAAAAAGGTAATGGATATTAAAAGACAAAAAAGAAAAGTGCCTGAAAGTTTTGAATGGAGTTGTGGTAAACGTTTACAAGTCACCAAAGAAGAAACTCATTCATATTTGAGAAATATTTTTTTTGTTTCAGTGATTTTGTTTTCCTTGAGAGGAATGCACAAATAAGAAAGGGTGAAGTGACCTTATAGCGCCCATTGTCCATGGCCTCCACAAGGCAACTCTAGGGTTTTTGTTCAGTTGGGTAGCTACCTTCTCACACATCTGAGTCAGAAGGACAACATCCTCACGTGGCAGCATTGTTTGGCTGATGTTGTCCTTTGTGTCCCTTCTGAGAGAAGACAGACTCTCCTACAGGGGGTGGGGCTCAGATGCATGGCAGATGTAGGTCCTATGCAGTGACATCATGGGTGAAGGTTGGTAGAGAGCCTTCCTTTCTACAGAGACACACCCAGCCTCCCAGCCTAAACCAAAGCCCCCTTTTTGAATGATGGGATCAAAAGCTCCAGAGGGATTTTCTGGTTCCCAGGACGGTGCTCGAAAGCTGAAGGATGCATTATGTACTTCTTCAAACCAATTAAATCTGTCTAGCAGCCTGTGGTGACACCCAGGCAACAGCCAGGAGCATGTCAGAGTCCAGGTCCTGCAGTCACATGGGTAAAGTGCCTCTTTAAAATTCCATCTGTGGTCATAGGCAGCCATTTGCATATGTGTTAATAGGAAGACCCTGGTGTGCATCTGGGAACCAAAAAGACAGCCATGTCCAGCTTCCCCAGGCTGCAGGCACACACAGAGGATTGCCGCTAGATGGATCTGGGCAGCAGAGATGCCCAGGAAACGGAGACCCTGAGCTGATACCCTGAATCTCAGTTTCCTTGCTATGAATTTTTCTAGATAGAAACTTAGCATCATCATGTGAATTCGGTGCTTTCCGTGCAGAGAACTTAATATTTGGGACTTTTTCTAGGTTTTAGATAAAACAGTTTTTCAAAAAACTCATCTAGCTCTGTTTCTATTGCTGCTCATTCCCAAGAGGTCTCTTCTAAAAACTCCTTATAAACAAGTGTACTTTCTGACTCTGTGGTTACTCAACAGTCCTTCCATCTAAGGACCTCAAAAGTCAGTAAGCTGTCACCCTGGGACAGAGGGTGTCAAATATTATACCCTTTATCCTGGTGGGGAAACGAGGCCGCAGAGAATTGTGCAGCAAGCGACTAACTGAGATGGAGTTAAATGGACTGGGTAACCTTGGCAGCCAGGAGAAGTTATCTCTGCATGGCTAGTGACCCGGTGAGCCCCAGGATCGAGTTAACCAGCCAAGGGCATCAGACTTCCAGGAGGGGCTGGAAGTCCCTCTTCTCTGTGCAAAGGGGATGGGATTGTGATATGGAGGGGGCTCAGTCTGTGGCCTTCCTTACTCCTGAATGGAAACTATGGCATGTGCCAGTATGACATGACAGCTTTAAATAAACGAGAAGGAAATGACACACACAAACCCCTAAAAGGTGAGCAGCTATATTCCTTTCATCTCTTTCCTTCCCTGTGGTTTTTTTTACCCTTTTTTTAAGATAGGTCACTCAAACTTAATGATCCTCAGCCTCCACAGTGCTAGCATTACAGGTTCCAGCCACCATGTTTAGCATTAAACAAGATATTTTAAAATCATTTGGATGTGGGTGTGATGTGTGTGCGTGTATATGTATACATGCATGCTCACAAGTGTGTGGGCACACATGGGTGGGTGATACATGTGCATGTGTGTGCATGTGAACGTGCAGGTTTGAGGTTGATTGCTACAGACTTTTCAGTTCCTCTCCACACTGTCTGTTCGCTGAGGAAGGCAGTGTCTTTCCACTGAACACAGAACTTGTCGTTTGAGTTATTCTGGCTAGCCAGCTTTCTTGAAGGTCCCTTGTCTGCAGCTTCTAAGATCACTGGGATTGTAAGTGAGTTCCAAGTCCACCCAGCATTTATGTGTGTTCTGGGTAACTGCACTCTGGTCGTCAACTTGTCTGGCAAGCACTTGAACCACTGAGCCATCTCCCCAGTCTCTTAAACAGGAATTTTTTAAAGGAGGAATTTTCAATTTAATTGAAAGGAGGGGAGGGAGGGAGGGAAAGGGAAAAGGGGAGGGGAAGGGAAGGGGAAGGAAAGGAAATGAAAGGAAACAAAAGGGAAAGAAAGTGACCCCTGGAAAAGATTGCATTTTTACAGCAAGACCAAGGCTGCCTTGACTAATGGCAATGTTGACCCAGATCACCCCCTCCAACACAACATGGGAAAGGGCTTCGGTTTACCCCAGCTGCCCACCGGAGGCGAGCCCTTAGCTGTGTTAGATAAAGCCCCAGGCAGTAACTCCATCTGTCTGAGCAGAGACAGGCTGCTTTGTGCACACTATAACACCCTTTGTAGCTTTAGAAAACACACAGGGCCCGTTAATCCTGTAGGTCCAACAGGACATCAAGGGTCTGGCTGTGTGGGAACAGTGCTGGTGAAGGTACCTGCTTGTGCCCAGCCTGGCCCCAAGGCCCCAACTTTGCTGGAAGGAGAGGGCTGTGGGAGGGAGCACGATTGGTATAAAGGTAGAGGGGGTGAGCACAGCTTTATCCCTTTCTTTTTCAATTCTCAGCCCATAAACCCGCACTAATGTGCATCCAAGTGCTGTTTGCATAGGCAAAGAATGCCACCCAGTTTTTCCAGCTCAGTGGCTCTCAGTCTGGCTGCCGGGCTTCTGCCAGCACAGCCAGGCTGGACATCATGTCTGTCTTTGGCCTTACTTACCTCTGGGTGAGGTTTGGGAGAGGACCATGCTGGCATCTTTCACTAGAGGGAAAACAGTTAAAAATAACACACTGTCCTTGCTAGCAGGTTTCTGAATTTAACAGAAACAAGAAAGTATAGCTGCTGTTAAACCCATTCATTTATCTTTTCAATCCTACACCCACCCAACCATAAATATAATTCTGTCTTTTACCTTAAAAAAAAATCAAACCATTATTACATCACATATAACTGAGTGCTAGAAAAACAGAACATTAGAATGCAAAGGTGGTCCCAGTTCTTCAAAATGGACAATTCTACTAACTGCAGAATCTGGTGGGGGGGGTGGTGATGAGTAGGAGTGACTCCTGCAAGTCAACAAGAATAGAACAGTTCAAGAGAGGAGAAACATGGGCCCATTTATATGTCTGTCAGAAGCAACAAGAGGAGCCGGGGGGTGGGGCCAGAGAGATGGCTCAGCAAAGGGAGAGCACCAGCTGCTCTTGCTGAGGACCCCCGCTTCAGTTCCCAGCACCCACACGATGGCTCACAACCAACCATCTACAACTCCAGTCCTGGGGATGTGGCACTCTCTGCTGGTCTACGGGAAGCAAGCACACACATGGTGCACACACATAGATACAGGCAAAACATTCATACCCATAAATAAAACAAGCAACACGATGCTGTCCTGAAATTCGGGTGCTTATGAGAACAGGCTATCCATTCATCCAGCTCACAACCCTTACAGTGAGTATTGGATTCTTGTCTTGTTGCTATGACAACATACTTGACAAACTTGGGGAAGGAAGTGTTTTTTTTTTTTTTTTTTTTTTTTTTTGGCTCATGGCTTGAAAGCACCTCCCATTAAGGTGAGAAAGACAGGACCTGGTGGCTGGTCCCATTGTACCCACAGTCAGGAAGCAGAGGGTGATGTATGCTGGTGCTCAGGTCGCGTTGCACCTCCTGTTCAGTCCAGAAGCCCAGCCCACAGAATGATGGACATTTAGGAAAGCTCTCCCTGCTCCTCAGTAGACCCTCTTTAGAAACACCCTCAACAGACATCCTACAAGTGTAGGTAATTCAAAAATTCACCACCACATCACCTTTCACATAGGAAATGAAAGTTCAAGAAGGAGAACTTTCCTAAAACCATTGCGGGGTGGGGGTGGGGCAAGAGCAAAGCCGTGCTATATCATCTTCAGACTAGAGGGAGTGAGGGTTGACCACATAGCAGACATTGGCCTTACTTCATGATCCACCGTCCCTGTCTCGCAAGTTCTGGGATTACAGGGGTGTGTGCTTTCTAACACTCACATCCGGGTCTGAGCACGTAGCCTCCCTTGGAGAGCTGAGGTGTGCTTATTGTGACAACTTCCCTTCATTTGCCTTGTGCTTTATATTCCAGAGGTGTTGATCAGTTAGCGCTGCTAGTTAAAGGAGTCTAGAGTTAATACTCATAAAGCTACAAGAACCCTTGCCAGTTCGGAGACACCAAATTAGATTATTAAATGATGCAGATTTGTACCCAGAACCACAGTGGATTTGACTAACAGTGGTCAAGATCTTTAGCCTTCACTGTGGTCACCACCACCTCAAATAACATGAGAAGATCAGCCCACATTAATTCCATCTCTTTGCAGCTTGAATTTGAAATTTACACTTTTTTTTTTATACTTAGTCGCATCTTTTAAGTGCAGTTCTGTCTCCTAGAAGCCGGAAGGTGGGGATGGGGAAGGGGCTGTGCACACACTATGTTACCACTGCCTACAGGCAATTTCTTCTTTACTGAGATAAGGATGTCTTCCAAATCTGTCCTGCCTCCTGCTTCCAGGCCGTGGTCAAATACAAACACACACACACACACACACACACACACACACACACACACACACACACACGAGAACACTGGGCACCCACACCCCAGCCATTCATCTGGGGAAGTGTCAGGCCTTTGGTAGTTGCCTACAAGCTGTAATTCTAATGGCCTTTCTAGAAATGCCCTCCCCACTTCCCACCTTTTGGAATGAGAAAGTAGATTCACAGATTAGTCTGAACTCTTGGCATTTAGAAGTCCCAGCAAATTGACTTTCAATTGATTTCTTAGTGATTTTTTTCCCTAAGAATAACAATGAAATATTTACTTGGCTCACAAATTTGACACCAGAGGACCCTGATTGGTTTCACGCCAAAAAAGAAAGCTTTCGCTGCCCATGATCAAAACACAGACAAGAGGGACCGACATCTTCAGCTCTGTTTTTGAGCACATGGTTCAGACAGTCAGCCCCTACCCCCAACCCTCCAGACAACAATACACAGTTTTCTTTGTAGAATTTTCCCTCCTCCCTCCCACACTGAGCACTGCTCCCTGATCTTCAATGACCACCGCCAGCTGAAGCCCATCAGGGTGGCTCATCACCTATCCAAGCAAACTGATCCTAGACCCAAAGCTTAAGCTGCATGAAGCCCAAACCATCAAAGACCACAGGAGTACAGGAGAGATGTAGGACACTATGTAGCAAAAGAAGACATGCCTATTGGTCCCTGGTTCCTGACAGAGACCCTAAATGTTGTACTTTCTCCTACAGTAGCCTTCTTTTCTGCTATTTTGTCTTTGACCCTGGTCCCTGGCTCAAGACCCCTAAATTTCAGAGAATTACCTGGGCAATAAGAGTTTCTTTTACTCTAACTAGGTGTATCATGCTGAACACCTGGATAGCTTCAGGATGGGGGCTGCTCTCCTGAAAGGCCATACCTCAATTAGCTGCCTACTCCCCCTCTGAGAAAAGGAGGGGGGCTGGAGGCTGCATTAGTAATTCACCATGCCTACATGATGGAACATCTGTGGAAATCTCTATGTGAAGGGCCCTGACAAGCTTCCTGGCTGGTGAACACCTCCACAAGCTGGGATGGTGCTGTACCCTAGCTGCATAGAAACTCCCTCCCTCAGAACCCCCTGCATGCACCCATACACTCACCTGTATCCTCTATAATATCCCTCACAGTAAACGTAAGTCAATGCAGTCCTGAATTCTTTGAGCTATTCTGGAAAAGTACTGAAAGCTAGGAACAGTACCATATGTTTGTAGTCCCAGCTATTCAACAGGCAGAGCCAAGGTGGCTTGCTTGAGCACAGAAGTTCAAGATGAGTCTGGGCAACACAGCTACACTTGGCACAGCCTGCCTGTACTCAGGAACTGAGCAGGAAGATCATCCTGAGGCTGAGGTCAGACTGGGCCACGGAGTGACTGCAAGCCAGCCTGTCCTAAAAATGAGAGCATAAAGCTCATGGCTGGAGAAACGGAGTTGGTTGTTGGTATTAGAAGAAACATCTTTTGAGCCACTACAACTTCTGAATGAATTTTCCTTTATGCTGAGCCATGTAAAGATGGATTTTCAGTCTCATGCAGCATGAAGCATGCTGCTGGAGAAGAACCAGCTTTCTAGGCAGAGATCTGGTCTCCCTGAGCTGAGGTGCAAACACCTACATTTTAAGAGTTCAAAGCACATCTGGGTGTGGCAGCACATATCTGCAATTCCACCCACCCCCCATTTGAAGCAAACTAGTTGACAATAAATCAGAGTTAGCTTGCAAAAAAAAAAAAAAAAATTCTGGGCATAAACTTTCAGTTCCAACACTTGGGAGGCAGAGGAAGGAGGAGTTCTGTGAGTTTGAGGCCAGCCTGGTCTACAGAGTGAGTTCCAGGGCAGCCAGGACTACGCAGAGAAACCCTGTCTTGAAACACAAAAGGAAGGAAGGAAGGAAGGAAGGAAGGAAGGAAGGAAGGAAGGAAGGAAGGAAGGAAGGAAGAGAAATCGGGACATCTGAATTCCCTCTAGAAACTGACCTGGGGTGGGAGGGTGATGGAGGGAGAAGAGCATTAAATGTCAGTCTGTGAGCTGAACCGACTTACTTTAGGGAAGGGAAAGACTAACCCTAAAACACCACCTCTAGCACAAGAGGAGCCACGAGTGGGGAGATCCACTTCTGCAGCTCTTACAGGGCACCAGAGGCCAGGCCATGCGTGGTGACAGAGATCAGCTCAGGGCCAAACCAAGCCACAGGCATCTGGCAGTATCCTTTTGGCCATGGCTTCCCGTGTTGAAGGCAGAGGGGCAAGGTGACATGCAAGGCAGGATCCCTCACGACCTCAGCACCTTCCACTCTTAACGCTATCGCAGTCAGTTCAGGGTTTTTTCCCAACAGCTGTTTTTTGTGAAATGTATTCACACAATCACGGTGCTGTTAAAAAGGAAGGTAACCACAGACAAATTCAAAGATTGCTGAGTAATAATATAAGTGAAATAAGAGTCTAAAAGTTCCAAACTGGTTAAAATGAAAAAGTAAGAAAAAAATAATCAAAGAAATGGGAATCCAGGTGATGGATGGCATATGCCTGTAATTTCAGTACTTAGGGACCTAAGACAGGAGGATTGCAAGTTAAGGTCACCTTAGGATATATAGTGAGACCCCTGCCTCAAAGAAAGAAATAGTAAAGAAAAAAGTGAAAAGAAAAGGGTGACGAAAAAGAAAGAAAGAGGGATGGGGGATTGATTTTTAAATGAAGCAGAATTCACTACAGTCTTGGAGGTACATGCTTGTAATCCTATCACCCCAGAAACTACAGTCGGAGGATTATGAGTTCAAGATCAGCCTTGACTACATAGCAAGTTTGAAGCTAACCTGGGTTACATGAAATCCTACCTCAGAAAAGGAAAAACTAATGGATCCAAATATTTCCTTAACAATGAAAGCTCTGGTTCTGAGCCCCCACAAGCAAGGGCCACAGTTTCACATTAACAATAAACTGTGGTTCCCACAGGATGTGCCTAAAACACAGAATGAAGAAGTGCTGTAAAGCTGTGTTTGTTCTTATTTTGTGTGTATGAGTGTTTTTCCAGCATGCATACCTGTACATGACCTGTGTGTGTACTTAGTGTCACCAGAGTGACTGAAGTTACAGGTGGTTGTGAGCTGCTACTTGGGTTAGGAGAGCCAGTCTCAGGTCCTAGGAAAAGCAGCCAGTGCTCTTCATTGCTGAGCCATCTCTCCATAAAATGCTTTTAAAGATGCAGGAATATGTTAATTCAAAGAAAGTGAGCACCTTCACATAAATAGCGGGTGGGGAAAATTTTAATTTAAAAAGCACTGGGTTCACAACAAAAATATAACAGTTCTAAATACAGCATTTATGTGTGTGTACACGTATGTGAGCACATGTTTGTGTATGTTTGTGTGTGTGTTTTGTGTGTGTGTGTTTCTGAGTGTGTGTTTGCATGTACACACTGTAAGCAAGCACAGCAAAGACAACTAGACCAACACATCAGGTAGAAAAACAGTTTATTGGGAGACAAACTGCCAGGCTGTCTCACGAGAGTAGACAGGGAATGATTTTATATGACAGTCAGCAGGATGGGGCCTTTGAGAGGAGGGGGCTATTGGGGTTATCGGGAGCTAGATGCTCCTTCCGCATCACAGGTGACCATACGGTGTGGAGACGGGAAGTGGTGGATTTCCTGGCAGACAGAAACCCACATCTTGGGTTTCTGAGTAGTGCTGAGTTAGGGTGCTCCTTACCCAATAAGAATCTGGCCTGGGTTGGGCCAGGGCAGTCATGTAGGACGTTGTCAGCCGCACTACCATTTAGTGTTCTGCTTTATGATCTATGATGATCTTGACCATCACATGTGTGTGTGAGCTGGCAGAGGCCAAAGGGCAAACTTGCTGTCATTCCTCACGTGCTGTCCTGGTCTCTCACAGGCCTGGTACTCACCAATACGAGGCTGGCCAGCCAGCAGGTCCCAAGGATCACTTATCTCTGCCTCTCTGAGTGCTGATATTACAAGTGGCCACCGCAACCCATGTTTCCACGGGTTCTAGGGTATCAGACTCAGGTCTGGTTGCTTGCAAGGCAAGTGCTTTACTGGTCAAAATAAATCCCCAGACACTGAGTGCGTAAGCTTTTAATAGGTGTGGAATTATTACAAAGCATAGACAAACCCACAACTGCAGCATGAAATTTTAATGTCCCTGGGTATGGAGTAGATCAAGGACACAAAAACCATGAGAGGACACAGAACGTACAAGTGGCTCAATAATCACAAAATCTGTGGTACACACTTGAAGTAGCTGGGCTATCAATGGAGACTAAGCAATGATTGGATCCAGTTCACACCATTGTAAAGAAAGGGAAAATGCAAACAAAAATTTCTGACCACAATGTGATATATATTCAACCTGAGCAAAACAAAAATTATAACTGAAAGAATTTCCTCAGGAATTAAGAAATGCCAATGATTACTTGTTGCTGGGTCCTACTGGCTCCCTAGCGGGAGAGGGTGGTAAGGCTCGGAAACAACACAGACCCCAGGAGTCAGGTGAAAAGACAAAAAGCAGACTCATTTATTTAGTAATGGGGGGGGGGAAGTTATATACCGTCCCAGTACCCAGGCAATTTGATCTGTTGACATCTCATGGCCGCCCCTCATTGGCTAGGAATGATCAGGACCTCTGACAGTGTTGTTGCTAGGGCCTCAGGCAGGATTGCCTGGTCAACCCCTCATTGGCTGGGCAGGATCAGGACCACTGACAGCAACCGTCAAGCTCCAGCTCATCATTAAAGCCTGGTAGGCCTTAACTTCTTTGCTCAGGCCTGTTATCCCTGCCTCAGGAGGGCTCAGCAACTGGGCTGTGCCTGTCTTAGGTTGGCCTGCCATACAAGCTCTTACTCCATTGACTACCAGCCCTTGGATAGCATCCATTTCTGGAAACTCTCCAGGGTTGGGGAGGACTAGGCAGGAGCCTTTTAAATTTCAGATGACCAGGCAAGCATAAGCCCCTGTGGAGAACTGTGAGAGGGATGCCTGAAGAATCGCCGCAAGTCACTGCCCTGTTGAATATGCTACAGGACACATTTAAAGAGAATAAGGATAGGCAACAGCATCCTGAAATTAAGGCATGTGTGAGCATCCAGGAGGGATCAAATAGCCTTTTTATATTATGCCAAACTTTTTCAAAACATGAAGAATCAAAGGCCATAACCTCTGCCCTTAGTAAATCAATTGCTTGGTGGGGGGAGCAATGAGGAGAGTATATACATTACCCATCCAATGGATCCAGTTTACACCATTTTAAAGGAATAGGAACACTCAAACAAAAATTTCTTATTTTTGTATTTTTATTATTTTTTATTTTTATTTTACATATTGATCTCAGTTCCCTCTCCCTCCCTCCCTCTACCCCTCTCTCCCACCCTCTCATACTCCCCCCATTCTCCCCTCCCACCCACCCCCACTCCACATGTAGGGTGATGCCTTCCAGGAGGGGTCATCTAAATCTGTCAAGTCATTTGGAGTAGGGACTAGGCCTTCTCTCCTGTCTCTAGGTTAAGGGAGCATCCCTCCATGGAGAATGTGCTCCCAAAGTCCTTTTGTGCACCAGGAATACATCCTGGTCCCACTGTCAGAGGTCCTTTACACTGCCCAGGCCCTCTAACTGAGACCCATGTTCAGGGAGTCTGAGTCAGTCCCATGCTGGATTCCCAGCTGTCAGTTTGGGGGCCCATTAGCTCCTCCTTGTTCAGGTCAGCTGTCTCTATGTGTTTCTGTAGCCTGGTCTTGTCCTCCCTCTCTGCATCTGGATCCCAGTTCGGCTCAGTGTCAAACAAAAATTTATGACCACAATATAATATATATTCAATCTGAGCAAAACAAAAATTATACGTGAAAGAATTCTCTCAGGAATTAAGAAATATCAATGATTACTGAATCAAAGAATAAATCATAATAGACATTTTAAATGTGAAAAACAAAACATTAATGAAGCACTACATTTCATAATGAGCTTTGTACAACTTAAGGAATTAAAAAGAATAACATAATTCCAAACAAAGTAGAAGGAGCCAGGAGTACAGCTCACATCTACCATCCCAGCACTCAGCAGATGAGGCAGGAGGATTACAGTGAGTTTGCAAAGAACCTGGGCTTCAAAGCAAGTTGAAGGTCAATCCTGGGGGAAAAAGTAAATGAACAAATAGAGACAAGAGCAAAGATAATTTTTAAACTATTATATAATATCTTTAAAAGCCTGATGTTGATCCTTTGAAAAGAGTAATAAAAAACTATAAACCTCTAGCTGAATTGAAAACAGGAGAGAGAGAGAGAGAGAGAGAGAGAGAGAGAGAGAGAGAGAGAGAGAGAGAGAGAGAGAGAGAGAGAGAGAGAGAGAGAGAGAGAGAGAGAGAGAGAGAGAGAGATTAAAAAGGACAGGGCTCTGGGAACAAAATACCCCCAAAGCCAGGGGTGTTGGCTCATACCTATAACCTCAGCATTTGGGAGGCTGAGAAAAGAGGGCCAAGGGTTCACCGCCAGCCTCAGCTACACAGTAGGGGCCAGACTGATCTAGATGAAATCCCGGCTTTAAAAAACTAAAACAAAATGGGCGGTGGTGGTGCACGCCTTTATTCCCAGCTTCGGGAGGCAGAGGCAGGCAGATCTCTGTGAGTTTAGGCCAGCCTGGTCTACATGAGGACAGCCACGGCAACTACTTAAAAACAAAACAAAACAAAACAAAAACCTTAAAACAAAATAAACCAAATACAACACTGCAAATACACCTGTGTGCACCTCGCTTCCTGATGGTCCTTACAATCCACGGTGCCTCCAGTGCGTCACTCTTTGACCGGATCGGGCTTCCTGTAACTCATGGGCCTCTGCTGCTGAGCACTGGGAAGAACCCTTCAGGGAGCTGTCACATCAAACCACAGGCAGGGAAGCAGGGTGAGGTCCAAAGATCACTCCTAGAGGCCCTTGACGCTGTTTGGACCCTACAAACCTACAAACAAGAGCCATCCCCCTAAATGATAGCCATACATTTTGAGGTAAGCACAGGGGTTTGCCCTGAGAACTCTGACCTTGAGCATTTGTCAAGGTCCCGGAGACTGGGAACAAGGGACTCAGGAGAAAATGTCCTAGAGGAGCAGAACAGTGGCCATTGGCTGGATCTGACATGGGTAGGCAATAGCTGGTATCATCTCAGAACTCAGTCTCCCTAGCAGCCAAACAAAAATAATCTTAGCTCTTTTGCCAGAGCGGTGGCCATCAATATTAAATGCAGCAGCTGAGGTCATGTCCCCAGGGTCCCCTGGCTTGTGCCTGTTGGTGTTCCTATTGCTTCCCAGACCCCTGCCTCTTTGCTTTTACCAGTCTAGTACTTACCCCACCTGCTGCTACTGATTTCCGCATGGACAAGGAAAGCAGGAAGTCCCCACAGCATCCCAAGAAATGCGCAGCAAGCTGGCCTCTTTGGCTCACATTGGGCCCCACGAGTCTAGCACTCAGTAGATTAAAAGAGGCTTCTCTGCCCCCCTCCCCCCCCAGCTCCGTCCTAACAATCCTCCCAGTAATCAGAAAGTCATTAGGACTGACAAATGCTTCCTCCCCAACTAATTGCACAGAGATCTGCATTTCTCAAAGAACATTTAAAAGGGAAGGCGGGGCACTGGGGAAACCTTGGCGGGAAGGGCCCTGCCACCAGCAGAGAAGGCGGCATCCCTGGGAACTGCCTGCGGTCCCCACCCAAGACAGCTGCTCAGCCCTTGCAGCTGGAGTCCTCAGTCCCATCGGTCACCTAGGTGACCAGGCTTCGGGCAGCTCCGAGACCTGGCCCCCCAGTGGATCTCTCCATCCAGGGCTGAGACTTGAGCCTTTCTTCTCAGCCCCAAGAAAAGTAAGTGGGAGGAACAAGAACCACTTCACAGAGCATCCAATTTCCAGCAGCCAACCCTTGACTCTTACCAGAAGCTCTGCAACTTCTGGCTAGATTCATTTTAAATTGCCATCTTCCTATTTCCCTACTTATGCTAATTTTCCTTCAATACCTCTATGTTCCCTGAATAAAGAATACAGAGTTTCTCTGTATTGCTTTGGAGGCTGTCCTGGATCTAGCTCTTGTAAACCAGGCTGGCCTCGAACTCACAGAGATCCACCTGCTTCTGCCTCCCGAGTGCTGGGACTAAAGGTGAGTGCCACCAACACCTGGCTAACCTTGAATTCTTTAGAGGCTCTGTTTTCCAAGGTCTAAGCCTGACACAGGGTGGAGCCACCCCAGCATCGAGGCTCCTCCTTTCTTCCTTCTTCCTGTTTTCCTAGAGTCTCAGGTACACAATCAACTGAAGTCCTAAAGCTGTTTCCTGTGCTCTTGGGCTACAGTGTATACATGCATTGCCCCTTTACCTGGGCCACTTTTGTCTACATTTACATAAAAACTCCTACCTTATCCTTGAGACCCACTTCTCAAAAGTCCTTCCCCTTCCTGGGAACCTCCCAGGATAAGCTGAAGCAACTGACAAATTCCAGAGACTGGTAGGTGTTTCTTAGATATGGCTGGGGCTGAGGGGGCTGTGCTGGGCATGGCCACTGAGACCACAGGCGTTGTGTCCAGACACTCTGGGGCGGAAACCTAGGTTTGGTGCCCACAGTCTGCTAGTCTGACCTTGGGATGCCCAATCTATAAAGCAGTGGGGAAATGCTGGGCACAGAGTGAGTGACCTATGAGCATGGTTACTGTGTGTCAATATCATTCTTTTCAACCTGAGCCTGATGGTACAGGCCTGTAATGCCAGCTGTTTGGGAGACCGAGGCAGGAGGATCAAAGATTCCAGAACAGAGGCTGGGCTTTGGTAGCACATGCCTTTAATCCCAGCACTAGGGGGGCAGAGGCAGGTGGATCTCTGTGAGTTCAAGGCCAGTCTGGTCTATAGAGCTAGTTCCAGGACAGGCTCCAAAGCTACAGAGAAACTCTGTCTTGAAAAAAAAAATTCTGGAACAGAGTTGGGGTGATGGCTCTCTTGGTAAAGTACCTGCCATGCAAACCTCGAGACTAGAGTTCAAGCCTCAGAAATCATGTAAAGCTGGCTATGGTGATGCTCATCTGTAGTCCCAGCGCTGGGGAAATGGAGACAGAAGAGCTCTGGCTCAGGGCCCAGGCAGTCGACTTAATCAGAGAGACCCTGATTCAAAGGGGACATCTCCTGAAGAACAACACCTAAGGACTGTCTGGCTTTCACACACATGCATCAACACACAGGAATATGCACACATGGCTACACACACACACACATACACAGAGACGGGGGAGGGGGAGGAGGTAGCCTGAACTAGAGAGGCCCTATCTCAAAATTAAGTTACAAAAGAATGGGGATGTAGGCTCAGTGGTATTCTAGCATGTGTGAGGTCCCAGAGTCAATCCATAGTAACACGCGCGCGCGCGCGCACACACACACACACACACACACACACACACACACACACACACACACACACACACACACACACAGGTGGGGGGGGAGCAGGGTCTTACTATATTAGTCAGCCTTGAATTCCTGGTCTAAAGCAACCCTACTTTGCCTCCCACATAGCAGAAATTACATCTATGTACCACAAGTGTATCACAATTAATCATATTTCATACAAGGAATATAGCAAACTGGGGTTGACAGCAATCCAACCCCATAGCCTATGCCCATTCTAATAAACCATGCTGGGTCTGTAATTGTGTTGAATCATACTGAAACAGCCTTATCTTTTAGGTAGGCCAGTTAATATCCCATGAGAGGTAGGGTCCATATCTTTGACATCTTTGTACCCTGAACACTAACAAGCATTGTCTAGTAGACCCTCAGTAAATATCGTCTGAACTAGGAGCAGCTCGCACAAACCTGGGAGAGACATTACTTGATGGCTTCTCTGCCTTTCTTCTCCTGTTTATTATTCCTGGGCCTATACCTGTCCCATGAACCACACTAATGCCTCTGCTCCCAGAGTCCTATGAAGAAGACACTGTAAACTTACTTATTTTTTACACTTTAAATTTTTATTTTTAAACCTTGGAGCTGATGGTGCATGCCTTTAATCCCAGCACTAGGGAGGCAGAGGCAGGTGAATCCCTGTGAGTTTGAGCCCAGCCTGATCTACAGAGTGAGTTCTAGGGCAGGCTCCAAAGCAATACAGAGAAACCCTATCTCAACGCCCCCCCATTGTTATTTTTATTACTTATTTGCTTTCACCCCAAGTAACTGCAGAGAAGTTGTATTGCCAAACTCTTAAAGTCTAAAATGTTACACTGCTATCAGTCCAAGTTTGGTGTGTTTGGAATCCATGGCACTCAGAGGGACCACCAAAGTACAGGTGCAGTGGATGGAGAGAGGATTTGGGAGTCAGCTGACAAGGTGTGTGCTACAGCCTACCACCTACTAGCCTATGTTATCAGACAGTGTGTCTAATTGAGTGCTCTTCCATTAGACTACCTCCCCAGCCTCAAGTATTTATGTTTCTGAACCTAGGTTTTCTTATCGGGGAAACGAGGACAATATTTATATCAAAGGGCTGTAAAGCACCAATTCCTGGTCCAGCGGCTTCAACATTACTGGAAAACTTGTTAAAACGCAAATAAGCCAAACCTAGCCTAAGTTTACTGAGTGGAGAGCTTTGGGGGAAGGATCTAGCAATCCATGCTTTAACCAGTCTTTCCATGAGATCCCGATGCTGGCTGTCATTGTAGAGGCAAACCAGACAACAGTTTCTTCTCTTTATATGTTTATAAGATAGGTCTTGCTTTTGCAATGCTAGGCAGTCACTCTATCACTGAGAAATACCCCCAGTCCTGCTTTAAATAACACCAATAACCCTTTACATTGAATGGCTTGTACAGGAAATGAGCTGTGGAATTCAGCCTGCTTGCTCGGTTGTACCTACCAAGTCAGCACCTTGAAAACCGATCCAAGCAAGATGCATGTTCATAGTCTCGAAGTAAAGTGTCACCTAATGCACACCATAATGTTGTCATTGTTCACCAGGTGCAGCGAAGGTGGTGTGGGCAGACCGCACTCTGAATGGTTTTAGGAGGGTTGCCTTGGAGGAGAAGACTAAAACCATTCTTCCTCAGGAAGAAACTTGGTCTTTCCAGTTCCCAGAGCCGGGCCCTATCAGGCTAGAGCCTTGACTCAATGCTGCCATCCTGTGGACAGAAGGGAGACGTGCGCGTGACTACTGGCTCCACCCAAGCCAGCACTTCCTGGGCTTCTAAGGGCTGTAGCCGCTGATGGGGTCTGAGAGACTCAGAACTGCCCCTGCTGAAGTGAAGGCACTGCTATAAGGAAAAGAACGGAAGGAACCCGTGCTGCACGACGTTACCTGGTTAGTATTGTCCAAGTGCACAGCCTCGAGGAGGGTGGTGCTTGCTCTCCAGTGCCTGAAAAGCCTATTTAAATATGCAATCTGTTCCCAACGAGCAGCAGAGAAGTTGCAGAACTATTAATAAACCTTCCCAGACAACAAATATACATTTTTAATGAGAAGCTGAAAATTAAGAGTAACTTTAAAATGCTGCGTGAAGACTCAGCTTCTAATTATAATCTCCTAGAGGAGAAAGCATGGGATGGATTCATGTCTCCTGATAGACCAGACACACCGAGAGAACTCCCATTGATAAATCAGTGTCCTCATTTATATCTGCTCCTGCCATGTGATTTAACATTCTAGCCGGATACTTCGCTTTAACGGAAAATACCACTTGTGAGCAAATGCAATTAGCCAAAATCTATATACAGCTAATTCAGCCTTTTTGTTTGTTTGTTTTGTTTTTTTGTTTGTTTTAAGTGCCTATGTACAGAAACAAGAAATTGGTTAACACTGGAGCATGTCAGAAAATATAGGGAATATTTCTAACTTATATAATACAATGTCTTTTTGTAGAACTGAAGGTGTGTGTGTGTGTGTGTGTGTGTGTGTGTGTGTGTGTGTGAGAGAGAGAGAGAGAGAGAGAGAGAGAGAGAGAGAGAGAGAGAGACTTTCTCAAGGCCAAATCTTCAATTAAAGCAACAAAATAAACAATACAGTAACATAAAATTCACTGAGCTAGCCAGTAGTGGCGCATATCTTTAATCTCAGCACTAAAGAGGCAGAAGCAGGTGGATCTCTGTGAGTTCAAGGCCAGCTTGTTCTACAAAACTACCCAGAGAAACCTTATCTCAGGGGGAAAAAACTCATGGAATAAAACAAGAAATGTAAACCTAAATAGATGCAGATCAAATAAAATGAAATCTTGATGGAGAATAGAATATTTTTAAGCCGGGGCTGGGGAGATGGCTCAATGGGGAAAGTGCTTGTTGTACAAGCTTGAGTTCAAAACCCCACATAAGAGCCAGGTGTGCTCATGCTGCCTGTAATGTAGAGCTGGGGTGGGAGACAGGCAGATTCTGGGGGGTGGAGGGGGTTGATAGTCAGCCAGTTTGCCCAAGGTGTCAAAACTCAGTGAGAAACTGTCTCAAAACAAATTTTGACAGAGAATTTACTGAAGAAAATATCCAGAACTTAACCTCTGGCCATTATATGTGAGCACACTGGCCTACACATGTGTAATTTATCTATATTACACACACACACACACACACACACACACACACACACACACTAAACAAACAAACAAATACTGGGCAATGAGGCATATGCGTATTGCTGCTTTCAATTTATTTATTTTGTATGTTTGTGTCTTATTTGCTTTTTTGTGGCTGTGATAAAACATCATGACCTAGTTAACTTAGAATGCATTTAATTTGACAGAACAAGGAGCAGCTGAGAGCTCACATCTTGATCCACGAGAGCACTAGGAACCTTAAAGTCAGCTCTCAGTCACACACCTCCTCCAACAAGGCCACACCTCCTAATCCTTCCCAAACAGTTCCACCAGCTGGTAACTAAATATTCAAATATATGAGCCTATGGGAGCCATTCTCATTCAAACCACCGTGTGTGTGTGTGTGTGTGTGTGTGTGTGTGTGTGTGTGTGTGTGTGTGTGTGTGTGGCATGTAGGGGCAGAGTCTGCTGCCACGTGTTTCCTGTCCAACTCATGAGATAGTCTCCTGTAGGGGACAAAGGCTTCTCTTGGGACTTCTCTCTTAGTTAAACTGGCAGGAACCACTTAGCTTTGGCTCTCTGGTAACCATGGGGGACCCCAGTATGTAGGGCACCCTGACCATGGTCAGACACCTCTGCTTGATGCCCGTTGATGAAGTATGCTTAACTGTGATGCCAAACCCTCCAGCTCAGCAAACCTAACTGATAAATGCTTCTTCGCATCAGCTACTCAGCGTACAAGTTTATTTGCTAGGCACC
Source organism: Cricetiscus sungorus (assembly GCA_030556225.1). Classification (NCBI taxonomy): domain Eukaryota; kingdom Metazoa; phylum Chordata; class Mammalia; order Rodentia; family Cricetidae; genus Cricetiscus; species Cricetiscus sungorus. The sequence goes on from JANBXA010000730.1 coordinate 106,269,199, forward strand.
AAAAATGGAAAGTTGGGAGCCCAGAAATGCTGCTATATGCTTTACTCTGACAGGGACACAAACTCAAGCTGCAGGTGGGAGGAGGAATGGGAAGGAGGAACTAGTTTGTTTCCCACTCTTGATATCAGACATTGGGACTATGTGGCAGGAGTCTCCAATCCCTGCGAAATCCAAAAGAAAGTTCCAGGTGACAAGAGCTCATGTTTCACTTCTGGCTCGAAGCTTTGAGAAGGGCTGGTTGGAGAGGCTCTGGGCCAGGTACTAGGTAGGTACCACAGAGGAGCACAGGAAGCAAGCAGCAGATGAGGAATTGACAAAATTCCATCCTGCCTGCATCCGGAGCATCACGTTTCCATAGAACCTTTTGCCACCCGGTATATTGTCACCATCACCTTAAGCTTGTGTCCCCATGTGAGCCAAGCGAAGTTGTTTATTGTCTCAAGTGTCTTATGCAAGAAGACCAACTCATGATGTTTAGACCACAGCACCCTAGCCTAGCAAGCTGCCTTCCAGAACATTGTTGGACATGTGTGTTTTCTGGAGTCATGTGGATTCACAGGGCAGCTGGCTTCTGTGAGATGCCCAGACACTCCCTAGCTGGGCGTGGTGTCCAAACCATGAAGCGGTTGGACAACATTCACGCACAAGGTTTCACAGAGGCTTACTCAAGATGCTGTGTGCAAGGTGCTTTGCTGGCTTACAGCACAGACCTCACAGACTCCTCAGTTCAAATGTAGGCAAAAGCACACAGGGGTGGGTGGCTTCCCAAGGAAGATTCAACACAGCTTGGAAGTGAGCAAGTAACTGGCAAGTACCTGTCTGTAGCACCCTCTTCAGAGGCCACATCCCAGGGATAAGATGTCTAGGGTACCAGACAGAGTGACCTGTGAGTCCAGGCACCTCAGAGCAGGCAATCCAGACCCATACTTCCTCTTTGCTCCTATGCCTGCATCCTCAGACTCAAGAAGGTTGATGGACAGAGCACCTTGGTGTATCTTGCTTGTCTCAGGGGTGAAATGCCCTAGGCCTGCTCCCCAGCAACACACGCGCGCACACACACACACACACACACACACCCCACACTAAATATCTAAAAGAGTATCATCTTGAATTAGAATCCAGTCTCTCCCCTTGAGGAACACCCTAAGAGAAGTTGTGCAGTGGGCTCTGTGCCTTAATGTTCATATCTGCGCAATGGTATCATAGAGACAAAGTGAATTTCCCATCCATTCACTGAAGGTTTGTTGAAATCAACTGGCCATCATCAGATTAAATAAGAGAGGTGCACAACTCTTTAAAATATTCAAAGGGGACAAAATCACAGGAGTATGATCACCCACTAGTCCAGAATGGTACCCTCCACCATGACTGTATGTTACGAGCAGTTTTCCAGCCGGCCTGGTCCCACAGCCATGTCAGCCCTAAATAACACACAGAGATGCAGTATAGATATAAAGCTGTTGGCCTGTTACTCGTGTTTCTTATTGACTAGCTCTGTCTTGAATATTAACCCATTTCTATTAATCTAAGTATTTCCACGTGGTCTTATCTTACCGGAGAGAGGGTCCCGACCTTCTTCTTTCAAGTCCCTACATCTTGACTCTCCACATCTCTCAGAATCCTCCTTGTCTCCTAGTCCCACCTATCTTGCTTTCCTATTGTCCAACAGGGCTTTATTGGTTAACCAATAAGAATACAGAATGACACCTCCTATCAACTATATTTTTTCATTTTGGCTTTTTAAAGATGTGTGTGTGTGTGTGTGTGTCTGCAAGAGTGTCTATGCACCATGTGTATGCATGAACCACAGAAGCCAGAAGAGGGTGTCTGATGTCCTGGAACTGGAGTTACAGGTGGTTGTGAGCCATCATGTGGGCACTGGGAACTGAACCTGGGTCCTCTGCAAGAGCATCTCCCCATCCCCAGAGTCCCTTTTCTTTACAGAAAGGAGGCCAGGTGGAGAATATCAACATCTATGATGGGTCAAAGATGATTATTAAAAGAATGGAGTATCCAAGAGACGGAAATTAATTCCAAGGGCCTCTTTGGAATTAGGATCATCATAGGGGATAGATAGGAAGATTGTCATCCTGAGAGCCCGAGTAGCAGCTGGAATCATGGCTCAAAGTGGGGCATGAACGAGGTCTTGAAACTCTGAATTAGGATGGGTTTTCAATATAGCACTAGGAGTTAGGATTTCACAAAACATCTGCTATAGACCAGTCATGCTTGTCATTCTAGCACTTGGGAGGCTGATAGGGAATGACATGAATTTGAGGCTAGCCAGGACCACACAGCAAAACCCTGCCTCAAAAAACAAACCATGGCATACTATGTAGTTTAGGATTGTGGATACAGGGAAGTGAGGATTTTGACACCTGCCTTAGGAAGTAAACATTCATTTGCTAAGTGGGAAGAGATTAAATCAAAACAAATAGGGCTGGGGCTCAAATAAGATGTGTAGGGGCATTTAGTTAATCTCTATTGCTTTGACAAAGTGGTTGGAATTTTCTTTGGGCTGTCAACCAGTTTCCAAATAAAAGCACAGAGACTTATTATTAGTTATGACTGCTCCACCTTAGCTTAGGCTTGTCCCACTAGTTCTTTTAATGTAATTTAACATGTTTCTACTTATCTATGTTTTCCCCTTGGGGATTTTTATTTTTCTTTCATTTGGTATACCCTACTTTTGTGCTTTCTCCGTGTCTGGTTAGCTGGTCCCTGGTTTCTCTTGTCCTCTCCTTTTCTCGATATGCCTTACCCCCAGCCTAAATTCTTACTCCTACTTACTCATCCTGCCTAGAAGTCCTGACTATACCTCCTCCCTCCCTATTGACCATTCAGCTTTTTATTAGATCAGTCAGATGCCTTAGGCAGGCAAAATAAAACAGCAACACATCTTTACATAACTAAGCAAATATTCTGTAACACACCATGACCAAGGAAACGTACCATAAGAAAGAGTTTATTGGGGCTTATGATTCCAGGGAATGACTCCATGGTGAGGAGCATCATCATGGTGGGGAGCATGGCAGCAGGCAAGTAGGCATGGTGCTGAGACAGTAGCCCAGAGCCTACATCCTGAGACACAACAATCAGGCAGAGAGAGAAAGAGCTGGGAATGGCATTTGAGACCTCAAAGCCCACCCCCAGCATCACATCTCCTCCAGCAAAGTGACACCTCCTAATCCTTCCCAAAAGTTCCACCAACTGGGGACCAAGCACTCAAACATATGAGCCTATGGAGCCATTCTCATTCACCACCACAGAAGCCAAAGACACGGTGTTAAGCAGGATTGTCTAGATGAACACAACTGATGGGGCATATATAAATATACATGGTGTGTGTGTGTGTGTGTGTGTGTGTGTGTATAAGGGAGCTTACTAGACTGACTTACAGGATAGGGTCTGTGTACTCCAACAATGGCCATCTCCTCTGAGGAGGCAGAGAACCTGTGACTGCTCAGGCCACAAAGCCCCAGCAAGCCCAGGCTTGTGCTGAAGCCCTGGAGGAATCTTGGAAAGTGTCTGGTTGTCCATTCAGGTTGAAGAAGCTGAAGCCTGACAGTGAAGGATGTGGCAGCCACAGCAGTAGCAGCCGTGTGACAGATGCACTTACCCACAAGAAGTGAAGCTAGTCAGGCGAGCAGCACCCTTTTCCCTCCACCTCTTTGTACCTGAGACAACTGTTGAACAGCAGCACTGCCCACGCTGGGCGAAGGTCTCTCCTGGGTCCATCCTTGCTAGAAATGACCTAGCAGACACCTTCCCACCCAGAGGCATGCCGTGCAATTGATTCCAGATCCTGTCAAGTTGACAATGAAAATTAACTACCACAGACAGGGAGACAGTGCTTTTGCTGGAGTGGCAACTGACTTGGGAGTGAGTGTCATATCTGTGAACTATGTCATCTTTCCTTTGTTCTTCTTAGTTCTACTTTTGTCACTCAATAGAGTTTCCTAACGTTCTTTGCAGAGGGCTGAGGTTTATTTATTAGTGTATATAGTTAATAATGATTTGCCATCATGTTAAACCCTTTATACCTTAATGCTGGTTTTCCTCTGATGGACTGAAAAAATCAACTATCAGCAAAATGCCACTTTGTCACTGGGCCAAATGCTCCAGAGATTTTTTTTTTTTTTTTTTTTTTTTTTTTAAGCTTACCATCCAGCAGTTGACTGTGTGAGTGTGTGAACAGCAAACCAAGCCTGTTAGGACACTTTTCTTCAAAGACTGCTGCTAGAGCCCCAAAGTTGTGGAAGCTATTACTGACTGCAGGGGGCGCCATAGTCACACCTTCTAAGACGCCTGGGAGAGTCTGCCAATGCTCAGCTGATTGTTAAAATGTAACTTAGCATCAGCTGCGACCTTCAGGAAGGCTTTGTGTTTGCATCCTCAGATAAGACACTCAATAGCTTAGAAAAACACTTTACTGTACAGAGCACAAATAATGATGGGTAGATGACCAAGACTGTTTAATTATCCGTATAAATGACCCTCTATTTTAACTTAAATCTCATGTCAGTGCCCCAACAAAGGATTTGGGGGTCACTGGGCCACCTTATTTGCCCCGCCTTCCCAATATAGCTCCATTGGAGATGTCTCCTTTCTCTTCTGTTCTCTCGTCCCTGCCTTTTTCATTAGTAGATTGGAGATAGGTGGTTGAGCCTCACATGTTAGGGCTGCCAGGACCCAGTCTTTCACCCTAAAATTTCCACCAACAGCTTTTTCTATCCATTTTGTCAGTGGTAGAGGGACAATACAGTCCAGCACTGCCCCTAGTATCCCAAGGAGTCACCTGTAGCGACTGCCACTCAGGTAAAGCCAGATCGTGCACTGTTTAGATCCAGGGATGAGAAATATTTGATTCCCAGCAATCCCAGCCTTCTGCCCTTCGTCACTGAAGCAGGCACACATTGGGAATAGTTTAGCAATCTGGGACCCCACCTAGTGCTGTGCAAGCACTTCTAATAATGTACCTGGCAGCAAGAGCCTTACCCACACATATTATAAACACACAGCTCTCTCCAAATAGTACAGCTAGCAACCCTGCAGTAACATAGATTCCACCTGTACTGAGCTGCACCCCTCCCATACTCCAAACAATGGAGTCATTTTCTCCCCTCCTAACAGCTATCAAGCTCAGATAGCTTTTACTCAGTCATACTTGTCATAGCCATGTACAACGATAGGGGAGTTGATCTAGCCTCAGACAGTTCAGGGTACCTGCACAACAAGGTAGTGCCTTCTATGTGAACTTTTAGAAACCCCTTATTTGCCATCTTATAACTATGTAATTTAGGAGTGCATATGATTTCAATCAGATGCATTATGGGAAGGAACATGTGCAGTAGAGAAAAGCCTATGTTACTTAACCCCATCGATCTAAATAGAGGACTGCCCACACACAGTATGTCCCTCAGTGTCCAGCCCGCCCCCCATCCTTTAGATCACATAAGCTCCAGGCTGGCTCCCACTTACATGGCTCACTGTCAGTCCTGGCAGCCATTTCTTTCTGATCAGCGCCATTACTTTGCTTTGAGTGAATTTGTGTGAGCCTTAGCCTTGGTTTCATTCCTGAACAAGATGCTAAGACCTGGACACATGCGGTCCAGAACCAAACAGTGATCACACCATGCCCCAGAATTTTCCTGTGTTCCTTTCCTGCTGCTGTTTCATTTGGTCTTTACAGTTACATGAAATAAGCAAGAAGAATACTATTGGCCCAGTTTAAAATGTAGAAGGTGACGCTTGGATGGTTCAGGAACTTGGCCAAGGAGGGTCGTGGAGCTACCATCTAGGAACCACCAGAGTCTGGGCAGTGCCATGTTGCCCTCTTTGTTTTGCTTGCCATTTTAGACACCTGTTCTCAATTCTTCAAGGTCTCTCCTCAGCCTGGAAACTAAATATAAAGCTGGGTGTTGTGGCACATACATGTAACCCCAGCACCGAGGACATGGAGGTAGATTTGGAGATCAAGGCCAATTTCTGATATGTATCAAATTCAAGGCCAACCAGGTATACATACATTGAGACCCTGTATCATAAAAAGACTGAATATATTTGGCAGGATAGGTCACACTAGGGAAGGACAGGAAATGAACCAAAAGACAGACTGAGATATAGCAGTCATGTTTATGTTAATGTAGTCAAGGGTTTTATCCATTTATTAGAAAGTCTTTGGATACATGACAAAAGAAGTTCTCAGAATAGCCGATCTCTCCAATCACGTAGGCATGACGAAGCTTTCCTTGCCCAACATCTCCAATCACCAGTGAGCAAGGACTCAGCTCGCCTTCCCAAGCCAGGAGCAGTTACTCAGGTTGGGACTGACCTTTTCTAAGTTCACAGAACTGTGAATATGTCAGATCTCTACTGCAAAGAGCTTTGTGAAAGATAAATTACCTTGATGTTCATTTCGTCTGTACAAAAACAATACATGTCTTGGTTGAAAATTCCACATATGAAGAGATCGTTTTTAACATTGTGCTTCTTTTGCCATCTAGGAATCAAACATGTTTTGGTCTCAAGTCCTCGGGACTCTTTTCGTAGATCATAAGATCCTTTTTCTTATAGTGAAACAAGCAGTAAGCTTAGGGGCCAGCAGAGGATTGTTACTAGCCTGGAGTGAAGAATGAATGGGGTTCATTCTGGCAACATGCCAATAAGTTATCAATAAGAATAACAAAGCAAAAATGAAAACACTCAGCTAAGAAATTTCTTTAAATACTGAGTAAAAATTTTTAAAATACCTACATATGAGTAGCTGATCTGCTAAGAAAGGATATTGCTCCAAGACCAAAATAAATCTGTGGTAGGTTGAATGTACTTGACCCCCATAAGCTATAGGGAGTGGTACTATTAGGAGGTGTGGCTTTGTTGATGTAGAAGTAGCCTTGTTGGAGGAAGTGTGTCACTGTGGGGGTGGGCTTTGAGGCTTCCTTTTCTCCTTTTCTCAAGCTAAGCCCAGTGTGACACTCAGTTCACTTCCTGTTGTCTGTGGATCAAGATGTAGAGCTGGCAGCTCCTTCTGCAGCAGCTGTCTGCCTGTAGGCCACCATGTCACACCATGATGACAATGGACTAAACCTCTGAACTGTAAGCCACCACCCCAATGAAATGCTTTCCTTTATAAGAGTTGCCATGGTCATGGTGTCTCTTTGAAGCAATAGAAACTCTGACTAAGATGAAATTAAAAACCACTTCAGAGTGTGGAGATGGCTCAGTGAGTAAAGCACTTGCTGTGCAAGTACGAGGATCTGAGTTCAAATCCACAGAGTCCAAGTAGAAGTTGGGTGCTGCAGCATGCATCTGTAATGCCAGTGCACCTATGGGGAGCTGGGAGGTGCAGACAGGAGAACCTAGGAAGTTTTCAGGTCAGCTGTCCTGGTACACACAGGGTTCAACAACAGAGGCCCTGACTCAAACAAGGTGAGGAGCAACACCAGAGGCCATCCTTGAACCTCCATGCACAGTGTCTCTCACACACACACACACACACACACACACACACACACACACACACACCTACAACCCTCACAACCACCCAAATAACCACACACACCCAAATGCCCACAAACACATACACACCCAAATAAACACACACACACACACACACACACACACACACACACTCATTTTAAAAGGGGAAACATACAGACTTACAGGATGAACCCATTGGCTTCCTTAGTTTCACTGTCAGGCTAAAACTCCAGCCTGGTTTAGTGCCTTTATCAGCTGTAGAAGTGGCTATTAAGCCTTCAATTAGGATTGACATCTGCCCAGAGGTTGGTGAAAGAACAAACTAAAAAGAAAAACCTGTCTCATAAAAGAACTTAGCTTTGGAGAATGAAATACAACTTATTGAAATAACCCCTAAATGTCAAGTTGGTGCCTCAAAGCACCGTTGCTAAAATTCCCACCTGCTGCATTGTCCAAAAAACTAAAAAGTCAAGAACATAAAGTAACCTGAGCTTTGTGTTTATTGGTTTAATTTTGTCTTTTAATATATAATTTATTTTTTACTTTATGTGCATTGACATTTCCCTGCATGTGTGTCTGTGTGAGGGTGTCAGAAGCCCTGGAACTTTAGTTACAGCTGTGAGCTGCCATGTGGGTGCTGGAAATTGAACCCAGGTCCTTAGGTAGAGCAGTCAGTGCTTTTAACCGCTGAGCCATCTCTCCAGTCCCTAATTTTTGTTTTTGCTCTAGCATTTTCAAACAAGGTTTCCCTCTGAAGCACAAACTACTCTAGAATTTGCTATGTAATCTAAGTGTCTTAGTCAGGGTTTCTATTGCTGTGAAAAGACACCACGGCCACACCAACTCTTATAAAGAAAACATTTAATTGTGGTGGCCTACAGTTCAGAGGTTCAGTCCATCACAGCAGGGAGGGTGGCATTGTGCAGGCAGAGGTGGTGCTGGAGCTGAGAGCGCTACATCTTGCAGGCAACAGGAAACCAACTGACACAACTGGGCGGTATCCTGAGTATATGAAACCTCAAAGCTCACCCCCACGGTGACACATGTCCTCCAACAAAGCCACACCCACTCCAACAAAGCCACACCTTTTAGAAGTGCCACTCCCTAAGAGATTATGGAATTATGGGAGCCAATCATATCAAGCTACACAACTCCACTCTCTGGCCCCCATAAGCCCTATAACAACATCATTTAATCCAAATGCATTTAGTTCAACTTCAGAAGTCCCCATAGTCTATCACAGTCTCAATGATGTTGAAGATCATTGATCTGAGATATTGAAGATCTGAGATGCATGGCAATCTCTTAGCTTTAATCACCTGTAAAAAAAAAAAAAAAAAATAAAAAAATAAAAGCAAAAATCAGATCACATATTTCCAACATATAATGGCAGAAGATATACCTTACCATTCCAAAATACAGGGAAGGGAGCATAGATAGTGAGGAAATGCTGAACCAAGACCAAAAACCAACTGGAAAAACTCCACACCCTGCGTCTCCATGTCTGATGTCAAAACGCTCTCCACATCTCCAACTCCATTCTGCTTTGTTGACTTCACACTTTTTTCTTTGGGGCTGGTTGCACTCCCTGTTGGCCACTCTCCTTGGCAGGTATCCCATGAGTCTGGCATCTCTAACATCTTGGATAATTACAAAACTCAAACTGTCCAACACCTGGGATCCACTCATGATCTTCTGGACTCCTCCCAAGGGCGTGGGTCATTTCTCTGCCTCTGCCCTCTGCGCACACACAGCTCTGTCTTCCAGGCTTCTGCTGGCTCCACTCCCCTGCTCCTTCTGTTCTTGGTGGCCATCCCGTGGTACTGGCATCTCCAAAACACTGGGGTCTTCTGCTGCAACTCGGTGGCATTTTCATCAATAGCCTCTCATGAGTTTTCCTCATGGTGCCAAGCTTCAAATTCTTTGCATGACCCCCGCAGTCTTGGTCCTTCAACTGTCACTGAGGCTGCACCTTCACCAATGGTCTTTCCTGGCCTCCCACAGTGTCAAGACTCAGCTGATCTTCAAGACCGGTTCATGCCTTTAAAACCAATACCACCTGAGGGACGCTTACACAAAACCAAGTGTGGCTGCCAGCACAAGGTACAACCTTGGCTATCTCTGGAACACAGTTTCTCTGTGCTCTCAGGAAACACTTCCCAAAAGATTTCACCTCAGTGATGCTGGTCTCTTTTTAATCACCTCCAATTTCTTAGCTCCAAACATCAGCATCCAATATCCCAAAAAAGCAAAATTTGGCTTTAGTAGTTCTTGTATCTTGTTAATCACAGCTGATTCTTCAGCCCCAGCCAACCAGAACCACATGATCTTAACTCCTTTCTTTTATCCTTAACTCTAAAGCCAGAGACAGGTGACCAAAGCAGCCAAGTTCTGATGCTTGCTAGAGCTACAGCATGGCCCCCTCATTCAATTACATCTTCACCACTTTCTGTCTTTCAAGGCCTAAGTTTGTCTGCCCTGAAACTCACTCTGTAGACCAGGCTGGCCTTGAACTCACAGAGATCTGCCTGCCTCTGCCTCCTAAGTGCTGAGATTAAAAGCCTGTGTCACCATCACCTGAGATCACATTTCTTAATTGGTTTATTTCTTTGAACAGAGGGTTTAGCTCCATTCTACTTTCCAGTGCCCCTTTTCTTCTCAAATATTTTTCCTTGCTCAGCTTGCTCCTTTCATGATAAATTTTCATTAGAGTTACCACTAACGTCAACATGACAGAGTTTGAACTAGGCTGTTTTGAGATTTCTTCTGCCAACAGAATTAATTCAAAACTCCTCACTTTAGCCTGAGGCAGAATCTTTGGACAAGGGCAAAAATGCAACCACTTCTTTCACCAAAATATCACAAGAATGATTTCTAGGCAACATACTAAAATTCTTCCCTGAAACCTTTTGAGCCAGCACCTGACATTTCAAATCATTATCAGCATCATTGTCTTCCATGCTCCTACTGGTATGCCCCAGTAAGCAGCGCTTAAAGCATCTCACTGCTTTCCTAACCCAAAGTACTTTTGACAAGGTTATCAAGACAAGTGAATAAAGGAGCACTGTTGTGTGATATTTTGTTTGTGCCCTGACAAATAAAGTTTGCCTGGAGATCAAAGGACAGAGCTATCCGCTAGTTAATCATAGAGCTTTGGAGGACTGTAGACAGGGAGACAGGAAGTGATAAGGCTGAGTGGAGACAGGGTCTCAACCTTTTTGGATGGAGAAAGGAGACAGGTAGGAAGCAACTAATGGCTTTGATCTTCCAGGTTTTTAACCTCAATATCTGATGGGGGATGTCCTTCTGTATACTGTGAATTACATGTTTCTCGTATTGGTTGGTGAATAAAGCGGTTTCTTCCCATGGACAGGCACGATTTAGCTAGGCAGGAAATCCAAACAGGGATAGAGAAAGGTAGTAGGAGGAGTCAGGAAGACACCATGTAGCTGCCCAAGAAGCAAGAGGTCCTCACTGGTAAACCAAGGCCATGTGAAGATACACAGATTAATAGAAATGGCTTAATAATTAAGGGAGAGCTAGCCAATAGGAAGCCTGAGCCATTAGCCAAACAGTTTACAATTAATATAAGCCTCTGTGTGTTTATTTAGGACTAAACAGCTATAGGAACAGGTGGGACAGAAACTTCTTTTTGTAGCTAACTAACTCCTGAATTTTTATTGATTAAGATTAATTAGATTGGGGCTGGGGAGATAGCTCAGTGGTTAAGAGCACTGGGTGTTCTTCCAGAGGTCCTGAGTTCAAATCCCACATGGTGGCTCCCAGCCATCTGTAATGAGATCTGGTTCCCTCTTCTGATCTGTATGATTACACCCTGACAGAACACTGTATACATACAAAATAAATAAATCTTTAAAAACCTTTCTAAAATATCTTTTTAAAAAAAGATTAATTAGATTAAAGCTTCAGAGCATTTCAACAAACAGTGCTGAGCCAACTAGATAATAACATCAAAATAATCAAGCTGGATCTGATTTTTCATACCCAATGCAGAAACTATCACAGTCTAAAAACTTAGAATAAATTATAGAGCCAAAAGTCCTGGCTATCTAAGTGTGGTGCTGGATCCCAGCACTGTGGAAGCTGAGGCAGAAAGAATCCGTCAAATTCAAAGTCAGCATAAACTACATAGTGACTTCCAGGTCAGCCTGAACTTTGCCTCAAAAAACACAAACACAAAGCTGGGTGATGGCTCCCTGGATAAGATTGCCAGCTCTGTAAGCATGAAGACCCAGCACCCACATGAAAACCCCCATCGTTCACATGCCTCGAGTCCAGCCCTGAAGAAGGGATGGACAGACAGATGGATTTCAAGAGCTTGCTTGTCAGCCAACCCAGCTATAAAGACAAGCCTCTGGTTCACTGGGAGATCTTGTTTCAAGTCAAGGCAGACAGCAGCAGAGGAAGACACCAAATGTCTTGCTCTGGTCTGGCCTCTGCAAGTATGCACACCTGCACACCCACACCAAAAATAAAAGGGCAGTAAGGAAACATCTGGGGGCTGGGAGGACCAGCTCAGTGGTAGAGTGCTTGCTCAGCATGCATGGCATCTAGTGAACCTTAAACGTTAAGAAAATGGAGAGCCCATGCTGATTCATCCCTATGAGCTGAGGCAGAATTCCCATGTGTCTGAGGCTAGCCTGTGCTACAGAGTAAGACCCTGTCTGAAAAATGAAGTAGGAGAGTGGGGGTGGAGGAAAATATTTGCAAATCCCATATCTGATAAGTATCCATGTACTATTAAATGATTCATACTTTAACAAGGAGACAGCTAGTCATTAACACTATGGACAGAGTGTTTGAAGACAAATTCTTCAAGGAAATATACAAACACCTATCGGTAGTTGTCTGACTTTTTTAGGGAAATTATGAACAAAGAGCACCAAGGGCAGACTAAAACAGCCATCTCACCCAAGCCGTGCTTGATGAACTAGTGAGTGTATTAGGGGTACTTACCAGAGTGTGAGAGACTAAAAGCTCACATCAGCACTGGTGATGACTCACACAAACTATATCCTTGAGCTCTGCCCAGCTTACAGGCAGCTCCACCTAAAAGTCTCCTCCAGCCATTGATTACTGCTTGCATAACCTTGGGGGTGGGGGAAGCTTTGTGAACATGTAACTTTCTAAGCAATCCAAGCCTTGTGATGGGGATGTATTAGCTTCCTTATCCTTAGGAACCTCTTTCCTCCCTCCAGGAGAGAACATGTCAATTCTTAGTAAATGGTTACACAGCACCACTCCTTAGGGAAATGCCAACCAAAGGCAGATTGAAATAACACATCACACCCACAGTGCAGGGAGGGATCCAGGCTAAACTGAAACCATAAAGTGGCAGGCCGTTTTCAGACCAGACCCTGGTACTGTGAGGGTCAGGAACTTGCTTGATGCCTTTCATATGAGATCAAGATAAAACAGACACATTCTAGTATGAATGAAAATTGCTTTTGTCCTAGTCACTGTATTAGTCCCTCCTCTTTGACACAAATCATAGGGTTTTGTGACCAAGTCTCTAACCAATCATACTCAGCATAGTCCTGGATCAGTCTGCCTCTGGTGTCAACAGTACCTTATGATCAGTTCTCACCCATCTGCAGTGGATTTGCCTGGACCAGGTGGTTATCCTAAAAAAGACACTAGCAAGTTTTGGAAGGGATGTGGAGAATCTAGTACCCATGCACACTGCAGATGGGGATGTAAAGCATTCCCAACACTCGGAAGTGCTTTGGCAGTCCCTCAAAATGTTAAACATAGGATTATCATCTAACTCGGAAATTTCCCTTTGAGTTTCCTCTCCCAAGAAAATATGAAAATATCTACTCAAAGTTAAGAAAATATTTCCAAGCAAAAACATTCATAGAGGTGTTATCCAGAATTCCAAGGAGTAGAGAGGATGGAACATTTTAGAAACAGGTAAACAACGTGTTGCATGCATCCCCATGTGGAGGGATCTAGAGGAAAGTATCCACTGGTGTATATGTATATAGCTGACCCTCAAAGACACCCTGCTGAGGCAAAGAAGCCATTATAAAAGGTCTTGTCTCCACACCAGGTGTGGCAGTTCAAAACCATAACTCCAACACTGAGGATGCTGAGACAGGAGGAGTGCTAGCTTCAGGCTAGCCTTGGAAGCTTAGTAAGACTGATTCAAAAGCAAACAAGATTCCAGTAATGTAAAAGATCTAAAATATGCAAATCTATAGGAGTAGAAACAATGCTAATGGCGGCACGAGACTGGGGAAGGGACAAGGGACATGGCTCAGTGGTTAAGAGTACTGGGCAGCTCTCCCAGAGAACCATGGTGTAGGCAGAGTTTTCCCATCCGGGAGCGGGATTGGAAATTACTACACTGAGGCTTATATTAATTGAAATGCTTGGCCAATAACTCAGACTTATTATTACTAACTAGTGCTTGCATCTTAAATTAACCCATTTCTATTAATCTACATTCTGTAGCTTTACCTGTCCTTCAGCCTGTCCTGCTCATTCTGTGGCTTCTGGCATCTCTCTGACTCCGCCCTTCTTTCCTCCCTGTATTCTGAGTTTGATCACCCTGCTAATTGGTTTGTCTAGCTATTGGCCAATCAGCTTTTATTAGCCAATGAGAGTAATACATATTCATAGTGTACAAGGGGATTGTTCCCCAGCACCAAGATTCAACTCCCAACATCCTCTTCTGGCCTCCTTGACACCAGGCAAACACATATGCACAGACATAAATACAGGCAAAATGCTCATTTAAACAACCACATTTTAAAAAAGACAACTACAGTTGACTCTTTAAGAATACTGAGAATCATTGGTGTGGTGGGATGGTGAGTCTGGAATTTGTTGTGATTTTAAAAAAAATGATCTAAAGGTGTGCAACACCACAGCTGGGCTGGATTTTATTTATTTATTTATTTATTTATTTATTTATTTATTTATTTATTTATAAGCAAAATCTTATGTAGCCTAAGCTGTCCTTAGAGTTGCTATGTATGAAAAGATGACCTTGAACTCCAGCTCCCAGGTGCTGGGATGACAGGCATGTGCCATGTGACCATAGAAAGCTGGTTTTCTAAAGAGAAAGCCGATACACCAGCTTTCCTCTTCTTTGTTTTCCTTCATGATACTATTGATATTGCCTTTAATCTCAGCAGGCAGATCTCTGTGAGTTTGAAGCCAGCCTGGTCTACAGAGAGAGTCCCATGACAGCCAGGACTGTTACACAGAGAAACCCTGTCTAGAAAACAAAATAAAAATTCAATCCAAATAACAAAATAAGACAGAAAACTTAAAACCCCCAGCTTTGTGGAAATATGATAAAATCCACTCATTTAATGACTACAATTCAATGATTACTTTATATATACACACAGATGTGCAACCACCATCCACAATCATATTCCTGCTTCCAGGTTCCTACTCTGTTTGAATTCCTGTCCTGACTTCCTTCAGTGATGAACAGTGATATGAGAGAGCCAAATAAACCCTTTCTTTCCCAAGTTGCTTTGGTCACAGTGTTTCATCACAACAATAGTAACCCTAAGACACTGACACTACATGCTTACTATTTTAAACATAGCCTGGGCTAGACCTTGTTTCAAAAACTGTAAAATGCAAAATCATAAAACCCAATGCAAGATAATGTAGGATAAATTTAGGTATAAGAGGGTCTGGGGATGAATTTTTCGATGTGACAACCAAAGGAAAGAAAAATTGAAAAGATGAACTTTATTATCACTAAAATTTTGTGCTCTGTGAAAGCCACTGTCAAATGAATTTTAGAAATAGTAGGAAAGAAAACAGTAGGAAAGATAAGGCTGAACTGGGCAGTGGTGGCACATGACTTTAATCCCAGCACTGAGGAGGCAGAGGCAGGCAGATCTCTGTCAGTTTGAGACCAGCCTGGTAGACAGAGTGCCAGGACATGCTCCAAAGCTACACAGAGAAACCCTGTTTCAGGGGTGGGGAGGTGGGGGGAACAACCAACAACAAAAACAAACAAACAAACAAAAATATCATTGAAAACATACAAAGAAATTTTAGAGAGCAATAAGAAAGCTAACAAAAGTTGAATGATGGCTCAATGGTTAAGAACACTGGCTGCTCTTCCAGAGGATGTGGGTTTAGTTCCCAGCATCCACATGGCAGCTTACAACCATCTGTAACTCCAGTTCCAGAGGAACTGGCCTCCTGTGGTCTCCATCCAAGCTAGGCATGAATGTGGTACAGAGCCTTACATGCAGACAAACACTCATACATACCAAATAAAATAAAACTTTTAAAAAAGAAAGTTAATGCTGGGTGGTGATGGCACATGCCTTTAGTCCCATCACTTGGGAGGCAGAGGCAGACAGATCTCTGTGAGTTCGAAGCCAGCCTGGTCTACAGAGTGAGATCCAGGACAGGCAACAAAGTACACAGAGAAACCCTGTTTAAAAAACAAAACAAAGCCCAAGGGGTGGGGAAGAAAAAATTCAAAGTTAAGAACATCTAATTTTAAAGTAGAAAATGAAAAGAGATGGAAGAAAATGTGCAATAAAATTGACAAAGAACATGTCCATATTACATGCCCACTAAAACTATGGGCAAATCATGGGCAAAACAAACAAACAAACAAAGGAATAGCCTCTGAATAAATGGAACAAGTATGGGCTGGTGAAATAAGCAACCCCTTGGTTGCTTATTTCTTCACAACAGACTGGAATGTATCAACTCAGAAGTTTGAGAACAGCTCTTAGCCCAAACGTTTGTCTATTCAAGAAGGGTTTGCTTTGCTATAGACGATGACCTCTTGCTGTGCTTCCCAGGCCGGTTTTGAGTTCTTAAGTTGGAAGGAGCTTCTTGCTTCAGAAACACCAAGCCCCACTCCTAGCCCTATCTAAGTGTTTTAAACATTGCTCAAGTAGGCAGATCTTCAGCCATTTGGTCATGTTTTCCTGGAGTTTATGAACCTATGACGAAACCTGCTAGTTACAGATGAGGTTCAGTTCTGCAGCTGGGCAGTCCCTGGCTAGCAAACTCCCCACTATAAGATTCTAGGCTGCAGGCTAATCAAACCACAGGCACCACAGGTCTTTCTTTCTCTCCCCAGACTTCTCAGCCCCTTAGCTACTGGCAAGTACCCCTCCCAGAAGAGCTTCTCTGTGAATCTGTAGCCTGTCCCCTTCCCGGCAACAGTGAGAAAACAAAAATAGCAGCCACCTTGTTATACATTGTTACTAAGTCTCTATATCTTAAAGTTTCTATTTCCCAAGCCTCGGGTATTCTACAAACCACTTGCTTCAACCTCTGTTGAACTTGTAACCCCACGATGTATACCCACCCCTTTGCTTTGCTAAACTCCTGAACACCAGTGATGACTCCCGCTCCACATGATGCGCTTTTTGCATGTATCTACACTGTGCCGCCCCCCATCCCACCCCCACCCTGCAACCAGGCAGCCTCCAGCTAATAGCCAATTATTACAGTTGTTTCCTATTAACCCTACCCCTTCCCCATGAAAGGGACCCAGTGAGGGGCTGCTCTCTGAAATCCCAGATTTAGGATAGGGCAGCCAACTGGCCAGTTTAAATAAGCCTTGCATAATCAGGCATCAAAATGCCCCCTCTCCCAGGTCTAAAAGCAGGACACAAGGAAAGAAATGCTAAATCCCAGACCAGACACTGCTCAAGTTGTGCTCATCTGCAGCCCTCACATCCTCCAGCAATTCTGTGATTCTGTCTGTGTGAATGAATGTATAGGGTGCCAGTTGGGCTCAGATTGACTGATTGTGGGTATGCAAATAAGATGGGGAAAAAAAGACCTATCAGGAAAGAACTGTCAACCATGTTGGGGAGGGGGAAAGAACAATAAGCCTGCTGAAAGTTACCAAAAGCTAACAGGAAGGTAGGTAGGGCTCTGCCTCTACAGTGGTGTGAAACAGACTCTTGTAAGAAAGTTGTCCTTTTCCTGTTGCTATGGTGATCTTGTAGGTTATCACCTGCTTCCCTTTTGCAGCCACTGGGGTTGCGTCTACAGATATTAACATTCTGGGTCCTGCCTGCTATCAGAAATGTCCACGTTGGGATTGAGGGAGAGCACCTACTAACAATAGGTGTTAAGTGGAACCCAATCCTGGCCTTATCGCTCTACCCTTGAACATCTCTTCTACTTAAGATAGGTGGTCTGCCATCCTCTGCTGTGAAATGAGTTTCAGGGCTGAGCAAGGAAAAAGATGTAACCTGGTCTCTGGAGGAAGAAGGCAAGGAAGGGTTCAAGGTCCAGCTCTTAGCTCAGGCCTTGGGGGTGTGCATGGGTGCGTGGGTGCATGTGTGTGTGTGTGTGTGTGTGTGTGTGTGTGTGTGTGTGTGTGTGTGTGTGTGCATGAGTATGTGCATGCGTGATCTCCAGGTGCATCTTCAGAGGAAGAAGCCTAAAGACGTCAGGTCTGGCTCTTAGCTAGCTTAGTCTTCAGAAAAGGAAGACTGTCTTCAGAGTCACTCAGATGGACTTGCCCAGAGCTCTAAGTAGCTAAAGCTTCTACCACCTGGAGCTTCTGCTCTGAGCAAGGTATTTGCTCAAGCCAGCCTCGCCAATTTCTACCTCTGACTCCAAGACACCATAGTTCAGCTGCAAAAGGGAGTTTGTCTCTGCCACTGCTTCCAGCCCCTAAGACCTGCAAGAGACTGGAGACGTGTCTCTGTTGCAGTTCGTCCTCTTGGTGATTTAAAGACTTGTTCTGCAAGGCACTGCTGTTGGACCCCAAAGCTCAGGACTGAATGCCTTTTTGCTAGCACCCTGCTGGTCCTAGAGTCCAAGGCCCATATGGCAATTTGTTTAAAGTTGTTTTATTCCACTTAAGGTAGTTGACCCTGAATCAACTGTACACTCCCCATTATCTGCCCACTCCAATCTTTTTTTTTTTTTTTTTTTTTTTTCAAGACAGAGTTTCTCTGTATTGTTTTGGAGCCTGTCCTGGAACTAGCTCTGTAAATCAGGCTGGCCCTCCAACTCACAGAGATCTGCTTGCCTCTGCCTCCTAAGTGCTGAGATTAAAGGTAAGTGCCACCAATACCGGGCAAGCCCACTCCATTCTTGAAGGAGGGTATGACAAGAGCCTGGCTGGAGACAGGAAATATTCTTTGCCAACTACCTTACTATTTTACTAAAAAACTTTTTTAAAAAACACTAATAAACATAAATACTAGCTGGTATGTGTTTCGTGACTTTTCCTGTGGAGACTCAAGCATCTACTCACTTGAGATCGAGGATGAATGACAGGCCAAAGTAGTGACTCTGGTTACCAAAGTCCAACTTGACAAACCAAAGAATTTACTGTGGTTACTTATAGGACCACAGATCACTCAAAAGCTCACCCAGCATAGGACACAAGTCACAAAAGCTGTATCCTTTGAGCTCTGCCTTCTATAAGGAAGGTGGAGCAGCCAGTTGTGTCTCTTCTCCCCAGGAGTCCGCTACTGCTTATGTAACAAGGGATGGGGTGGGGTGGGGCTTGTGAATCTTGTAAGTTTCAGGAGCTTCCTGAGCCTTACACATTTTGTTAATTCCCTGATTTGGGGAGGAGGGGTTCTTTCTTTCTTTCTTTCTTTCTTTCTTTCTTTCTTTCTTTCTTTCTTTTGGATTTTCAATCCAGGCTTTATATGTGTAGCCCTGGCCATCCTGGAATTCACTTTATAGACCATGTTGGCCTTGAACTCAGCTCCGCCTGCCTCTGTCTCAAGGGCTGGGACTAAAGGTGCATCTCACCACACTGGGCTTAGTCCCTGAGTCTTAACAAGAGGAAGAAATCACTACACACACGATAGAAATACTTTCTATAAAAATTAGATACTATGCTACAAAATGGACCATCAACATAACAAAGACCCATCTGTCTTTCGTCTATATGAACTATCCAAGAAATTTTATATAATGGCACCAGAAGATAGTGATCACAGTCACACTTGGAAATAAAAGACTGAAAAATTGTGTTTAAATAGTTAGAGAAGGAATACATGGGTTGTGGCACACAATAAATTGTTTTCTAGCAGTGAAAATGTACAATGTGCAACTTACATATGAAAGATGATGCTTAACAAGTTTGTGAAAATAAAAGCCCCAGAAAATATACACACATTAATAAAAAACGTGTAATAACATGTGAAAAGAAACTAAAGCAATGTAGTAGCTGTGTAAATGCAAAGGTGGGAGTTACAACTGAGGGGAAGGCAACAGCAGAAGCTTGGGACCAATGACAAAGTGATGAAAGGCTCATTGGAAGTATTTTAGTTTTTGGTTTGTTTGATAAGTATGTTTTGCAGGCAATATGTCTGTGTACCACACGTGTGCGGTGGCAGTGGAGGACAGAAGAGGGCGCATAAGATTGCCTGGAATTGGAGTTACAGATGGTTGTGAGCCACCTTGTAGGTGCCGGGAATCTAACGGTGAGTCTCCTGGAAGAGCTGCTGGTGTTCTTAGTCCCTGAGCCCGTTATGTTGCTCTTTGCTGCACTGATTTATTTCATAGAAATCATTCGAAGTCTACTGGTTATAGCACACTGACAACCACTTCTGTGACCTTCAGGTCCCTTGAAAAGGAAGATTCTATCTATAGATATTCTCAGGTCTTCCAACCAAACCATATTATGATGGACTGAGGATCAGAATCAATGCCCTTAGCAAAACCTCAGTGTCCTGACACCATGTACCTAGTTCCCACCATGCACACAAAAATGCCCTCCTCAGATGGCGAAATATTAAGGGAGACGGAGGCACAAAACACCTCATTTTCCAAGGGCTCAAACAAAAGAGGGATGCATCACATGGGCCTCCCTCCCACGCCGGCGCGCCAGTGATGTCACCAATCTGCGCCCTAGCCATTGATTCCTGACTGAAGGTGGAGGACTACGCGTCGGGATCAGCCGGGAAGGTCCAGCGCAACGGCAGGCTCGCGAGTGGGCAGCGTCGGAGGAGTCGCGCGCGGGTAAGAGGCTCCTTGGCTCCCGCAGGCCGCCACCTCCGCAACCTGCGGCGCCATGGAAAGAGGCGCAGTGGTGGAGGCGGAGGGCGCGGCGGGGCTGCGCGGATGCTCGGGAGCTCTTGCGGGCGGGAGCCGTGGGTACCCGAGGCCCTCCCGCCGAGGGTATCCTTGCCCGCGGATGCAGGGCACGGGAGCCTGGCCCCGGGAGCCTACTCGGCGCCCTGGCGTGGCTGGCACTGGGGCGCGGAGGTGCCCACCGTGGGATCCCACGCGAGGGTCGCGATCGTGGCGCTTAGCCTGGGGCTGGCCCTGAAGCAAGAGGCCTTGTTGCGTCACCTGCCTTTCCTTCATCTGCTTGGCTTGGTTCTTGGGCCCTGCCAGAGGGTAAGCCGGCCTGAGGTGTTCCTCATCGGTACCAGAGCCCAGGAAACTTGCGGTGGGCTTGTGAACGCGTAGGGGGAGAATGCAAGCGTGCAATCAACCGAGGGGGCTGTGTCTAAGCGACTGCAGGAGGATGCCTGCACACAGGCACACCGAGGCCTCCAAGCTGGCTGCTGGAAAGGGAGGACAGGTTGCTAGAGGAGGTCATTAGCAACGGAGAATGCAGGAGCGTCAGATTGTAGGCATTTGAGTGACGATGCCAACTAATTTCTCTAAGAAAGCGGTCTTGTTCCCATCGTTTTAGAGATTCTGAAAAACCTGAATGTTATTCACAGTTGAATGCTTGCTGTATGGGAGGCGGAGAAAGAAGACACTGAAATGGGCATGAATAGTAGAATCAGGTCCACTGCTTCTCAGCAGTGTGACATTGAATTATTTAACCTCTCCAGTCTCCTTTTTGACCTTATCTACAAAATGAAGATAGCTATGCTTCCCTTGACCAGTTGTCAGAATTTAAAGTGGCTAGCTCATGATTAGGGGCTGGCATGCAGGTATCTGTACTGCCGCAGTTGACTTCTTTTCGGTGCTGTAGTTTCAGAGGATGGAGATCTTTGTGCTATTTTGTATATTTGCTATCCTGCATTGTTTCCCTACTGTAGTCTGCATAAAATTCTAGACCTGAAAAGAGATTAAGAGAATAAGAGATTATTGTACTAATTCTATGCTCTCATTTTTGAGCATTTGCTTCTGATACTGTATCAGGGACTTCAAATATACTTAATTTATTTAATCCTGTCAACAACCTAGTGCAGTAAGTACTGTTCCCATTTTACAGATGGCAGAAGGTAAGTCTCAGCCAGGATCCTAATCTGTTGCAGAGTTAGAGCTTGAAGCCAAGCCATTGGGTTATGTAGTTTGGGTATTAATCTTTCTCAGTGACTAGGGTCCTGGCAATATGAAGGTGACATGGTCGGGGAAGGGAGGTATGGGCAGGGGCAGCCTCATTTCCTGTGAGAATAGCATCTAATTGTTGCGGTGAGCATCATCTTTTACTTTACATCCTACCCAGTATTGTCCAAATGTGAACTAAGATTTGGCTTTGGGGGTGGGGGTCATGGAGGGGAAGACTCCTGGGCTTGGGCATACATACAGCCCCAGAATACAGTAGGTATTTGGTGATTTCTTATAAAAAGAAGAAGGAAAAAATTTAAAAAAAATAAACAAAAAACCGAATACGGGGGCACTGTTACTCTTGCCAGCGGGAGATCTAGTGCTTATCCTTGAGCTGCTATTTTTATACTCCAGTGCACTGTCACACAAGCATCTTACAGATTCACAGACTTAAAAGACTTGAAGCTCTCATTTAGACCAAGGTTGGCATTATTATCTGTGACAAACTGATTAGCGTTTTGAAGTATGCAAACAGCAGAATCTGAGCTTTGGGGCTTTTGCAGTGATCTCTTGAGCTCCAGCAATTTGTTTTGCTATGACATCTGGTAGATGTGACCTTAATGGGCACAGCTGTTTGAAAGCTTTTACGTTTTCTCAAAAGCACCAGATGATTGGCATCGAGAATAAAGAGTTCAGTATTACATTTCTCTAAAATTTAAGTGTTTAGGAAAGATCTGTGACCGATGCTTTGTCAGCTTCTCACAGGCCAGAGCCATCTTGGAGGAGAAAATGCCTCCATAAGATAAGGCTGTAGGTAAACCTGTAGAGCATTTTCTTAATCAGTGATTGATGGGGGGGGGGCCCAGCCACGTATGGGTGGTGTCTCCCCCTGGGCTTGGTCCTGGGTTCCACCAGGAAGAAAGCTGAGCAAGCCATAAGGAGCTAGCCAGTAATCAGCTCCTGCCTCTAGGTTTCTGCCTGAGTTACTGCCCTGACTTCCTTCACAAATGAACTGTGATGTGGTAATGAAAGCAAAATAAACCCTTTCCTCCCCAAGTAGCTTTTGGTGATAGTGTTTCATCACAGCAGTAGTAACCCTAACTAGGACAGATGATCGTTAATGTGGGACTAGAACTAGCTTTAACCATTCTTGGTGTTTAATATTAATTTATTATTTGTGGTACTGGGGATTGGGCCTGAATGCTCACACATGCTAGACAAGCACCCACTCTGTCACTGACCTGTATCCCTTGCTTCTTTACTTTTTATTCTGAGAAGGGCTCTCTAATTTTCTCCTGCTGGCCTTGAACTCACAACCTCTTGCTTTTGCACTCCTGAGTAACTGGGATCCCAGGTCTGTGATATTAGGCCCAGCTTTCTGATGTTTTAAAGCAGCTATTGTGTTCCTCTTCTGTCTTTAAACTATAGGTCTATATAGTAGGCTGTTGGGTTTATATAGCTCATTCATTTTAGACTGTGCCTCAAGCACATACCCCTTGTTCCTCAGCCCAAGGAGCAGAAATGGTTTTTCTGTACTTTCCCAGATGCCTAAAGCCTGCCTGTTTCATTAGCTTTATTAGACACTGGGAAAGATCTGACTGACATCTGTCCGCCTGTCTGTCTATACCCTTCCTTGCACAGAAAGTAAAGTTCTCTCCCTGAAAGAGGACATTTTAAATTAATTGCAAATTTCAGAAACCCAATGTAAGTTACTTAAGTAAAAGGATTTCCTTCTTTGATTGTTTTAGTTGTAAGTCCAAATGTGAGCTTCCAATATGGCTAGATCTTGGGGCTGAAATGTTGTCATAAGGACCTTCTGGGCCCTGCCTTTCCCTGCACCTTTTTAGTTTACTGTTTATTTATTTTATCTATCTATCTATCTATCTATCTATCTATCTATCTATCTACCTACCTATCTATTTTTTCCTACTCAAAAAGCTGAGACCACTGACTGCCCTAAGTCATGACTTTATGGTTAACTGACAGGAGGGGGGAATTCTGTGGTGGTGGGGGAGGGATTCTGTAGTTGGACAGGTCTGCATCACAGGCCTTCCCCTGGGATGGAGATGCACATTGCTTCTGCTTATACAAGAGCCTTTGAGCTGAAAGGAATATACCTGGTTTTGTTTGTTTTTCAATATAATGTTTTCCGCTGGCAGCAACTGTCAAGTGTTTCTCCTCCAGTCCATACTTTGACATCTGCTGTTTGGCGGGCCTTCCTAACTGCTTCCTTTGTCTAATCCTTTGTATTTAAGTGTGATAGTTTGTTATAGTATACCAGTTAAAGATTTGTTACATTTGCTTATGCTGTGATACGTTTGTTTAATGATGCAAAGATGTGTTGCATTCTTTTCT
The DNA here is from genome assembly GCA_030556225.1 of Cricetiscus sungorus. NCBI lineage: Eukaryota > Metazoa > Chordata > Mammalia > Rodentia > Cricetidae > Cricetiscus > Cricetiscus sungorus. Next base: position 106,293,274 of record JANBXA010000730.1, read on the forward strand.
GTTGTATTTGTTTAACTCTGTGAAGCTGTGTTACTTTGCCTGTCTAAAACACCTAATTGGGCTAATAAAGAGCTGAACTGCCTATAGCAAGGCAGGAGAAAAGATAGGTGGGGCTGGCAGGCAGAAAGAATATAAATAAGAGGAGGAATCTGGGAAAAGAAGATGGAGGAGCAAGAAAAGGAGGAGGACACCAGGGGCCAGCCACCCAGCTACAGAGCAAACCACAGAGTAAGACGTAAAGAAAGGTGTACAGAAGCAGAGAAAGATAAAAGCCCAGAGGCAAAAGGTAGATAGGGAAATTTAAGCCAAGCTAATACCAGGCATTTATAAGAGAGAATAAGATTCCATGTGGTTTATTTGGGAGCTGGGTGGCAGGGCCCATCAAAAGGGTAAACAAACAAACAAACAAAAACACAACTGCATAGTTAGCTTTAACTGTTAACATAACACAGCCTAGAGTCAACTGGAAGAGTCTCCATGAGGGGCTGTCTACATTGGGCTGGCCTGTGGAAGTGTCTGAAGGGGACTGCCTTAATTAAACTTGTTATGGGAAGACCCAGCCTACTATGGGCACCACATTCCCGAGACAGGGGTTCTTGAACTGAGCAAATCAGACTTGACATTAGCAAGTGAGGCTGTATGCATTTATTTCCTGACTGTGGGTGTGATATGACTGCTTGAAGTTACTGCCCTGCCTTCCCCAGAATGATGGGCTGGGATCTGGAATTTTAAGCCAATGAACCTCCCCTGAGTGGCTTTAGGTCACAGTATTTTATCACAACAGAAGTGAAGCTAGAACACAGGAGGTTGTATTTCTGGGTTTGTTTGTTCATTTGTATGTTTTGAGACAAGGTTTTAAAATGTACCACGGGCTAACCTGGAATTCATTTTAGACCACGCTGGCCTGGAATTTACAAAGATCCTTCTGCCTCTGTCTCCTGAGTCCTGGGATTGCAGGTGCACCACCACGCCCCATACTCACTTCTGCTTGGGAGCTGTCTGCTCACCGTGCTTCTGCACTGGAAGAAGGCTGCCAGTGCCTTACATTTCTTTCTTCCCTTATCGTTGTTCTCCTTGTAGACTTAAAACCAACCAGAGCTGCATTTTTACTTGTTTTTTTTTTCTAGCCTTATTAACATATCAGCTTAGTGAGAGCAATGGGGGAAAGGATCCTCTTGTTTTTTCTGGGACTAGAGAAGTAGTTGACATTAGCAGGTACTCAGCAAATGTCTACGAAGTCAGGAAATGCTGCTATGGTGTAGATGAGGAGCCAGTGTTAGGGTCTGAAATTCCATTTCTACTGGACATCTCAGGAAGGCAGGGCCTCTGTCCTTGTGTGGGTTTGTTCTGTAGAGGTCAAGCCTACAGAGAAGTCAGCTGGGAGTTCCACCCTGGGAGAGAGCCTTTCAGAACTTACTATTTGTTTGTTGAGAAAGAGTCTGTCTTGCCATGTTGCCCAGGCTGGCCTTGATCTCAATTCTCCTGCCTCAGCCTTTCAAGTGATTGGACCATGGGTTATATTACCTCACCTGGCTCCTTGTGTACTTTGATAGGGTGTGTTAAGGTTTTCTTTTTATCTTGAGTTGTTTCCCCCCCTTGGGGTATTTATTTTAAATATTTCTTCCCATGTCTAAAATGTGTCAGGCACTGTTATAGCTCTTTAATAATAATAATAATAATAATAATAATAATAATAATAATAATAATAGTAATAGAAAAATTAACCA